>OY282560.1:346416366-347016366 GCA_958295665.1 Tipula vernalis
AATTTCTGCGCACAGAAAATTTAATTTTAAAATATTTTGGAAATATGGGATCTAGTATTAAAATTAGAAAGACAAATTTCATTTTAAAATAAGGAGGGAAGATTTAATTTGAAATTTTGTGGAAAAGAAAGATTTAAGTTAAAAAATTCCGAAAAATGGACAGAGATTTAATTTTAAAAATAAAAAGGGATATTAAACTTTGAAATATTCTGGGGAAGCAAAATTTAAATTAAAAAATTAAAATGAGAATGGAAATATTTTTAATTTTAGAATATTCTGGAAATTTTAAATAATCCCATTTAATTTTAAAATTAATTATAATTCCGCAAATGAGAGACATAATTTTAAAATTAGGAAGTAAGGAGATTTAAAAAAAATAGGTTACGTTTTAAGATATTTCGTAAAAGGAAATGTTAATTTTAAAATTAGGAATTTTGGTTTGATTTTGGGCAAGAGAATGAAGAGAGAATTAAATTAAAAAAATTAAAATTAGAATCAAAATATTTGTAATTTTACAATATTCTAGAAAATCTAGATTTTATTTTAAAATTAGAAAGGAAAATTTAATTTTAAAATATTCTGCCAAAGACAGATATAATTTTAAAATTAGGAAAGAAGATTTAATTTGAAATTTTCTGGGAAATGGAGTGTACAACGATGGACTGGTGGATGGCTGGTGCATTTTCCTCAAACAACTTTATCCGGTACCCTTGACTAATGTTCACTTAATAAAAACACTGATGGTAAACGGCGCCAAAATACCAAATCGAACTGATTCAAGTTGGTGAACCATTACAAATATAAGCGGCCGTGGTGGCAATTTTTCATTGGTTAATTACTTCGCTTATGATAAGTTACCTAGGGTAATTTAATCATAATTTTTATAAAGGTTTAAACTACGAATTTTAAGATATTCTACAAAATGGAAATATGATTTTAAAATTTGAAAGGAAGATTTAATTTTGTAACCAGATCATTTAAAAATTAAATCTTTCAAAATTATAATTAAAATATTTAAAATTAAATATTAAATTAAATTAAAATTTAAATATTTTTGGTTTGAAAGTATTTTCTTTTTTGCAAGAGGGAGATTTAATTATGAATTATTCTGGGAAAGGGAGATATAATTTTAGTTAGAAAGGAGTTTCTGGGGACAAAAAATTCAATTCTTAAATATTCTGGAAAACGAGATTTTATTTTAAAACCAGGAAGGAAATCTGCGCAAAGAAAATTCAATTTTAAAATATTCTGGAAAAATGGGATTTAGTATTAAAATTAGGAAGACAAATTTCAATTTACAATATTCTAGGAATGAGCGATTTAATTTTAAAACATGCTGTACAGAGATAACTTTATATTAGGGGACAAAAAATTTAATTTTAGCATATTCTGGAAAAATAAGATTCAATTTTGGGACATTCAGCAAAAATTAATAGAATTTTAAAATTAGGAGGGAAGATTTAATTTGAAATTTTCTGGACAAGAGAGATTTAAATTAAAATTAGAATGAAAATATTTTTAGTTTTAAAATATTCTGAAAAATGGAGATTTAATTTTAAAATTAGGGAGGAAGATTTTGCTTTGAAATATTCCAGCAAAGAGAGATGTAATTTTAAAATAAGAAAGGAAAATCTGGGGACAGAAAATTTAAATTCTACGAGTAAGTATTCTGAAAAAAATGATTTTAAATTTTTAAATTAGGAAGGGAAAATTAATTTTGAAATCTTATAGAAAAGAGAAATTTAAATTAAAATATTTTTTGTTTTAAAATATTTGGAGTTATAATTTTAAAATTATGAAGTAATTTCTCATAGAAAAATTATGTTTAATTTTAAAATTACGAAGGAAGATTTAATTTTAAATCATTCTGGGAATGAGAGATATAATTGTAAAATTAGGAAAGAATTTCTGCACACAGAAAATTTAATTCTAAAATATTCTGGAAATATGGGATTTAGTATTAAAATTAAGAAGACAAATTTCATTTTACAATATTCTGGGAAAGATAGTTTTAACGTATTCAGCAAAAATTAGATATAATTTTAAAATTAGGAGGGAAGATTTAACTTGAAATTTTCTGTAAAAGAAAGATTTAAGTTAAAATATTCTGGAAAATGGAGGGAGATTTAATTTTAAAATTAGAAAGGAAGATTAAACTTTGAAATATTCTGGAAAGAAAAATTTAAATTAAAAAATTAAAATGAGAATCGAAATATTTTTAATTTTAGAATATTCTGGAAATTTAAAATAATCCCATTTAATTTTAAAATTAATTATAATTCTGCAAATGACAGACATAATTTTAAAATTAGGAAGTAAAGAGATTTAAAAAAAATTATTTTACGTTTTAAGATATTTTGTAAAAGGAAATATTAATTTTAAAATTAGGAATTATGGTTTGATTTTGGGAAATATTTTTAATTTAAGAATATTCTAAAAAATCGAGATTTAATTTTAAAATTAGAAAGGAAAATTTAATTTTTAAATAATCTGCCAAAGACAGATATAATTTTAAAATTAGGAAAGAAAATTTAATGTGAAATTAAATTAAATTAAAATTAAAATATTTTTGGTTTAAAAGTATTTTCCTTTTTTGCAAGAGGAAGATTTAATTATGAATTATTCTGGGAAAGGGAGATATAATTTTAGTTAGGAAGGAGTTTCTGGGGACAAAAAATTCAATTCTTAAATATTCTGGAAAACGAGATTTTATTTTAAAAGTAGGAAGCAAATCTGCGCATAGAAAATTCAATTTTAAAATATTCTGGAAAAATGGGATTTAGTATTAAAATTAGGAAGACAAATTTCAGTTTACAATATTCGAGGAAAGAGCGATTTAATTTTAAAACATTCTGGAAATATATAACTTTATACTAGGGGACAGAAAATTTAATATTACCATATTCTGGACAAATAAGATCAATTTAAGATATTCAGCAAAAATTAGATAGAATTTTACAATTAGGAGGAAAGATTTAATTTGAAATTTTCTGGACAAGAGAGATTTAAGTTAAAATTAGAATGAAAATATTTTTAGTTTTAAAATATTCTGCAAAATGGAGATTTAATTTTAAAATTAGAAAGGAAAATTGAACTTTGAAATATTCTGGAAAGAAAAATTTAAATTAAAAAATTAAAATGAGAATCGAAATATTTTTAATTTTAAAATATTCTAGAAGATCGAGATTTAATTTTTAAATTAGAAAGGAAAATTAATTTTTAAATAGTCTGCGACAGACAGATATAATTTTAAAATTAGGAAAGAAAATTTAATGTGAAATTTTCTGGGAAATGGAGTGTACGACGATGGACTGGTGGATGGCTGGTGTATTTTCCTCAAACAACTTTCTCCGGTACCAAAACGTACATCTTTACGTATTACAAAACGCACCCTTGACTAATATTCACTTAATAAAAACACAGATGGTAAACGGCGCCAAAATACCAAATCGAACTGATTCGAGTTGGTGAGCCATAACAAATATAAGCGGTTAATTTCTTCGCCTCGGGTAATTTAAGCTTAATTTTTATAAAGATTTAAAACTACGAATTTTAAGATATTCTACAACAAAAGGGAAATATATTTTTAAAATTTGGAAAGAAACTTTAATTTTGTAACCAGAACAAAATAAAAATTAAATCTTTCAAAATTATAATTAAAATATTTAAAATTAAATATTAAATTAAATTAAAATTAAAATATTTTTGGTTTAAAAGTATTTTCCTTTTTTGCAAGAGGAAGATTTAATTATGAATTATTCTGGGAAAGGGAGATATAATTTTAGTTAGAAAGGAGTTTCTGGGGACAAAAAATTCAATTCTTAAATATTCTGGAAAACGAGATTTTATTTTAAAAGCAGGAAGGAAATCTGCGCACAGAAAATTCAATTTTAAAATATTCTGGAAAAATGGAATATAGTATTAAAATTAGGAAGACAAATTTCAGTTTACAATATTCGGGGAAAGAGCGATTTAATTTTAAAACATGCTGTACAGAGATAACTTTATATTAGGGGACAAAAAATTTAATTTTACCATATTCTGGAAAAATAAGATTCAATTTTAAGACGTTCAGCAAAACTTAGATGGAATTTTAAAATTCGGAGGGAAGATTTAATTTTAAATTTTCTGGACAAGAGAGATTTAAGTTAAAATTAGAATGAAAATATTTTTAGTTTTAAAATATTCTGAAAAATGGAGATTTAATTTTAAAATAAGAAAGAAACATCTGGGGACAGAAAATTTAAATTCTAAGTATTCTGAAAAAAATGATTTTACATTTTTAAATTAAGAAGAAAGAATTATTTTTGACATCTTATAGAAAAGGGAAATTTAAATTAAAATATTTTTAGTTTTAAAATATTTGGAGTTATAATTTTAAAATTAAGAAGTCTTTCTGGAAAGAGAGATTTAATTTTAAAATTATGAAGGAATTTCTCATGGAAAAATGATGTTTAATTTTAAAATTACGAAGGAAGATTTAATTTTAAATCATTCTGGGAATGAGAGATATACATAATTGTAAAATTAGGAAGGCAAATTTTATTTTACAATATTCTCGGAAGAGAGTTTCAAGATATTCAGCAAAAATTAGAAATAATTCTAAAATTAGGAAGGAAGATTTAATTTGAAATTTTCTGGAAAAGAGAGATTTAAAATAAAATTAGAATGAAAATATTTTAAGCTTTAAAATATTCGGGAAAATGGAGATTACATTTTAAAATTAGTTTGAAATATTCTGGAAAAACACATTTAAATTAAAAAATTAAAATCAGAATCGAAATATTTTTAATTTTAAAATATTCTGGAAATTTAAAACAACATAATTTAATTTTAAAATTAACTATAATTCTGCAAATGAGAGACCTAATTTTAAAATTAGGAAGTAAGGAGATTTATAATAAAATATTTTACGTTTTAAGATATTTCGTAATAGGAAATGTTAATTTTAAAATTAAGAGTTATGGTTTGACTATAAATTATTCAGGGACAGAGAGATTTAAATTAAAAAAGTTAAAATTAGAATCGAAATATTTACAATTTTTCAATATTCTAGAAAATCGAGATTTAATTTTAAAATTAGAAAGGAAAATTTAATTTTAAAATATTATGCCAAGGACAGATATAATTTTTAAATTAGGAAAGAAAATTTAATTTGAAATTTTCTGGGAAATGGAGTGTACAACGATGGACTGGTGGATGGCTGGTGCATTTTCCTCAAACAAATTTCTCCGGTACCAAAACGTAAATCTTCACGTATTAGAAAACGCACCCTTGACTAAATGTTCACTTAATAAAAACACTGATGGTAAACGGCGCCAAAATACCAAATCGAATTGATTCAAGCTGGTGAACCATAACAAATATAAGCGGCCGTGGTGGCAATTTTTCATTGGTTAATTCCATCGCTTATGATAAGTTATCTCGGGTAATTTAAGCTTAATTTTTATAAAGGTTTAAAACTACGAATTTTAAGATATTCTACAAAAGTGAGATATAATTTTAAAATTTTGAAGTAAGATTTAATTATGTAACCCGATAATTTAAAAATTAAATCTTTCAAAATTGTAGTTAAAATATTTAAAAATAAATATTAAATTAAATTACAATCAAAATATTTTTAGTTTAAAAATATTTTCCTTTTTTGCAAAAGGCAGATTTAATTTTGAATTATTTTGGGAAAGAGAGATGTAATTTTAGTCAGGAAGGAGTTTCTGGGAACAAAAAATTGAATTCTTAAATATTCATGCAAAATGAGATTTCCTTTTAAAAGTAGGAAGGAATTTATCAAGAAAAAATGATTTTTAATTTTAAAATTTGGACAAAATTTCTGCGCACAGAAAATTCAATTTTAAAATATTCTGGAAAAATGGAATATAGTATTAAAATTAGGAAGACAAATTTCAGTTTACAATATTCGGGGAAAGAGCGATTTAATTTTAAAACATTAGGGGACAGAAAATTTAATTTTTCCATACTCTGGAAAAATAAGATTCAATTTTAAGACGTTCAGCAAAACTTAGATAGAATTTTAAAATTAGGAGGGAAGATTTAATTTTAAATTTTCTGGACAAGAGAGATTTAAATTAAAATCAGAGTAAAAATATTTTTAGTTTTAAATTATTCTGAAAAATGGAGATTTAATTTTAAAATAAGAAAGAAACATCTGGGGACAGAAAATTTAATTTCTAAGTATTCTGAAAAAAATGATTTTAAATTTTTAAATTAAGAAGAAAGAATTATTTTTGAAATCTTATAGAAAAGGGAAATTTAAAATGAAATATTTTTAGTTTTAAAATATTTGGAGTTATAATTTAAAAATTAAGAAGTCTTTCTGGAAAGAGAGATTTAATTTTAAAATTATGAAGGAATTTCTCATGGAAAAATGATGTTTAATTTTAAAATTACGAAGGAAGATTTAATTTTAAATCATTCTGGGAATGAGAGATATACATAATTGTAAAATTAGGAAGGCAAATTTCATTTTACAACATTCTGGGAAGAGAGTTTCAAGATATTCAGCAAAAATTAGAAATAATTCTAAAATTAGGAAGGAAGATTTAATTTGAAATTTTCTGGAAAAGAGAGATTTAAAATAAAATTAGAATGAAAATATTTAAAGCTTTAAAATATTCGGGAAAATGGAGATTTAATTTTAAAATTAGAAAGGAAGATTAAGCTTTGAAATATTCTGGAAAAAAAGATTTAAATTAAAAAATTAAAATGAGAATCGAAATATTTTTAATTTTAAAATATTCTGGAAATTTAAAATAATCTAATTTAGTTTTAAAATAATAATAATTCTGCAAATGAGAGACATAATTTTAAAATTAGGAAGTAAGGAGATTTAAAATAAAATATTTTACGTTTTAAAATATTTCGTAATAGGAAATGTTAATTTTAAAATTAGGAGTTATGGTTTGATTTTGAATTATTCAGCGAAAGAGAGATTTAAATTAAAAAAATTTAAATTAGGATCGAAATATTTTTTAATTTTACAATATTCTAGAAAATCGAGATTTAATTTTAAAATTAGAAAGGAAAATTTAATTTTAAAATATTCTGCCATGGACAGATATAATTTTAAAATTAGGAAAGAAAATTTAATTTGAAATTTTCTGGGAAATGGAGTATACAACGATGGACTGGTGGATGGCTGGTGCATTTTCCTCAAACAACTTTCTCCGGTACCAAAACGTACATCTTCACGTATTAGAAAACGCACCCTTGACTAAATGTTCACTTAATAAAAACACTGATGGTAAACGGCGCCAAAATACCAAATCGAATTGATTCAAGCTGGTGAACCATAACAAATATAAGCTGCCGTGGTGGCAATTTTTCATTGGTTAATTCCTTCGCTTATGATAAATTACCACGAATAATTTAATCTTAATTTTTATAAACGTTTAAAACTACGAATTTTAAGATATTCTACAAAAGGGAGATATAATTTTAAAATTTGGAAGTAAGATTTAATTTTGTAACCAGAACAAAATAAAAATTAAATCTTTCAAAATTATAATTAAAATATTTAAAATTAAATATTAAATTAAATTAAAGTTAAAATATTTGAGCTTAAAAGTATTTTCCTTTTTTGCAAAAGGCAGATTTAATTTTGAATTACTCTGGGAAAGAGAGATATAATTTTAATTAGGAAGGAGTTTCTGGGAACAAAAAATTAAATTCTTAAATATTATGGAAAAATGAGATATCATTTTAAAAGTAAGAAGGAATTTATCAAGAAAGAATGAAATTTTAAAATTAGGAAAAAATTTCTGCGCATAGAAAATTTAATTTAAAATATTCTGGAAAAATGGGATTTAGTATTAAAATTAGGAAGACAAATTTCAATTTACAATATTCGGGGAGAGAGCGATTTAATTTGAAAACATGCTGTACAGAGATAACTTTATATTAGGGGACAGAAAATTTAATTTTACCATATTCTTGCCAAATAAGATTCAATTTTAAGACATTCAGCAAAAATTAGACAGAATTTTAAAATTAGGAGGGAAGATTTAATTTGAAATGTTCTGGAAAATGGAGATTTAATTTTAAAATTAGAAAGGAAAATTGAACTTCGAAATATTCTGCAAAGAAAAATTTAAATTAAAAAATTAAAATGAGAATCGAAATATTTTTAATTTTAAAATATTCAGGAAAATCGAGATTTTACTTCAAAATTAGTAGAATGATTTTATTGAGAGAAGTTCTAGAAAATGGAGATTTAATTTTAAGATATGCTGGAAATAGGAAATTTTATTTTAAATTTAAGAAGGTAGGTTTCATTTTAAAAGTAGGAAGAAACATCATTTAATTTAAAAATATTTCGAAAACGATTAGTTTAAATTAAAATTAGAGTAAAACTATTTTGAATTTTCTAGTATTCTGCAAATGAGAGACATAATTTTAAAATTAGGAAGTAAGGAGATTTAAAAAAAATATTTTACGTTTCAAGATATTTTGTAAATGTTAAAATTAGGAATTATGGTTTGATTTTGAATTATTCAGGGAAAGAAAGATTTAAATTAAAAAAATTAAAATGACATTCGAAATATTTTTAATTTTAGAATATTCTAGAAAATCGAGATTTAATTTTAAAATTAGAAGGAAAAATTTATTTTGAAATTTTCTGGGAAATTGGGTGTACGACGATGGACTGTATGGTAATGGTGGATGCCTGAAGACGCACGCTTGAGTAATGTTCACTTAACCCTATTCCTACTGACAAGTGACTTTTAGATACATTTCAAGTTTAAACTGACGATACTTACAAAATATTTTATTTTATATTCTGCACCTACAATGTATTGTATTCCTCAAACAAATTTATTTTGAATTCAAAAACCAATTAGTTATTTTTAATTAGTACCCTTAAAATTTAAAAGTTTATTTTATTTAAATTTTCATTTCTGTATAAAAGTCACATTTCAGTAGGTTAATTTTCACTATACTTCGCCAAAATACCAAATCGAACTGATTCAAGTTGGTGAACCATACATAAGCGTTAATTTCTTCGCTTATAATAAGTTACCTCGGGTAATTTAAGCTTAATTTTTATGATGATTTAAAACTACGAATTTTAAGATATTCTTCAAAAGAGAGATATAATATTAAAAATTGGAAGTAAGATTTAATTTTGTAACCAGAACATTTCAAAATTAAATCTTTCAAAATTATATTTGAAATATTTAAAAATAAATTAAAATTAAAATATTTTTAATTTAAAAGTATTTTCCTTTTTGCAAAAGGAAAATTTAATTCTTAAGTATTCTGGAAAAATGAGATTTAATTTTAAAAGTAGGAATAAAGATTTTATTTTGAAATATTCTTGGAGAGAAAGAGAGATTTAATTTTAAAATGATGAAAGAATTTCTGGGGAGAGAAAATTGAATTTTAAAATATTCTTAAAAAATGAGATTCAATTTTAAGATTACCTTCAAAAGGTAGATATAATTTTTAAATTAAGAAGGAAGATTTAATTGGAAATTTTCTGGAAAAGAGAGATTTAATATTTTTATTTTACAAATGTTTTAGAAAACAGAATTTGATTTTAAAATTTAAAAGGCATTATTCTGGAGAGTTATTATTGTTTCTTAAGATATTCTGGAAATAGACAATTTTATTTTAAATTTAGGAAAGAACATTTAATTTTAGGAAGAAACATTTAATTTTAAAATATTTTGGAAAAGAGTAATTTAAATTAAAATTAGAATCGAAATATATCCTGGAAATCGCCGACATAATTTAAAATTAGGAAGGGCGATTTCATTTTACAATATTCTGAAGGAAAGAAGATTTAGCTTTGAAATATTCTGGGAAAGAGAGATGTAATTTTAAAATTTAAAACAAAAATTTAATTTTGAAATATTCTGGGCAAGAAAGATTTAATTTTAAAACTACGAAGGAAGATTTAATTTTGTAACCACAATATTTCAAAATTAAATCTTTCAAAATTATAATTAAAACATTTTTAGTTTAGTTTTTGCAAAATGTAGATTTAATTTTGAATTATTCTGGGAAATAGGGATATAATTTTTGAATTCTTAAATATTCTGGAAAAATGAGAAATAATTTTAAAAGTAGGAAGGAAGATTTTATTTTAAATTATTCTTGGAGAGAGAGATTTATTATTAAAATTATAAAAGAACATCTGAGGAGAGAAAATTGAATTTTAAAATATTCTTGAAAAATGAGAATCAATTTTAAGATTACCTGCAAAAGGGAGATATAATTTTTAAGTTAAGAAGGAAGATTTAATTGGAAATTTTCTGGAAAAGAGAGATTTAATATTTTTATTTTTCAAATGTTTTAGAAAACAGAATTTGATTTTAAAATTTTGAACGAATTATTCTGAGGAATTATGATTATTTCTTAAGATATTCTGGAAATAGAATATTTTATTTTAAATTTAAAAAGGAACATTTAGTTTTAGGAAGAAACATTTAGTTTTAAAATATTTTGGGAAAGAATAATTTAAATTAAAATTAGAATCGAAATATATTCTAGAAGGAAGATTTAATTTTGAAATATTCCGGAAAAGGAAGATATAATTTTAAAATTAGTAATAAATTTCTGGGGACAGAAAATTTAATTTTAAAATACTCTGAAAAATGAGATATAATTCTAAAATTAGAAAGGATTTTTGGTAAAGATAGATTTAATTTTAAAACGTACTGGAAATAGAAAGCTTTATTTTAAAATTAAAAAGGAAAATTTTATTTTAAAATTAGGATGAAACGTTTAATTTTAAAATATTTTAGCAATGAATAATTAAAATTAAAATTAAAACATAACTATTTTTAATTTTAAAATATTATGGAAAATGGATATTTAATTTTAAGATTATGAAATAATTTCTGGGGACAGAAAATTTAATTGAGATTCAATTTTATGATATTCTTCAAAAATGAGATTTAATTTTAAAATTAGTAGGTTAGGTTAGGTTAGGTTGGAGTGGCTGCTTACGCACACTTAGACCGGTGACGGTCCATTGTGATACCACAGGATGTATCCCCTTTTACCCCTATTGGAACCATTTCGAGCTACTTATGTAGCGTAAGACGTCCCGCACTTTAATGTTTTCGAGATCCGAGAGGCAGTCCTTAAAATTAGTAAGTTTAAAAATATTCTGGGAAAGATTGAGAGATTTACATTAAAAAAATTAAAATTAGAATCAAAATATTTGTAATTGAATATTCTGGAGATTTAAATTTAAAATTAGAAAGGAAGACTTAATTTTCAAACCTACTGGAACATCGAGATTTAATTTTGAAATATTCACGAAAATGCAGTTTTTTCCAGAACAACGTTCCCTCGTTACTCCTTCTCTCTGTAGCCGCCAGTTTTCTCAGTTCCCAGGTAGTCTTATTCCTTGCAAATAATTTTATCGGGTAACATTTGTTTATAAAAGAACAACCACACCATGAAAACGTCAGACGTTTTTTTCTTAAACTATTAAAACTACTTCTGATCTCCAAATTTCGTCAAAGCATCACTGGTTCCCCAAATTTAAGGTAAAGGTGGCGTGATGGAATTCTAGTAAATGGATTTAAATTCAGATTCTGGTCGATGAATTTCTGTTTTGAACAGCAAGTATCGTTACACGGTTTCAACCGTTCACAGGGCCAAACAAAACTACTGAAGATTTCATTTACCTCACGAAAGATTTTATGAGAGTGTGGGTGATCGATCCTTCACACTTATATTTCAGGAAATATGCTGGCTGTCTCTCTGATTTCCTCAATTCCTAAGTAGCGTTTGGGAGAGTCTAGAATAATTAAACGAAAACTGCCAGTCGTAAATGTTTATTTTTAGTCGTTACGTTCGGTCAATATTTTAAAGTATTATTTTATCAAAACTAAATCAACGTTATTAGAAGTCGGCGAGCAGTGCCTCTAGTGTGCTGCAGAGTTTTTCTTTAATCAGCAAGCGCAAATTTTATGCTTTCCGTATTAAGCGCCAGTTTGGAACACATTTGATTCCTTTGTGTAAAGTGAAACTATATAGGACAAACAAGAAGGCGAATACTTCAAGCGATCATCCTCATCAAATTAGAACGCTTTCGGAAAGTCTACCGAGATCCTTGACATTAACGTTTGTTTCACAAATGATTCCGCGTCAGTCAAATACCTCCTTTAAGCGTCAAAATATTTTTTTTGCACAGACAACTTTTCTATGTTGGAAAAATGATTTTACTTTCCAAATTAAATTATCTCGACTCGTAAAAATGCTTTTCGTCGTTGTCTATTTTTTTTTTTTGTTGTTAGTATCATCGTGTTGTACATATTCATGTATTGTTGTGTGTGAGTAGTGTGTAACTAACAACAAAAAATATTTTTATGTGCAGACATGTATGTACACACAAAACAAAAATCATCACATCACTATTTTCCATTTTTTTCTATTTCAATTTCCCAGTTTATACCGGAAGAAAAGTTTTTGACAAAAATCTCATCTAAAAAGCATCATCATTTTTTGACCTTAATTTCGAGTCTTTTTAATACCCGATTTTATGTATTATAGAAAAAAAAAAAAAGCTTTACATGACAAAAATAAAGTTGAGAAAATTGTTTTCCATTTTCTCTATATATACGTACACTACTTTAGATCCAACCAACAAAAAATAAAAAAACGTTGAATAAAAAATATTTTAGCACTGTAACGAATTTTTTGTGTGTGTCTGTATGCTTAGGTACATTGAAACCGGGGTTACAAAAGAAAACTTTTTTTAAAAATTTCTCTGAATGAGCTTTTTATTTGCATCCTATCTATCTATCTATCTATATATACGGAGAAAAATTTGCACTTTTTGTTTTTGTTCAATGTAATCGTCGTTATTAGATGCACATGTCAGAGGAATTTTTTTCATTAAGTGTTTGTGGAGTTATTTTTTAACGTACTCTATGTGAGAGCTACATATTATCCTTGTTTAACCTGAAAAGGATTTTTTTTTTGTGTATGTGCTCATCTATACAGCTAGTAAATCTAGGATTTATTATAATTTATACATTTTTATTGTGCACAGCATAAAAAAAGCATAATGTTTTACATACACAAATATAAATGACTAATAGTTGCGACATTATTTTGGTATCTTACTTTTAATTTAAGTTAAAAAAAACCAAAAAAAAAAAAACTCAAAATTTTTATGTTTTATACATAGAAAACATGAAAATATGCACACATTTTTTTATGTATTATATTATGGAGAAACATGTTTTGAATGCTGGATGTATTTTTGTCTTAAAGTTTGCTTTTTTTGAGATTTTTTAATTCGGATAGATTATGCAAGTTTATCTTTGTGCTCAAAAAAAAAAACAAAAAATTGGGACATTTATAGTGCTTGTGTTAATTTAAGCCAGGCGATTTTTTTTTTTTTTGTAACCTTTTGAGTGGATATACGTAGTGGAAATGTAAGCTGTAACAAAAATGTTGGACACACTAAGAACTATTTTAAAATTATGTAATTTGCATCTCTTTAAAATATTGCAGTCTGCCTATTTCTATTAACCTATAAAGATACTCAGCGCTTTATCAGATTTTAAGTAAAGAACAGGCTAACAAAAAGCAAATTGCGATCAAATTTTTGTAACTGTAACGGTTAGATCCGTACCACTGCATTGCATCGCTAAATGCACGCTACATTAAACTTTTACGTTTTAAAACAACTAATTCCAGATTCTTCGACTTACCTAAATCGAGTTTGAGAACTATCAAAAAATCCTTTAACTCAAAGTTTTACAAAAATATGTCTCTATATTAAGCTCGGTCAAAACTTCCAATTTTTTTTTTTTTTTTTAAATATTCACTATAGGTAACCGAAGTTCTTGCAAGTTTTTAAATAAATACCCATATCGATATAATGAATTGAAATGCTTCAAATGCTAACTTAATTATAAATCAGTAATCTATACTATTACCAAACAGCAATGAACAAACCGATAAATCAACCTTTTTACAACACACTTCTGTAAAAATAACAAAATTATAATTCGTTATGATTTCAATACTGAGCGTTCGATGCTCGAATACTAGAAAGCACGCAGGAGAAATTGTTATGGGTCTGCAATTTAGTTTCGATCTGTGAAATAAATCACTTTTCAATCATCTCATCAGGCTATAGCGACTGAACCGCTAACTTATTACTCGGATTTTTCCCTATGTATAGGAATCAACACTTGTAGTATTAGCGAATTATACAATTCCTATTTAAAAACTTTTAACAATTTCAATTTTTACTGTATTTAACGCATACATGAGGATACTAATTCAAACATTAAGTTATTCTGGTATATTCCAGATACATAAATATTTTACGAAGAGGAGACATCGTTAAATATCTGAATTTCAGACTCTTAACAATTTCTCCTGTTCTTAAAATATTTATATATCAGGAAGATGCCAGAATAACTTAATGTTTGTTTTACTTATAAATCGTCCTGTTTTTGACTGGCAAATGGTTTGCTTGCTAGCTAGATCGAGCATGTTCCCATATTTTTGTCAAGTTGGTACAAATATTTGGTTGGTTTGACCATAGCCTTTAGAAATTGTTTGCTTATAGCTTTCGATATTTCCAAACCCATTGATGTTGAAATCTATCGTACGTGAAATTTGTCCGAAGTTGAATTAAGTTGTCCTAAGTTGACCAAAGTAGTTATGTCCTAAGTTTTTTAAATGTATTTCGTTATTACGAATTTAAGTAAGTGATTTTCCAAATTTTCTTGGGAAAATCCTAGGAATCTATCACCCAAATGGGCAATATTCAAGTTGTCTTAAGGTCTTATCAGTTCGAAAATATTTGATTTTTGAAAAAAGTGAGGGATTCGCCTGTTTAGGATAACAATGTTGTCAAATATATGTCTAAAGGAATTTCCGAATTTTCTTGAGAATTTCCTAGGAAGCGGTGACCAAAATGTCCTATGTCATAAGGTCTTAGCTAATCGAAAAAAATTACAGGCTGGAAAAATTACATTTCGGTGCATGGAAAATCATGTATACAAATATTCGATGTATCATATGCAATTATATCAAACATGATTGTCGTAAATACCTTAATACCCCACATTTTTCAAAAGTGAAAATTTTTTCGAATAGATTCGCTTCGGAAACTCACTTATACTTATATTCTATGAACTATTCGAATGCATATCAAACACATGTTCTCTGCCGGTTCCCCAGTTTTTTCGAATTATCTGATATAATCCAAGCAACATCAGAATATATCCAGCCACAGAAAAAATCCAAATTTGTTCTGTAACAGTTAATAATCTAACGCATGATTTTTATTACTTCATTATGCATTAAATAAATTCGTAATGACGAAACTTTTACACCAACACATTTAAAAAAGCGTAGGATGTACTTTGGACAATTTAAGGCCACTTAGGACAAATTTAACGAATGTGAAATTCATCCTTCCTGAAACCAATTTTTGTTGTTTTCCGATATTGACTAAAAGTTCCACTATTGTCAAAATCCTTTACTAATGTCACTGAACTGATGACCGGAGGAGTTCTTGATTTTAGTATTTTTGCAAAATATTGGCATTAAGAATGCATTGCACTTGAAAAAATATTTATAAAATACAGCCACAACCCTTAAAATGGAAAGTCAAAAAGTGCATATTCGTCATGTGATGCTTTGGGAATTAAAACAAGGCAATAGTGTTACGGCAACAGCTGAAAAAATATGCACTGTACACAGTGAGGGTTTGTCAAATTTCCTTTTGGAGATACGACCTTAAAAGAGGAATCAAAAGTGGGACGTATATTTTGATCTCAAACGCAAACAGCACAGCGGTCAAACTGCGATCCCTTTAAACTGACCCTCCAGAACAATACTAAAATCGTGCCTAAGGTTCTCATTAAAATTATGTGGTAATAAATTAGATAGATTTATTCTATTATCTTAAAATGTGAGTCTAGCATACAATTCAATACTAAATGTAAGATAAAAATATAAAGGGCTGAAACCTCACAAAGTGATAAGAACTTCGTTGAACAAACTTAACTCAACTCCCAAATCAATTCCTAATTGAGCCTCCTAAATCAATTAATAACTCAAAATCCATAACTCCAAACAGAAATCCCATTTTGGAAAATCCAAGTTTTCTATATATAGGTATTTCACACCATTGGGATTGTGCAATTTTGTGACTGTAATTAGAAAATTTGTGCATAGTGTACTTTAGGAAACAGGATGAGATTTTTTCACGTGATTATCACACTAGAAATCCCATATATTCCGTTTACCTAATAATACATATTTTTCGGTGTATGATGATTGTGTAAAATTGTGCGTTACTAAACCTACCATGAAAATAATTAGGCCATAGGACATCCACAATATATCAAAATCTCGGTTGATAGAAGAGGTTATATGGCCGATTTCCAGAAATCCAGACTTTGATAAATTGTGGAAGTTCTATGGTCGATTCTGGCTAAAGTGTAATATGCACAAACGTAAATCATGACCAGAATATTAACTACACTTTGTTTTAATTCGAATGTTAATAAAAGGTGGGGTTTCTGGAAATTTTCCATATCACCTATTAGAAAAACCGCGATTTTGATCAATTGTGGATGTTCTATGGCCGGTTCTGACTAAAACGTAATATGCACAAATGCCAGAATATTAACTACATTTTGTTTTAATTCAAATGTTAATAAAAGGTGGGATTTCTGGATATATCCCATATCACCTATTCGAAAAACCGTGATTTTGATCAATTGTGGATGTTCTATGGCCGGTTCTGGCTAAAACAAAATATGCACAAATGCCAGAATATTAACTACACTTTGTTTTAATTCGAATGTTAATAAAAGGTGGGATTTCTGAACATGTCCCATATCACCTATTCGAAAAACCGCAAATTTGATGAATTGTGGATGTTCTATGGCCGATTCTGGCTAAAGTGTAATATGCACAAACGTGAATCTTGGCCAGAATATTAACTAAACTTTTTTTTAATTCGAATGTTAATAAAAGGTGGGATTTCTGGAAATCTCCCATATCACCTATTCAAAAAACCGCGATTTTGATCAATTGTGGATGTTCTATGGCCGGTTCTGGCTTAAGTGTAATATGCACAAATGCCAGAATATTAACTATACTTTGATTAAATTCGAATGTTAATAAAAGGTGGGATTTCTGGAAATCTCCCATATCACCTATTCGAAAAACCGCAAATTTGATCAATTGTGGATGTTCTATGGCCGATTCTGGCTAAAGTGTAATATGCACAAACGTGAATCTTGGCCAGAATATTAACTAAACTTTTTTTTAATTCGAATGTTAATAAAAGGTGGGATTTCTGAACATGTCCCATATCACCTATTCGAAAAACCGCAAATTTGATGAATTGTGGATGTTCTATGGCCGATTCTGGCTAAAGTGTAATATGCACAAACGTGAATCTTGGCCAGAATATTAACTAAACTTTTTTTTAATTCGAATGTTAATAAAAGGTGGGATTTCTGGAAATCTCCCATATCACCTATTCAAAAAACCGCGATTTTGATCAATTGTGGATGTTCTATGGCCGGTTCTGGCTTAAGTGTAATATGCACAAATGCCAGAATATTAACTATACTTTGATTAAATTAGAATGTTAATAAAAGGTGGGATTTCTGGAAATCTCCCATATCATCTATTCGAAAAACCGCAAATTTGATGAATTGTGGATGTTCTATGGCCGATTCTGGCTAAAGTTTAATATGTACAAACGTGAATCTTGGCCAGAAAATAAATTATAAACAATTTATTAATAACAATAAAAATAAAATAACGGTATTTTCTTATATAATAAAAATTACATTTATTATTGTTGTAAAACAGCAAAAAATCATTAGCCAAACGCAAATCAGCAAAATATACATAATGGGCATTTAACTTACAGGTTTGTATGAATTTTCAACATCGTCGAAAATTTGTGTTCGTTATGTTGGTAATTCATACAAACCTTTAAATTAAAACTAAATAGTTGTTGCATTGTGAAAACGGTGTTACCAAATGAATTGTTTTATATGAAGTTTTTACTGCCTTTTAAGTTCTCAGGTGGTTCAGGCTTCGGGGTTATACCACTTATAAAGTAAGGCACTAACAAGCACTAATACAACAATACTTATTAAATATGGAAACATAACTGCTTCTATCACTTCATATGCCAATCTTTTAACTTCATACTCAATAGCCAGCTTCCAAATCTCCATGTAATTATCATCATTGATTATGCAATTATCGGTGTAGATAAAGCGAATAAATTCGTAGAAATTCTCATATTTGCAATCAGTAATTGGAATCATCTTTTTAATGCCTATTGTATTCTGTAATCGTTTCTCGAAAACTGGGCTCCTTTTGATTAGCTCGAGTGAATGAGCATAGATGATTTTGCCTTCCACACAGAATTGGACATCAGAATGAAAGTCACGATTAAACAGTAGTTTTGTTATATCGGACATCGCAAGATGTGGCGAACGATTTATTTTAAATACCATTTTTTTTTTTGCAGACAGTACAACACTTTAAATTACAACACTTAAATAAATTTAAATGATTCCGCTACATGTATTTATTACGTTTTTCGGGCTTATTGCCTTAAGTAATAATTTTTATGTTTTTAAACCAATGAAATTCTTCAAAAATATCTGAGGTAAAATAAGGACCTCGTGAAGCATGCTGGATGGAATTGTTTTTTTTTTTTAACCAACGCCTACCATTTGCAGTGGAGGAAGAGTACAACATCTGCAAAATTTTATTTTATTACCTTCCGTTTAGGGATTTTATTATTTTGGAAAACCCAATTCGTAAATTCTATAGGGGTTAAAAATTTTACTCAATTTTTGATGTTGAAGACTGTCAAAAATTGAAAGTTGTAATACCGATGATTATACAGCCGACAACTATACCGATGATTATACAGCCAACACTTCTAGAGTGCAAATGTTTATCCGAAAGCCTCCACAACCGGAACTTACTTGTCAATTGGTACGCAAACTGATCCTAATGTAATTGGTCAACAAAATGAGTTTTTAGAACTCATTAACAATATTGTATGCCATCATTGTGAATTGATGAAACCATTGACAATTTGCAAACGGTAAACACTGCAACAAAAAACATCTGTAAACTTCTTCTGAAGCAAGACTACTTCTATAATAATGATGACAAATTATTTGCACAGTCCCTCTATTACAAATCCGCAACTACATACAAATATCTCAGAAATACGCTTTCTCTGAAATTAACTTTACTAACGTCATTATATAATTGGTCTCCCATTCAATTTATACCTGCTGGTGTAAATGAAATTCTAATTTTGAAGATAAAAAATATTTTTGAAGCGTTACCGGAAGAATCTAGACTATGTGTTTTGAGTTTTGATGAACGACGGAAACGTAAGGAAATAGCAATTGCGGCTCTTTTTTTAATTAAATCTATTACTGGTGGTTGGAAACCCGTCTTAGGCACGTTCTTGTAAATGAATCAATGAACCCGAAGGAACTAGCTAAGTTAATTCGTACATATATGGTATACATATATCAGCATATTATGCGAAGACAGCCTAAATTTTCGGCAACAAACCTAGCAGCTTTCAAATATTTTGGAATTATGCCGGATAAACTGTTCTTTTCGTGTAATAACAAGAAAGTATTTGCGCAATTCGATGCATCGCATCTATTAAAATCGGCTCGAAATGCTTTACTAAGCAATCAGATTAAGCAATCGGATCATGGAGTATAATCGACAGCAACGTTATTCGCAGAATTTTCGAAAACGAAAAACATCAAAAAATTAAATTGATGCCGAAGTTGACTAATCCTCACATTAATCCAAATACATTTCAAAAAATGAACGTAAAGTTGGCAGTTCAATTTCTAAGCAAGATCGTGGCCGAATTCAACGTTTTGTATACCTATGTATTAAATGTTTTGGTTTTCGTTTTCTCTAGATAATGCGTTTCCAACAGCCAACTTAGTCGAGAGATTCAATAACATCTTTGACTGCCTCGAAAAATCCTTACGAGCAGCCCCTTCGAACAGGCAGTATAATACATATAATTATTTGGAAGAATCGTTAGATTACCTGAGAAATTTGAAAGTGATTTCACCTAATGAAAATTATTTTAAATTTTTAAAAGGCTTGGAATTGACGATAAATTCCCAATTAATGTTGATTGAGTATTTAGGCGAAAATTTTGGAATCGATTATATTCTCACGGGTAAAACAAACCAAGATGCTCTGGAAATTTCCAATTCTTCGAGGTAAGGGTGGTTACAATTATACACCAACTAGCCACGATATTGATATCCATATTGCCAATGTTACTAGTATGAAGATTCTTTCTAATTCACCGGTTTCTAATTGTATTATTGATGAAAGCGAGAATTTAGCAATTAATTGGGATATTTTAAGAAATGATTAAAAGGAAAGCCTTAGAACTCCTCGAATTGGTAAAGATAACGACGGAGATAAAATTGAATCAGTTTTTAGAACCATAAATATCCCTAAATTAAGAGGAAACGCCATTATTTATTTTGCAGCCAACTGCTATACGTGTGCCTATAAAGCCATAAGTTGAACTGTTTTAAAAAAATGAAGAAGAACAAAATATTTCAGTAACAGAGACGTTTCTGCATCAAAAAAATTTTAAAAAGAATGTAAATAGTTTTGGAGCTTTAAAGGTGCCACGGCTCGTCTGAACGCGGCTCAACCCAAAAGTGCTTGCACTTCTGTTTTTTTATGGCGTCATGTTCCCTAAGGCCTAACAAATAAGATAAAAGTTTTTTGAAATCATCCACCGACCAGTTTACATTTTCGCGTCAAAATTCGAAAATTGAAACCAAAAAAAAAAACGGTTTTTTGGTCTGAAAAAGTGAAATATCTTATTTTGTATGCCCTTCCGGAGGATTCCAGCATACAAAGATCGAAAGAGAAAAGTCTCAGGAAGAGAATGCAGCAAAGTACAGGTCAAAAGGTTGCTAGTTTGCGAATTATTTCTCTCTTTGTCGACAGATGTCTTCTAAACACATACGTGAGGATATAATGAATTATTTCAAACAAATCAAAACTCATGAAAGTCGAGAAGAACAAAAACTCTCAATTTAGTAACATTAATTCAAGTTTGATTCAATTAATTATATGTGGTAACTATTATATTTAATTACAGCTCTCATTAATTTATCATTATAATCCGAGTGGTTTTCAGAAACTTGATATTTGTTCCACATTGTCTTGAAGTCAGAATGCACTGTCTCCATGGCCTGTTCACTGTAAAACCCCAACCCTCTTCTATGGCCTTCACAAAAATCTTCTATATGATAAAATACTGCATGTACTTTTGGTGTGACTGATAGCCCAAGAGCCAAATAGCTAGCTTGAATTGAGCGATAGATTCTTTGTAACAATCATTTAATTCGATTCCAAAACAATTGTGAACTATACGATCAAAATCCTTCAGTGTTTCCACATATTTCAAACAACCAATGGAGCAAAACGTTCGGAGACTATCCACTTTGATCCATTCTGTTTTTTCAGTAACAAATTCATCTTGCATATGGCTGACTATTTTATTAACCACACCAAGCATTAGATGTAGTTCTGGAGGTGAAATAATGTCAAGAATCTTTTTATCGTCATCAGCTGAAAAAACTGGAGGATTGATACAGCTTTTGAAATTTTTCGCATTTTTCATTATCGATCCGCCAGCGTTTCTCCAAGCTTCAAAATATGAGGTTGAGTTTCCCACAGTTCGCCGAGGTCCGACGTGCTCTAAATTTGTGCTTTCACAAAGGCACCATGTACAAGGGTACGTCGATGAATAAGACATAATTCCTGTTAGAATATTGGCTAATTTGAGATCAGTCGCTATCGTACCAGAAAAATCCTCAATTTTCAATATTTTCCATATTGCTGACACGTTTTCATAATTCTCTTGAGCCGCCTGAGTCAGCAAAAGCTTTAGCAAACACGCCATCATAATACTTTTGACGTTTTTTCTCCTGTTGACAAATTTCAATTGAATCATCTTGAACAGACAGGCACACCTTCAAAAAACCACCACCACCGTTAATTCCAAATTTTAAGTGCTGATTTCTAATATCCCGCTGTTTCTCGATATGAGAAAGAAAATCTTCAAGAGTATGGCAGTAAACTAAGGGACATTGGATTGGTGTGCTCATTCGAGCTTTGATGGTTACAAAATTTATTGTCTTAGCACAAAAGAAACTTTTTACCTCGCCATTCTTCTGTTCCAGGTTTTTCTTCAATCCTGGCTCAATTATCGCCCGCTTTTTGGTAGCAACTCTCAAAGCAGTCGCTATACTAATATTAAATTTTGTTTTGATTTTCAAGAAATCGGCTGGGAATATATTTGAAGCTGGTTCCTCTTCATTTGTCTCGTGGGGATTTATGAATAATTTCATGGAGTTTCCTCCACGTACCTGAGTAAGGGAGACCGTCGAATCTTTTTTATTTACTTATAATTGCATACATTATCAACTTGGGCAGTTTTGGTGTATTTATGAGGTGTTCCTCGTTCGGGATCGATAAAACATTTGGAACAACGTTTGATGCATTTCCCGTCAGCCGATTTTTTTTTGTTAAGAAGTTGCATGGATATCACATTACTTCGAGCAATCTGGCACAAATAGCACTGACAGGGATTTTGAGTCCTAGATCTCGTAGTTAAACTTACACTCAAAAACTTAGAATAATCAGGTAGCTCGACAGTCTTGGAGGGAACGATTCCTGGATCGGCACTGGGAAGTTGTCGGTAGACGTTCTGTTTGCATCCGGCACAAAGAACATTCGGCAGTCTTTCTTCACACAAGATATTGTTCACACGATGTTTCAGTAATTTTTTTAGATTCGATTGCAGCAAGGCTTCTATCTTGAACATGACATTATTATTTTTTAAGCACAACAAACAAATTTTACTCCGGTTCTCTTCGTGTGAAAGTGCGCGGGCAACTTTTGGAGGATTAAAAATTTTCGACATTATGGAAAACTGAAATGAACTGATCGAGGAAGAAAAGTTTTCTGCTTTTCTTGTAACCTGCCTACTGCATTCTCTTCCTGAGACTTTTCATAAAACATAAGATATTTCACTTTTTCAGACCAAAAAATCATTTTTTTGGTTCCAATTTTCGAATTTTGGCGCGAGAATAAAAACTGGTCGGTGGATGATTTCAAAAAAACTTGTATCTTATTCATTAGACCTTAGGAAACATGATGCCATAAAAAAACAGAAGTGCAAGCACTTTTGGGTTGAGCCGCGTTCAGACGAGCCGTGGTGCCAAATCAACTTTTTTAAAACATTGCTCGGACAATTGTTTAAATTTTTCAATTACACTACCAGGCTGAATACCATTATTCGATATTTGTCAGAATATAACTGATAAATGTATGTCACAAATTATACTCGATTTTGGTCTTCCAAATTTTAAAAGAATAATTGCTAGTTTGGACAGTTTAATCATTTTAATCAAATCAATTGTAAAATAAAAAGGGCTGAAACCTCACGAGATAGTCAGAACCTGTTAACTCAACTTTTAGTTAAACCTCCAACTGAATTTACAACTAAACTTACAAATCGATTGCAACCCAACACTCAACTAAATCATCAATTCAACCCCAAATCAAACTTTATGAGGACACTCATACTAGTTTGGGCCAACTCCCATTGCAAGCATATTAAGATCCGCCTTTCAGGTTCAAAGTTATGGTCTGCCATAAAAAAAAATAAAATTAAACTAAAATTTCAGACGACAGTCACACTTATTTGAGGCTTACTCCAACTGCTCAAACGTTAATGATAGGTCCTTATTGTGAGCTTCCAAATTCAGTGTATTAGTTCATTATTCGATCGAAGGTTTCTAATTTGTTTAATTGTCTAATTTCTTAAATCAGTTTTCTGCTAAAAATCAGATGGGCCTCTTTAATTTTGATAAAAATTGGCTTGTGTGAATGTGGATACCCCTTAGTCAAGACTTATGCATATAACAGGTTGCTCAGCACAATTTTTTGCCCAAAATCAGCAATTGAAACCACCGATCGCGACTAGCATGAAAATGGTACAAGACCCTCATAATATACATAGTTGAGACTAATTTCCGCTGGAAATATATTAAAATCCGCTTTTCAGGTACAAAGTTATGGAATGCCGAGCGTGCCGAGAGCGTTTGTATCGTGTGCGCAAACCAAATGCGCACATTACATGAAATTTCCTAACGACAGTCACACTTATTTGGGGCTTACACAAATTGCTCAAACATTAATGATTTACCCTTGAAGTTTAGAGTTACGAGCCCCCAAATAACGGCATGTTAATCTTGAGTTCGAAAATGTTCGATTTTTCTAACGAAGGTTTCATATTTTTTTCGAGCAAGTAAAAGCGCTGTTTGAACGGGAAACATTATTTTTGATCAATTGGCATACAGATTTAAGCATGCTGCTGATTTTTGTCCAAATTTGATGGGTTTAGCACCCTAATTATTTGCCCAATACAAAATTAGAAACCTCGATGGCGACTTGTTGAGCGCGTTTCGCCCGTGCGAACCAAATAATTGCGCTATTAACATGAAAATGGCACAGAGTAATGTTCTATATGAACTACTAATGCTACTTCCAAAAGTTTCCAAGAGTGACGCAATCAATATTTCAAATCTTGATTGATTGAACTTGGAATATTTGGCTTTTATCCGTAAATTAATTCGAACGGCATAAATCCTGTGGAAAGTGAGGAGTTGAATTATATGTAAATGTAGCAAAATGAATTCACTAGTCCCAATTTAACGGGTCGGATTGGGTATAATTTCTCAAAATAATCGCCAACAGTTCTATGTCAACGTTCAAGAGATCCATTAGTTCTGAAATACAGTTTGTCTTGTAATTCTCATACAATCACTATAACTAAGTAGACTTGGAATAAATTATCCCAACGTTGGTGGTCTTCCGGTAATGTTATTGGTTGCATTTTGAATTGTTTGATTTTCATTTGAATATTTGTTGTTCGCTTACACCTGCTTGAACTCGTTCAAACTTCAAAAGTGATTGTATCGTATCACTTAACTCATTTTTAAAAATGAGAATCAATTTCATATATCATTAAATGAGAATACACCTCTTGAAGTGAGAACACGTAACATAAAGTGAAAATACGTAAATTACGAAAGTAAAGTACATCTCAAAAACATGTGTCAGAAAATATCTCATTTAATAAAAAAATAGCTGTTACAGTGAGAACAAATCTCATAAAGTGAGAACTAAAAACACATTTTACAAAATGAGAATAAATCTCATTTATTATAAAATGGGAGCACACCTGGTGAAGCGACCACACATCTCATAGGGTGACAATACAATATTATGAAAGTAAAACACATCTCATAATCAAATGTCAGAAAATATCTCATTTATTGCAAAAGCATCTCTGTAATGAGAACACTGTTAATAACCGTTATATCAGTAAATTTATCATTATATGGGAACGTACCTTATAAACTGAGACCAAACCTCATTAATTGAGAATAAATCTCATAAAGTTGAGAATTTTAAAGAGAATAAATCTCATTAATTTCATCAAGTGAGAAAATATTTCATTGAAGGGTAAACACAAAATATGGAAGTAACGCACATCTCATAAACATATGTCAGAAAATATCTCATTTAACGGAAAAGTACCCCATAAGTTGAGAATAAATCTCATAAAGTGAGAATTATTATCTAGAAAAAACCACAGATCTCATAAATTAAGAAAACTTCTTTTAACATTCAAGTGACACATAAAGTGAGAACAGAGTTATCATATAATGAAAATATATTATGAAAGTAAGAAAAATCTGTATCAAAAAATATCAATGAGATCTTTTAAAGCAGGAACACATCTCTTAGCTGAATCTTTAATTAAGAACTCATAAAGTAAGAATATATTTTGAACGTAGAGCACATCTCATAAAGTGAGAACTTACCCCATCAAGAACAAATTTCACAAAATAAAGCGTGGTTCAATCTATAAACAAGAACACATCTCAAGGAGTATGAATAAAGTGATATTTTAACATGAAGAGCATTTATCATAAAGTGAGAACTCGTTAAGAATTTAGAACCCATCTCTTAAAATGAGAACTTACGTCATTCAAAACATATTTCATAAAGACCCCAGCTCTAGAGGTGAGAATACATCTCGTAAATTAAAAATAAAACTCTTGTGTTGCAAGCAGCACTTATCTTAAAGTTTGTAAACTCCTCATAAAGTGAGAATTCTTCTCATATGCTGAGAACACATTGCTTGAAGTGAGAACACATAACATAAGGAGAGAATAAATCTCAATAATTTAGAACAAATTTCGTAAAGTAGGAATACACCTCATGAATTGAGAACACACTTCCTAAAGTGAGAAAATATTTTAAAAAGTTAAATGCAATCTAAACCAACTGAGAATAAAGTTTGAGCATAATCTGATGCTTAGAAACTTGGATTTGGTAATCCCTTTTAATTGTTTTTTCCTAAATTTGATGTTTAATGAGATTTTCGGTACTTTTATGTGAATTATCTTTCATTATCCATTTGATCTCACATTTAATCTAACACTTTCCTTGGTATTACGAGTAAAGGTATCAATAAATTTTCTAAATACTTATTGACTGCTCTTCGTAACTGAATTGCCAAAGAGTTTTCAGATTCCCACGAATTAGTTTCGAATTCGATTTTACAGCGCTTAGATTTGTTTGTTTGGCTGTAACAAGCCAACATTTCAGTCCTCTCTGTTTACACCTAAAACTATGTACGGTCTGTGTGCGGTAGTGCAACTGATTTACAAAAAATAGATTTACCGTTGATATGTAAATTTTGAAAATGTCACGTGAGAATATCATCGCATCGTTAGTCGATCTCTTTAGGGTTCTGTGGGAAGTGAAAATATAAAGAGAAAAATGCTAAAGCTAGCAAAAGGCAAAAGATGGCGCGGAGAAATGAAACTGAAGAAGAAAGAGAAGCACGTCTAACATTGCTACGAAAAAATTCTCGGCAGAACAGAGATAATCAGACAGAAGAGCAACGTGAAAATGTTAGGGAAACAGATCGAATAAGACAATCTGGGACAATCTGTCGAATAAGGGAATCTGGTGCACAGGTTGATGAAAGAAATGAACAGATTATAGCGCGAAAGAATGCGAGGCAGTTACAATATTGAACAAGAAGCGTTTCATTATGACCCAACTATAGGTTCTAATAAACATCCAAGTGAAGTAGTTGAAGGAAATGGTTAAAGTGCATGCTGCTCAAGTGATAAAATTAGATTGCCAGCACTAAATTTGCCACCGTCTGAATTCTTTGAATTTATGTATGGAGAAACACCGAAATCAAAATATTTCTTACAAAATATTAGAAGTTTCAACGTTGGAAGCATATGTGAATGACAGTAGACAAGAAGATAAAGTAGATCTACGTTTGGCGAATATCGTGTGACAAAAGCAAGTTAAATTCATTGTTACAATTGCAAAGAGTTGACGTGGGCCAACATTGTTTGAAAATCTATCGAACAGTAGACGGTTACATTTGCGAAACATCGACAATCACTGGACGAAAGCAATGATAAATAAAAAACCAAAATAATTTTTCCAAAAACTAATTTAATAAACACTTTAATCTTTGGCCAATTTGAAAAACATTTCCAGCATATTATCACTAGCTTGAAAAAGGATCACTGCTTCACCTGGATCATTGATGATCACATCTGTAATTTCCGTTCGGCATGTGACAATTAAATTTCCAATAATCTCCAAATATTTAATACCAATCGTATATCTAAAATTTGGTTTTAATCTTAGTGATTCGCCGAGGCTTATTATTAGCCCGCACCAACCGTTTGGAACAGTTTGTAAAAACGTTAATTTTTGGCTGATATTGTTTCTATAGTCGATACTCGAAATTTCAATTTCTATCGGTTTCCTTTGTATTTCAATCCCGATTCGTAATCCACACAAAATTGTCTCCTTTGAGACGAAAAATATCGTTTTAAAATCTTCACCAGGTCGAAAATCCCGTTGACAGTCCGACCATTTAAATTGTGACCTTCTTTTGGAAATCCATAAAAGGTTTTCACTTCCACTGGGACCGAATATAGCTTGTCTCGCAATTGATATACAATCATCGTCTGTAATCAGACCTGGATATTTTTTGTAACAGTTACGAATTTCTTTATTCGACATTGTAGGAAATCGAATTTTCTTGATTAGTTTATCCCAACGTTTGCGGCCTTCTGATAATGATATTTGATGTATTTTACACTGTGATGAAATCCATTCGGCTACGGCGGTGAACATTTTTAGCTCAATATCAATCACACCTTTTGCAACGTGTTCAAATTTCAAAAGCTCATCTACAGCTTCTGGATGAAGTGATATAAATTGTTGTTCATTCTCTAAACATTCATCAAGGAATCCGGCTAAAATTTCGTATATAAAGTTTCGCGCTAGTTCGTATTTATCACAAATACAATGCTCAAAAATTTGCAAAGTCCATTCTATGATTATTCCACTAGAATTTATTACACGATTTTCTAATTTAATTACTTGATATTTGGTAGCCAGCTTCAAAATCTCAATGCAATTGTCGTTGTTGATTTCGCATTCATCTGTATAGATGAAGCGAATAAATTCGAAGAAACTCTCATATTTGCAATCGTCAATTGGGATCAATTTTTGAACGCCCATTTTGTCTCCCAATTGTTGCTCAAAAACGACGCTCCGTTTGATTAGCTCGAGCGAATGAGCATAGATGATTTTACCCTGCACGTTGAATTGGATATCCGAATAAAAGTTACGGTTAAAAAGTTGTTTTGTTATATCGGCCATCTCAAGATGTGGTGACGAATTTATTTTGAATTCCATTTTTTTGAATTTTAGATATGTATATTAACACTTTTAAATGAATCTTAAGGATTTGGTTAATTCAAATTTTTACGTTTCTTTTATATCAACATTCTAATCTTGCTTCACAGGTATATTGAACCATTTAAACCAATTAAATTACTCGCATACCAAAAAATATTATTT
Source organism: Tipula vernalis (assembly GCA_958295665.1). Classification (NCBI taxonomy): domain Eukaryota; kingdom Metazoa; phylum Arthropoda; class Insecta; order Diptera; family Tipulidae; genus Tipula; species Tipula vernalis. The sequence goes on from OY282560.1 coordinate 346,445,428, forward strand.
GGTTGGTTTAGGTGCTCGGAAATAAATAAACGAGGTAAATCGAATTTTTTTTACTTTTAACTAACGCCCACATTTGCCGTAGATATTAGTCATGGCGTGACAGCTGTTTTATTGCACTGTTGTCTGGTAGAATTTTATTTTATTGTCTATCCTCCCTTTAATTTTTTTTTTTTTTTTTGGAAGCCCTAATTAGTATTTACTGAGAGTTATTTAAATATGTACCTGTATTTATGGTCGAAAATGTTGCAATTATTAACTCACAATCACAGTCTAAATTATTATAAGTATTAAAACTCAAAGTGATCTGTAGATGGTAAATGATGACATTGACTGAAAGTAGTCTGTAAGTAGTCCGAGTTCGGTCAACTGAAATTTGGTTGGTTCAGATAGTTTTTTGACTGAGTTAAACATTATGTGGTACTGTACCACATACCGAACGAACGAATCACATTATTAACTGTACCACATTTTATACAACAAGATACATAAATTACCCACAGAATTATATTTAAACCTACATACATGTACTCGTACAAGTAGACAAAATGCTAAAAGTTATGGAAAAATGGTTATTGCTAAATTTATAATTGAACGCAACCAGTACTTAAAGAATTTCTTAATAAAACTGGTGTTGAATATCAAATATACTTAAACCGTTTTTTTCCCGATTCTTTTTATACTTTTTTTTAAGTTTTGAACAATCACAATTGCACAAATGCGATATTTTCTAATTAATCACACTAAAAACTTGGAAAAGCCAACCGTACCTGAAAATATATAGCTTCCATTGAAAAGCTTTAACTCAAGCTTTCGGAATTAAAATAATAACAAATACACGATTCACTTCTTTGACACAAGACTGATTGATACAATCTCTCTAATTTGGAATATCGAGAAGTGAGTCTAAGGCTTTTAATTTATTAAGAGCTTTGGGAAGCTGCAAGCCTTTACCTATTACTTTTGAAGATACGTTTAGAAAATATATATTTCGCTTATAATGATTACATCTTATTAAATATATTTTTACAAACATTTTGTTAACTTTTACAGAACAAAAAATTGGAGCTTTTGTTGTTTTAATAATTGTTTTGAGCTTTATATTTTATGAACGAATCATTTAAAAATTAAATACATCGATCTCAATGGGTTTTAAAATTAAAAAATCTTTGAACATTTTAAAGTTCCGATAAACGACAATAACTTTGTGTAATGAACTTTTTAATTATAAGCTCGCAGATACATTGATCAAGAATATTCATAATTTTATTTTCAAATACAGGTAAACCTCGTTTAACGAACCCTCGAATAACGAATCCTCGAATTAACGAACATCCAAAATTGTTGTAAAATCTCGTATTACGAACTTCAAACCTCGAATATTATTATAAGTACAGTTTATGTACATAAATGGTAAAGTTTTAAAAACCATACAAATATTTTTTCGCCAAAAATAGCACATAAAATTATTTACCTCGCACAACGAAACCTCAACTAACGAACGGTTAAGGGACACAATACGTTCGTTAAACGAGGTTTGCCTGTAAAAAAGCTTACAACATATTAGACAAACTTTGCTATGGCAAACTTATTGACATGTTCAGCTTACATTATTGCCATATGACATCATTTAAACCAAATAACACGTCAAGCGAATTGAAGTTTGGGAATAAGGTTCTACTAAATTATAGCATTTAACGCGGACTTTTTAAATAACTTTGCAAATCTGTAATTCTACATATATTTACATTCAGCTTTTAAATGAAAACCTATGTATGCCGGTTAACTTGGATTATGTGTATTATTTCCCTTGAAGCTTCCAAATTCTTGGAGGGTCTAATTAAAAGAATTTTATTAACCCAAATTATGTACTTACTGATATACAAACTAGCCTTAGCATTTATTGTTTTTAGTAAACAAAGTGTACGCGTTTTTACAGCTTTCATAAACTTTTAATTTTCAATATTTAATTGAGCTTTATATTTTATGAACGAAATTTAATTAATTTAAACATTTAATTAAATTGTTTAAGCTTTTTCTCCAATCACTTTAAAATAATATAAAATCATCGTTCTCAAGCTTTCAATTGTATCTGAAAACATGTAGCTTTTATACAAAGGCTTTAACTCAAGCTTTTGGCATTTAAATAATCACAAATACACGATTTAGACGATTTAGTTTTTTGATACAAGACTAAATTATTCAACCTCTGCAAATTAGGTATATCGAGAAGTGGGTCTAAGGGCTTTTAATTTATTAAGAGCTTCGAGAAGCTGCAAACCTTTGGCTATTATTATTGAAGATATGTTAAGAAAATAAATTTTAATCCAAAGAAAGTTTAACATTTTCTAAAAATAACAAAGCTTTAAGCTCTATTTCGCTTACATTGATTACAACTTATTAAATATATTTTACATTTTGTTAACTTTTATAGAACAAAAAATTGGAGCTTTTTTAAACTTTGAAATGTCTAAATATTTTATTAATTGTTTTGAGCTTTATATTTTATGAAAGAATCATTTAAAAATTAAATTCATCGATATCAAACTCTCAATGGATTTTAAAATTAAAAAAGCTTTAAACATTTTAAAGTTCCGGTAAACGACAATAACTTTGTGTAATAATCTTTTTAATTATAAGCCGCAGATACATTGATCAAGAATATTCATGATTTTATTTTCAAATAAAAAAGCTTTCAACATATTTGACAAACTTTGCTATGGCAATGTTATGGATATGTTCAGCATACAGTATTGCCATATGACATCATTTAAGTCACATCACACGTCAAGGAAATTGAAGTTTGGGTATAAGGTCATACTAAGTTATATCATTTAACGCGGACTTTTTAAATAACTTTGCAAATTTGTAATTCTTTACAAATTCATTGAGCTTTTAAATGAAAACCTAAGTTTGCCGGTTAACTTGGACAATTTGTATTATTTCCCTTAAAGCTTCCAAAATCTTGAAGGGTCTAATTAAAAGAATTTTAGGGAAAAGCTCGACGCAATAATGTAACCCAAAAAGCTAAAATTATGTACTTATTTATATACAAATAGCCTTAAATCGTTTTTAGTAAACAATGTGATAGTATGCGTTTTTACAGCTTTCATAAACTTTGAATTTTCAACATTTAAATATTTCAATGATTTTTATGAGCTTCATATATATTTCATGAACGAAATTTAATTAATTTAAACATTTAAATAAATTGTTTAAGCTTGCAGCTTTTCTCCAATCACTTTAATATAATATAAAATCATCGCTCTCAAGCTTTCAATTGTACCTAAAAAAAAGTAGCTTTTAGAATTTAAGTAATCACAAGTACGAGATTAAATTAAAATTTCGCGTAATAGCTTTTAAATTATTAAGAGCTTTGAGAAGCTGCTATCCTTTATCTATTAATATTGAAGATATGTTTAGAAAATAATTTGTACTGCAAAGAACTTTAAAATGCTATAAAATTGAAAAGCTTTATGTTCTATTTGGCTTATATTGGTTACAAATCATTGCAAACTTTTATACAAACAATTGCAAATTTTTATAGAAAAAAAAAACAAATTGGAGCTTTCGTAAACTGTGAAGTTTCAACCTTTTAAAGTCTTATTAATTGTTTTGAACTTTATATTTTATGAACGAATCCTATAAAAATTTGATACATCGATCTTAAACTGTCAGTTGTTTTTTAAATTAAAAGAGCTTTCAACATTTTAAAGTTCCGGTAAACGGTAATACATTTTATGAAACGAAGCTTTTAATTAGAATATCGCAGATTCCAGGGCTGAGGAGTCCGAGCAAAAATTTTCGGCTTCGGCTCCGGCTCCGACTCCGGATATTTATAAACTTATTAACGGCTCCGGCTCCAGCTCCGGCTCCGGCTCAAACTTCGGTTCCAGCCCCGACTCCGGCTCCAACTCCGGTTCCAACTCTGACTCCAGCTTCTCCCCCCACATCAAAAATATATCTTTCAATGCGTAAAGCAAATGGGGTTTTCATTTCCATGAAACGCTGTTATTTATGTGCTGAAAAACTGTGTATATTTGACAAGCAAGCAGTAGCTGGACGATAGCGTGTCGGTGTTAATTTACAAAGGCCGTCGGCTCAATCCCAAGAGCCGATATTTTTTTTTAAATTTACTGCGGTGCTCGAACTGGGTTCTATTGATTTATTACCGATTGCAAGGTCACATGTTTGAAATTTGTCAGGTTCAGTAAGTCTCTGTTAATTCTTCTTGATGTTTTTCTTTTCAATTTTTTGTTTGGTTTAACATCAGTAATTTCCGTGAAATGTGATGACAAAATACTTAATTAGATTTGCGCGCTTAGCCCAAATTTCTCGACTTCTCGACTTTCTTCACGTATCTCGACTTAAATTTCGCGAGATTTCGAAATGAAATTTCTCATATAAAAATGACACAAACGAAAATGAAAATTTCACCGCTGAATTTCATTTTGTGGTGCGCAGTTTAGCTGGCGAAATGGGATTTTCCATATCAGAACTTATCTATTTTATCTCTACATATTTTTCACTTCATTTTTATCTTCCTGTGGCACTATTCTGGCTATTCCCTGGAAATTAAGAATTGGGAAAAATATTGCTATATTTCAAAACTTCAATAATTCCCAATTTTGTATTCCCCAATTCCCAAAAGTGTATTCTGGCATAATTGGGAATCATCCAATGGGAAAAACACAATTTCAAATTTAACAGCCGCCATTATTTAAAAATTATATTTTCTACATACAAATAAAAACTTTACCGGTACTACGTTGTAAATAAAACAATGAAAATACACAAAACCACCAGTTTCTTTTAATTCCTTCCAAAAAAATTGGGAAAAATAAATGTCAAAACTTACATAAAGTGGAATTTTTTTTTCCCTACATTTAAAATTCCCAATCACCAGAATACACTTTTGGAAAAATAATTCTAAACTGCTAGAATACTGTCAAAATAGTTCAATTCCAAATTCCCAGGTAATAGCCAGAATTAAACCACTGGACGATAAATGTGAAGATAAATTTTGACAATTTCATTTGAGCTTTTGCGTTTTGTGGATCGAAGTGAATTTTACTGTATAAAATACGTTGTCAGACACAACATGAAGTTGTACGCACTAAAATATTTACGAAGCTCGTCAAACTAAATTTTCACGTCAGATTTATCTTCCTATATTTTTGGAGACCAGTGAAAATTTCATTTCACTTGAACAGCGTACTAGGCTTTAAAAAAGATGAAGATTTTCGAGAAGAAACCCTAACTTTGGCTAGTCCGATTTTTAATTCCAATTTGAACTGCGCTAATGCATATATAAATAATTGGGCTACGTAAGCAAAAAAAAATCGGAGCCGGAATCTGTCTATTCCACAAGGCTCCGGCTCCGACTCCGGCTCCTTTAAAAATACGAAAATAAACATAAATTCCGCGACTCCGACTCCACAGCTCTGGCAGATTCGTTGATCACGAATATTGATGACTTTTTTTATTAAATAAGAAAGCTTTAAATTTATTATACAGGCTTTGTTATGGCAATGTTATGGACATGTCTAGCTTTCAGTATTGCCGTAAGGCATCGTTTAAACTCACATAACACGTCCAGTGAATTGAAAGTTGTGTATAAGCTCGTACTAAGTTTCAGCATTTTACGCGGACTTTTTTTACAAATTTATGGAGCTTTTAAATGAAAACCTAAGGTTGCAAATTAACTGGAAGAACCTTGAAGGATATAATTAAAATGAATTTTGATGAAAAGCTCTACGCGACAATATAAACTAAAAACGATTAAAAATCTTCTGTTAGCAAATGACCAAAATAAATTCAAAATTATATGCGAATTAATGAAAGCGAAAGTGATAAGCGAAACTGCCAAAGCTTTCTATGTTTGGAGTGCACATCAAAGACCTAAAACAGATTTATATTACGCAAACAAAGTTCAATTTGAAATGAGCAAGTTTCTTATTACGAAACTTTACAAGCTTTCAGTATTACTAAAACTATGTACTTAGTCAACTTTGAAGGTTCAACATTTAAATGTTTCAACAGTTTTTATGAGCTTTATATTTCATCAACGCAATTTAATTAATTTAAACATTTAATTAAATCGTTTAAGCTTGCAGCTTTTCTTCAATCACATTAAAATAAAGTAAAATCATCGTGAAAAACTTTCAATTGTATCTGAAAACATGTAGCTTTCGAAATTTAAGTAATTACAAGTACGATATTAAATTAAAATTTCGTGTAATTGCTTTTAAATTATTAAGAGCTTTGAGAAGCTGCTATCCTTAAGCTATTATCATTAAAGATATGTTTAGAAAATAATTTGTACTGCAAAGAAAGCTTTAAAATGTTATAAAATTGAAAAGCTTTAAGCTCTATTTCGCTTATATTGGTTACAAACCATTGCGAACTTTTATACAAACCATTGTAAACTTTTATAGAAAAAAAAACAAATTGGAGCTTTTGTAAACTATGAAGTTTCAACATTTTAAAGTCCTATTAATTGTTTTGAGCTTTATATTTTATGAACGAATCCTTTAAAAATTAGATACATCGATCTTAAACTTGCAGTTGTTTTTTAAATTAAAAGAGCTTTCACCATTTTAAAGTTTCGGTAAACGACAATACATTTTATGTAACGAAGCTTTTAATTAGAAGATCACAGATTCATTGATCACGAATTTTGATGATTTTTTTATTAAATAAGAAAGCTTTAAATTTATTATACAGGCTTTGTTATAGACATGTCTAGCTTACAGTATTGCCTTAAGGCATCGTTTAAACTCACATGACACGTATAGTGAATTGGAAATTGTGTATAAGCTCGTACTAAGTTTCAGTATTTGTGAAAAACTAAGTTTGCAAATTAACTGGAATTATGTGTATGTTTTCCTTAAAGCTTTCAATCTTGAAAAGTCTAATTAAAACTTATTTTGGGAAAAAACTCTACGCGACGATACCAAATGGTCAAAATTAATTTAAAATTCTATTTGAAAAGCTAATCTAAAGACTTTCAGAAAGCAAACAAAGTTCAATTTAAATTGAGCAAGTTTCTTATTACGAAACTTTATAAGCTTTCAGTATTATTAAAACTAAGTACTTAGTAAACAATACAGTAGTATGTATTTTTGCAGGTTTTATAAACTTTGAATTTTGAACATTTAAATGTTTCAATGATTTTTATGAGCTTTATATTTTATGAAAGAAATTTAATTAATTTAAACATTTAATTAAATTTTTTAGCTTCTCTTTAATCACTTTAAAATAATTGTATATATATCATGCTCAAGCTTTCAAGTGTTTTTTCTTAAATCAATCTATAAAAGCTTGCAAAAACCAATAGTATCTGAAAACATGTAGGAATTATTGAAAAGATTTTCTTCTTTGATACGAGATTAATTTATTCAGCCTTTTGCAAATTTGGAATATCGAAAAATTTGTCTAACATCTTTTAATTTATTAAGAGCTTTGAGAAGCTGCTAATATTAAGCTATTATTAATAAAAACAGGTTTTTGCTATTTTGCGTATATTGTTTACAACTTATTCAAGAGTTTTTCCAAGCATTTTATAAACTTTTATAGATAACAAATTTGGAGCTTTTATAAAATTTAAAGTTTTAACATTTTAATGTCTCAATAATTGCATTGAGCTTTTAATTTTATGAACGAATAATTTAAAAATTAGATTCACCTACTTCAAATTTTCAATTGTTTTTTTAAATTAAAAGAGCTTTCAGCATTTTAAGTTTCGTTAAACTGTATTACATTTTGTGTAACGAAACTATTAATTAGTAGCTCCCCGATCCATTGTTCTCGAAGTTTGTTTTTTTTCAAATAAAAAACCTTTCAGCATACCATACTCGTATAAAGGCTTTGATAGTCATCATGACCCAAGCTTTCTTCACAACCCAAACATTTTACTAAAACATTAAGAATGGAGCTTAAAAAGTCAGATTCTAACGTTAAATAGAAAATGTTTAGTATGTTACCCTTAAAGCTTTCAAAATTTTGCAAGTTCTAATCAAAAAGAATTTTAGAAAAAAGTTCGACGCAATAATATAACCGAAAAAGCATTAAAAACATTCTATTGGCAAATTATCACAATTAATTCAAAATTCTATTTGAAAGCTAATCTAGAGATATTTAGAAAGCTTATGATAAGCTTTTAGGAGACTGCCAAGCTCGAAAAATCGAAAGAGATTCTCTATCTAATGTGCACGTCATAAATCTATTATAGATTGATGATATGCAAAGTTAAATTTACACTGAGCATGTTTCATATTACGAAGCTTTGCAAGCTTTTTATTTTTTCAGCACTTTTATTTTATATTTCATCGCTTTAGCATTTTTTATTTTTAGTAAACAATATAGTAATTTGATTGTTACAAGAGCTGATTGTTGATATTTTCATCATTTAAAATCTTAAAACGAACCAGAGAAGTGTCAGCTGCGGTTTAGCTCGTACTTAAATTTTAGACTGTGTTGTTTAGTTTCTTTGATCAACACAACCACACAAAAATTTAAAATCCTCAATATTAAGAAACATCTCGACACAAAATATCACCAACTGAGGATGAGGTTAAATAAAAACTTGGGCATTTTGTTCGTGGCATTTCGTTCGTGGGTATGAAAAGTCTCTGGGCATATACGACACATATACGAAAATTAAAAAGTTGAAAGCAAGCAAAATGTAAAATTCATTGATCAACAGGTTCGAATCACCCTCCTTAAAATTTCCTTTGTAGGTGACTCGGCTAACTAACGTATTAGAACAAAGGGTTAACAAATAAAAATCCAAAGTATTAAAAAATTATTATTTACAGAAATTTATTTGCGCAAATTGAACAATTGTAAAATTTTAATCTTCGGCTGGTTTAAAAAACATTTCCAGCATATTAGGACTCGCTTGTATCATGTTGACTGTTTCACCCGGATCATTGATGATCACATTTGTAATTTCCTTTCGGCACGTCACCTTTAAATTTCCAATTGTCTCCAAATATTTGATACTGATCGCGTATTTACAATTTGGTTTTAAACGTAATGATTCTCCAAGACTTATCATTAGCTCGAACCAATAATCTGAAACTGTTTGTGAAAACGTTAATTTTTGGCTGACATTAGTTTTATCGTCCGTTTCCAAAATTTCAATTTCTACCGGTTTCCTCTTCAATTCAATGCCAATTCGTAATCCATATAAAATTGTTTCTTTGAAAACAAAAAATGTTGTTTTATTATCTTCGTCCGGATTAAACAGTTGGCAAATAGTTGGCCATATAAATTCTTCCCTCGCCTTGGAGATCCACAGTTCTTTTTCGGTGTGGCTGGCGCCGAATATAGAAAGCCGAGCAATTGACATACAATCATTTTCACTAAGCAGACCAGGATATTTTATATAACATTCACCAATTTCACTATTCGTCATTGCAGGAAATCGAATTTTTCGAATTAATTTATCCCAACGTTGTCGCCCTTCCGATAATGTTATTTGATGCATTTTACATCGCGATGATATCCATTCGGCTAAGGCACCGAAAATATTTATTTCAGTTACATGTTCTTCGACACGTTCAAATTTTAAAAGTTCCTCGACAGCGTCAGGATGAAGTGATATAAATTGTTCATCCTTTAGATATGAAGCCAATTTTCCGGTTGAAACTTGTTTCACAAAATTCTGTGCTAATTCATATTTAGTACAAATGCAATGCTCAAAAAATTTCAATTCACCAGCAAATGCATCAGAATTGATTATCCGATTTTCTAATTTAATCACTTGGTATTTGGTAGCCAGCTTTAAAATCTCGATGAAATTATCAACATTTATGTCGCATTCATCTGTGTAGATAAAGCGAATAAATTCGAAGAAATTCTCATATTTGCAATCGTCAATTGGGATTAATTTCTTTTCACCCAATTTCTCTCCTAATTGTTGCTCGAAAATTACGCTCCGTTTGATTAGTTCCAGTGAATGAGCGTAGATAATTTTGCCCTGTACACTGAATTGGATATCGGAATGAAAGTCACGATTAAACAGTTGTTTTGTTATGTCGGACATCTCGAGATGAGGCGACGAATTTATTTTGAATTCCATTTTTTGATTTTTAGACATCACAACACTTTGAATTACAACACTTAAATGAATATGGACGATTCATTTACTTGAAGTTTTTATAACAAAATTTTTATATTGACTCACGACCTCATGTTTATCGTAGGCTAATCATTTTCGGGCTCCTAAACCAATTAAATTACTCAAAAAGCAATAAATGTTATTTGTCAAATGAGTCAAATTTGATGGAATTTTTTTTTTTTTTTTTTTTTTTTTTTTACCAACGCCCATATTTACAGTAAATGTTTGTGATGACAGATGTTCCTCTGTTTAATGATTTTATTATCTGGTAAAACCCATTTATTATTTACGAAGGGTTATTTACGACATACTATAGCATCCTCATGTTATTATTTAGCTAATTATAGATATTAGGTCCGATAATAAAAATCTGTTCTTCATCCATTATCTATTCGGGTGTTTGTCTGTTATTTTGAGATAAATAACCCTTTTTAAGTTTGTTACTTTATTTATAACGTAAACAAGAATTTTTAAAATTTTGTTGTCCGGTTACGATTTTAACCGGCTTTCACCACTGTATTGTTTTGGGAGTAAAGGCTCAAACACAGTAACGTTCCTTCCATTCCGTTCGCTTTATATCTATTTCGCCTCGGACGTTTCGCTTACACAAACATTTAAAATGTCTGCCTAATGTGGCATTCGTTAAATTCTCCGTCCTTCTTAAAATTGAAGTTTCCGTATTTTATTCAAAATTCTAGAGTAAATTGGGACGAAAAAAGCTGAGCGGAACGGAACTGATGTCATTATGTTTGAATCTTAATAGTGTTTAGCTAAAGACGAATTATTTAGACCTAGGGCAAATTTCCAATCTAGTTGCACAAGGACTTCATTAATTATAATTCACAGTTGAGTTTTTTTTCATGGCCAGGCGTTAAATTGTTATGGGTTGGTAAGAGTTTAGCAATTTGCATGTTGAATATCTCATTGCAACCCCGAACAAAATGGAACGAAACGTGAACACCTATAAAAGTAGGTGATATAATTGACTCAAAGGAAACCAATATTGCAGTAAATTAGAGGCCTTTAGCGCTGGTCATGAAATTACACTCCGGATCTGAGAAGGGTTATTACATTTAAAACTACATTCGGAGAGCTAAAATCGCCAAACAACAAACTTTGTATTTTGAAGGTCCAGCAAACCCAGTTAGGCTCCCTTCACCATAAATGGTGATAATTTAGTTGATTTGGTAATAACCCGCTTGACGCACAATCTGGAACATGATACCATTGGCAATGTTCTTAAAGAAATAGCCAGTCCAAGACAATTGTTGCATCCGTTCAAGCATATCGAAAATTAATGTTAAATCGGCCATGTTTTCTAATAGATGTGCTAATAGGGCACTACATAATTCTAATTTTGGAATAGACATCTGCTTAATGTAATTTTTATATATCCGTCATCGCCCTGTCTTCTATAATACATAACGGCAGCATATGCTGCCTCTGAAGAATCGGCAAACCCATGAATTTGGACAAAGTGCACTGGTGTCATTTCTCTGTCGACATTTACTACGCTTGTTAGAAACTCTTTAACTGTATAGCAGAGTTGACATTTTCGCCCCCACTCATCACATTGTGAACGTACATGTTAATCCTCAGTAATAGCGACGTTGAGGTAACATAAATTACTGTTAATTGCACTGAGAAAAAAAATATGTTTATCGTATGATTAAATTTATCATAATATGATTGCAAATATCAATGCGACATTTGATATGATAGTAGTTAAAAGATTTATAGTAAAATCATAGAATAACTACTACGAAACAGAAATTATTTTTCATTACATATTTTAGCCATACAAAATCTCTCTCTATTTAAAGTCCTTCCTCAATGGTAAAATTATGTTATATATCATTGTTGTTATCAATATATGATTAAATATAACATAAAATTAATAAACCCAATCATTTCAGCAATATGATTGGAATGATCATATGTAACTATGATAATTTTAATCATATTGTGATCTTCTTAATCATATTATGATATTGACTTTAAAACAAATATAATAACTGCATAAATAATATGATCTATCCTAATATAATAGTATGTTAATTGACACAAAATTTGTTAACGGTAACATATTATGACAAATAGATTAATTTGTGATTTCGTGCGTGCCGAAATAAAATTTATGTTTGTATACGAGAAATTAAAGCTAAATATTAAAATATTAAACATTTATTGCACAAAAATTATAGGTAAGGCTGTGTGAAAGTATATTTAACGATGTGTGGTGTTAGGAACTTATATGGATATTACCGATTTTGTTACATAATATAAACTATCCACACAGTGTTAGGTTAAGTGGCGTTTCACCGCATGGTAAATCATAAATTTTTATTTTGATTTTGCACAAAAATGATAGTGAAAACGCATAATTTTATTTTCATAAGATATTGTTATTTAATACAACAACATCGAATAATTTTAAACTGTGTTTTATTTGGCTCTAATAACATATACATATGTATGTGAAGTGTACTCGTTCGTATTGTTTTTAATAACGAATGCTTGTTTGGCTATACTACACATCACTAAAAAATTTAATTTTGTGTTCATACTGAGAGCATTATGATTAATCGCATGTTACATAAATTCAAAGGGATTTGGGTTTTAAAATTGTTTGATTCCATAGAAAACATTGTAATGAAACAAAATCATGAATTTAGCAGCAATTTGTTAGAAATTCAAGATAAAGAATCAGAACAAATTATTTTTGAAGCACAATCAAGCAGCAATAGTACAGGAGAATTGATAAGTTACCTAATTTTAATAATAGCACTAATCTGGAAGTGTAAACTAAATATTTTCAACATTATAGGATGTTATTGAAATTATAAATGAGAATGAGCATTGCCTTAAACTAATATAGAAAGTAAAATCATCTTTAGTATTGACGCCTTATGAACGAAATGAGCTATCTTCAACTATCATTAAACAAAAATTGAACTCTAAGCCATCTAAATCGTAAGCGAAAGTTTATTAAATAATAAAATAATGTATCACAAGTTGAAACAAAATTCTATTCCAATTGCTATAGGTTAAACAGTGAGGGCTTTATTCAGCTATCATAACAAATTGTTGATGTGTTTCAACAAGAAGTTCCAGAAACATATTATATCCCATCAACGTGATCTATAATAGCTAAAGGCAAACTTTATAACTGTTATCACAATTATAGGAGTCAGCTAAATCGAGCTGGTGTAATTGGGAGAAGAAGCAGCTCATCTACTGCTAGCTCAACGGCCTCCGCAGCAGATAGTGAAATAACTAATATAGGTGAGTGTATATATATATATATATATATATATATATATATATATATATATATATATATATATATATATATATATATATATATATATATATATATATATATATATATATATATATATATATATATATATATATATATATATATATATATATATATATATATGTACTCGAAATATAATTTTTTTTTTTTTTTTCATTTTTAACAGGCACAATTGACATCGAGATAGAAGATGATATTGAGTATGTGAAACTCAATGTTCCAAATAGTTCGGATGAATTTGCTGAGAAATGGCGAAAAACCCACAAATTTCGACAAAAATCTATTAAGAAGCTCTATGCCGGCAATTGAATATATTGAACTGTTTCCCGGCTTAAAAACTTCTGAAATTAAACATTTGGTAAAAACTCTGTGCAACTAAAAATAGCCTAAAATGTTTACAAATTTTTATTTTACAGATGAAAATAGATTTAAAAATAAAGTACACTGACTTTGATCCAGACGCCATACGGAATATTTACCCAAACATCATTCAACGGGCGAATAAAATTAATCGAGACAGCATTGTTAAAAGTTTATGCCAACATATAGCAGCCCCAGAAGAAGGTATTTATTGTCACATCAAAGTACATTTCAATTAGGAAGCTTTAAAGCTTATTTTCAAAACTAAGTTTTATTTTTTTAACAGCAGAAAAAATCGCGTTAGTATTTTTGGTCCTACCATATACTTTCTTAGCGAATGGAAAACGAACATACGGCAACGGGAGAGTATCAAAAATTGAGATTCAGCAATCATGCATTTCATTATATAAGGTATACATTTGTATATTACTGAAAATTTTGAAAAATTATTCTCTAAAATTAATTTTTTTTTTCAGCAGTTGAAGCATTCGACGCAGAGGCTATTCCGGAGGCACCTAAGGTTATTTTTGTGGGAAATCCAATTAGCATTGGGTTTGTTTTAGTTGAGGGAGAGAGGTACATGTATTGTAATCCCGTGGAAGCTGTGGAGTGCTGTTTTTATTTGTATATGGGCCTAAATATCAAATATCCAATTACATGCAAATCTATTTGGCATTTCATTCAAAAAGGAATTTTCAAAATTAAAATAGATTTGATGAAAATATTACGATATAATAATACGATATGCAGAGTAATAATTAATTTTAGTTACACGTTGTTATATTATTGTTTTATCTACATAATTGAATTTTGAATTTTACTAAATATGGTATATATGTATGTGTTTTCGATCTTTTAAACTATGACAACAATTATCTGTAAAATTTCTAATATATTTTTCGCTGATAAAGCCAATTGTCTACGGCATATTACGATACTGCATAAACACATTGAAAATTTTCATTGTATTTATACAGATTGCACGAAGCAATTTTCGCTTCGAAATTCATTTTTAAAACGCATTAGTCAGAATTGCCGTACAAACTTAAGTGCTACGTCAAAATTAAATGATGTTCCTGCTTCATCGTTTGCAAATTCTGTCAATCCAATCTCCATAGCTGAGTTAAATGATACATTTGTTTATTCTCATGACAATTCTACAATGCCTTCCAATTCACTCACTCCAGTAGATGTAATTAATTAAATGTCTGATGAGTATCTAAGACTGATTTTAAAAATTTACTGTGATAATAATTCCAGGAAGAAAGCGTTTCAAATTTTACATTTAACGTGCAACTTTTATTCTAGTTTCATGAAAAAACCTTTCCCGTTAACAATAATATTGATAGTCCAGCTCTTTCTTCCTTAGCTCGTTTGAATCCCAAAATTCTTAAATCAGAGTATTTGTTAATGAAGGAACTTAAACGATTAGTTTTTTCATTGCAAATAAACCACACGTAATTCATTTAGAAAACCAAGAATTTTTAGACAATTTGAACAAATTGTTAATAAAAAAAATTGATTACACAATGCAAATTATTCCGCTAACCAGCCTATTTCCAGTTAAATTTAATAAAACATTATATTTAAATCATATTTTGGCATACATTTCAAATTTAAAATTTTCTAATAAATCTACGTTGTATAATTATGTTGAAAGTGAGGATTGGAGAGCAATTGTTGATTCCCTTCTCCATTATGATAATGTGCAATACCTACCGATATTTCTATACTATGACAATTATGAGCCAAAAAATGTTTTGGGATCTAGGTCTGATGATAAAAAAATTGGTGCTTTTTACGTAAAGATACCTGTATAACCAACACATCTTAATTCAAAGTTGTCGTCAATATTTCTTGCTGGTTTGGTTCACGTAGAAGATAAAAACAAATTTGAGAATCAAAGAATATTGAAACTAATTATTGCCGAGTTAAAAAAACTCGAAAATACAGGTATTTATGTAGAACATAGAAATATTACAATAAAATTCGTAGTTTGTGCTATATTAGGCGATAAGTTAGGTCTCAATTCCATATTAGGATTCAATGAAAGCTTTAACTCAAGGTACTTTTGCAGAATTTGTAAAACTCCTTCTGAAATTACTAAACAACTTTGCAATGACAATTTGTGTGAAATTAGATCTAGAGAAAATTATGTATTAGACTTACAAATTGGAAATGCGTCTGAAACAGGCATTAAAGAAAATTGTGCATTCAATTCGTTAAAACGATTTCATGTTACAACTAATGTAACCGTTGACGTGATGCATGACTTGTTGGAAAGAATTTGTCATTACGACTTATTATTAATACTAAAATATTATGTTAAAGATATAAAGTATTTTTCTATAGAACAATTAAATTTTAGGATTCAAAATTGCAACTTTGGGGCACAAAGTATAAAAAAAACCGCCATTACTAAGTTCTGATATCTAAAATAAATCCAAATTTAAAATGAATGCTTTTGAAATGTATACTTTTATAACATATTTCGGAATATTAATCGATGATTTGGTATCGAAAAGCTGTA
The DNA here is from genome assembly GCA_958295665.1 of Tipula vernalis. Lineage (NCBI taxonomy): Eukaryota > Metazoa > Arthropoda > Insecta > Diptera > Tipulidae > Tipula > Tipula vernalis. Next base: position 346,461,763 of record OY282560.1, read on the forward strand.
ATTTTTGGAAATTATATTTAGTTCTTCGTGAGATTATAGATTTAGCATTTTCACATGTAGTACTCAAGAATGACTATAAATATTTAAATATTCTAGTAGAAGAACATAATATGTTATATTTGAAATTATCATGTTCACACTTAAGGCCCAAATTTCATATTTTTACACACTATGGACGAATAATGCAAAAAATTGGATCCTTAGTTCAACTTAGTTCAAGCAGGTTTGAATCCTATCACCAAAAATTTAAAAAAATTATTAATATATCTAAAAACAAAATAAATATTTTGTACACTACAGCATTCAGAAACCAAATAGCTTTGACATACGATTATACGAATTATTGAATTTCCCATGTCTCGAACATGAAATAGTTCCTGGTAAATTAAAAAAGTTAACAGATAAAACTATTGCAACAAATTTTAAATTTATTTGTAACGGGCCCTGTTTTTTGACAAAATATATTGTATAAAACTTAACAATTATTTAATAAGAAATGAATCAGTGATTCAAATTGGATTGAATGATAATGGGGATCCCAAATTCGCAATTATAAAACAAATTGTTTGTTATGAAGATGTTTTCGGTTTTAACTCACATTACTTTAGTTATGAAATTGAATTTACAGGGTATTTTCATACTTTGCCGCTAACGAAAAAGTTAGTAAAAAATTTTCACAGTTTACACACACGTGAGTGTTACATCTAATAAAAATATTTTTGTTATTGATTATTTCAAGAACCATAATTGAATTAATTGTTATTATTTGTAACTTTCTGTAAAATAAAAGCTAAATATTGTAGCATATATTTTTAATAAAATGAAATTTTGTTTCTAATTTATGAATTGTATTTTATTATATCATTTGATAAAATGCGTATACTATGCATGATAATTCCCTAACAAAATTTTATTAAATTAACCATATTATCATAAAAGCCCTGCTATTTATATTATATTTAAGTTAACATTTCTTTGATATCGTCAAACAATAAATGTGCGAAATTAACATGAATTTATTAAAATAAAAATTGAAATATGATTGGGATTATTAAATTTGCTTTAGCGCATCATTTTAAATTTAGTAAATTGCATCATATTCCCGATCATGTGCCAATTATTTATTTGATAAAATTAATCATATTCCTACGCATTTATCATATTCATTTATTATAAATATGATGGTCACCACATATGATAAAATTAATCATATTTTTTTTCTGAGTGTGGTACTGTTGAATTTCGTGACTTGGTTTTTCTCGCCATACTACGACTTTCGACACGGTTTTTGGTGAAATCCTAATAAGATATTTTATAGTGATAAGTGTATGGTCGGCCCGATTATAAGAGCGTCTTTTAATGAATTACGTGAGCTGCTCTTCGCTGAAGGATCGAAAACGTCTTTCAGCTTAGTTGTTGAACTGCCTTCTTTAGTTACCTCATGATGCGGTAAAAAATAAGAATTATCGTCACATACAGTTCTGAACCCCTCATCGGTACTGTCCGTAACTAAACTTTTAAGTGTTGAAAAATTTAAAATTTGTTTGTTTGCAACACTTAAAGTTATACCTTTACATTTGGCAACTTCGAATATTAAATTTGTGTCAGGACAAATAACTAAATATGCGTAACTCTTTGGTCCTATACTAACAAATTCTGTAATGTAAGCACCATCTCCGTAGGTCACCAATTCATTGGTTAAATCACCAATATAGTTACCAGTTTGTAGAATATTTTCATCATCTGGTTTTTCTGCATAAATGATTGAATCAGTATCACAATACAATAGATTTTGGCCCACTTTTTCCTTAATCGAGTATAATTTGATTCGAGAGTTGGTTGTTTCTTTTCTTGTTCAGAAATTCAAGTAGTTGACCATCCATTAGCGATTTGTTTCACTTTCAAAAATGTTTTCATGAAACCTGTAAAAATACCGCCCGTTTTATCAACAGGATTATATTGTCGAGTTTGGTATTTCCAAATTTCAAAGATTTCAATAATGGCATATCCTTTCGAAATAGCCAGTTTTACCTCATCTGACACCCAGATACCGATAAGTAATCTTTCGTTATTGAGTGAATATGAGTTTTTTGTTTATCCTAGAACGAAAATGTCATTCGATTCTGTTTATTTCTTCTCATTCAGCAACAGAACGAGCAATACTAAATATAGCATACCGATTAAACAACTTCAAAATTCCGGGCCTGCGCTTTTCCGGGCCTACGCTGGCCATGAACAACGGGAACAAACTAATCCACATAATTTGAATGTTAGACTGGTGCAATTTGTAGAGGAACAAAAGTCATTTTATGAGGGATTGAATAGTGCGCCTCACACAAAGTGCGCCTGTCCAATATCATATTGTACCATTTTCCGGTGACTATAAAAATTGGGCCTCATTTCAAGACAACCATGTAATAGCCAAAATAACACCGGTGAACTTCAGCCATTCAGAGAGTTACTAGATTCAGGATCCCAAATATCCTGTGTCACTGAATCTTTTGCACAACGCCTAGGTCCACACTGACATCATGCATCGCATCCATAACCGTTCACGGCTTAGTATCTTGCCACCACAAACTCACCGTCACGGCTCATATCATAAGTAAAATAGCCAGCCTTTTGCCAACAAAGCCAGTAGGATTGGAATTAGCCGATTTAGAATTCTTCTAGCCAAATAAAATCGATCCGCTGCTTGTAGTCGACGTATTCTTTGAAATACTTAATCCAAAAAAACAAATAATCAAAGGATCTCCACCACTACAATCAATAAAATTTCGATGGTTGATCGCAGGCATAATAGCAAGTCAGTGTTCAAATGTCGGCAATCTGCATACTACCACTGATCAATGTATTCTTCCAATTCACGATGATTTGCATCACGAGCTAAGAAGATTTTGGGAAATGGAAGAAACCATGCCAGAAAGTAATCCACAGGTTGCCGCAAACGAATGTGAAACGTTTTACCAGAAAACAACATCGGGTCAATTTATATTGTTAAGCTCCAGTTTAAGAAATACCGACCAGCATTAGACAGTTCATTGCAGGCAGCACGTCAATGATTATTCACTATGGAAAGGTAGTTTTTGAGATCACCAGAATTCTGTGCAGAATACAAAGCTTTCATAAATGATGCATTTACCATTGAATCTGATTCCAGTAAACAACACACTACGCAGTAGTAACGCCAACGAGTAGTACCACCAAGTAAAGAATCGTCTTCTACGTGGCGTGAACATCCAAATGAGCCAATAGAAACGTATAAGCTAAACACAGTAAAGTACGGAAGTGCTTGTGCATTGTACCTCGGGATCAAATTATTAAAAGAGTCAGCTGAAAGTTTTCAGCAACTATATCGAAAGGTAGCCCATGTAATTCACAATGATTTCTACATAGACGATCTCCTTATTGTTAAAGTAACAAATAAGTAGGATTTTACGTGAGAAAGGATTTAGCTTAAGTAAATGGAAGTCCAACACGCGAGAATTTCTGGTGTCATTTTCTCAACTGGAAGTACAAAATGTTCCAAAACTGAACGAATAGGACACAACGGTTAAAACGCTAGGAATTATTTGGAATGCAAAAACGGACGAGTTCTCGTTGAAGGTCCATCGAGAGGATACTGACACGGCTTAAACCAAAAGAAAGATCCTTTCAACAGCACATAACGCATGTGATCCGTTGGTATAGCTTGCACCATTAGTTGTCCTTTTTAAGCTCTTATTCTAAAAATTATGACTGCTTAAGGTAGAGTAGAATGCCAGTTTACCAAATAACTTAATCTAATTATTCCAATCTTAAACCTACATTTCACTACTAGATCTGGAAACCATCCACATTCCGAGACAATTGACAGCATTAATGCACGCATTTTGTGACGCGTCTAAAGCGGCATATGGCAGTTTTGCCTATTTACGAGCGACTAATGAGAGCGGGGACATTACAGTAAATATTATCTACGATAAAAGTAAGGTCGCGCCATACTCAAACAAATTTCACTAATATCTAACCTACGATAATATAGATATTTTGCATGAACTGACTCCATGATCGTGCTTCATTTGCTGTCAGATATTGCACGAAGATGGAAAACTTTTCTGGGTACCCGAAAAGCTACAATTTTCGAAACCATCCCTCGAAACAAATAGCATCATGTCGATTCTAAGTTTAATCTCGTTGATGTAATATCTAGAGGAGTCAAATCCCATGCTTTATCAACACTAGATCTCTGGTGGCACCTGAATGCAACTGGCCAAAATCAACGTTTGCCACAAAAATGGACGGTGCAAACGCAAATTCAGAAGCATCGTTAAAATATTTCCACATAATTATCGAGACTAAGGTACAGATGAAACAACACAAAATTTATTAACAATGTTTTCGTCATGGCTCAAAATTTGGAAGATCATGGCATATATCCCCGTTTTTGGAAGTCCAAGAAGAAGAATACGGTTTCAAAATCAAAATAGGCTAATTAATCCATTCGAGATGCATGATGCAGAAATTGTGTTGCTTCGAAACGTGTAACGAAACACCCACTTGGGCTTGTGGCTTCATTTGTTAACGCTGATGGAATCCTACGGGTCGGCGGAAGGTTAAGCAGATCATCATCACCATATTCCACGAAACGCGCTATCATACTTCCGAAAAGCCACAAAGTTTGCGACTTAATAGTGCGTGATATTCACTTCAACCATCTGCTTGTAGGAAATTCGCTAACATTAAGCGTCGTACGAAAGCGATATTGGATTAACGGTGAATGCATATTTTATATCCGTTACCGAGTGTCCAAAAGCGAACAGAAGATGGCCGACTTACAGGCAGTTCGATGCAATTAGAGTCGGCCATTTTTAAGAATAGTGCTTGATTTTGCCGAGCGAAGTTACTTAAGTATCACTTAAAAAGAGTAGCGAACACCAAACCTGAATTTTGAGGAAATGACATGAATCACGTTACCGATCTACAAATTCTATGGCAGTTGGCAATGGCAATCGTTTTACGATGCTTTTAGTGCTTCTGTTCATGAAAATCAAAATATCGCAGCCGTACACAAATTTATTTACTTAAAGAGTTTTTTAACGAGTCAAGCATTTAATACGATAAAATACTTCAAATCTACCGACTCAAATTCTATAGAAGCATTTCAAAAGCTGTGTTCGAAGTATGATCGCAATAAATAATGCATCGAACGGTTCTTTAATCAACCAGTTATAAAGGTAGCAAATTCTACAATGAACGTTCAACCGATGATTTTCCTACAGATGAAAAATTCTTCGAGTTTCTGGATAAACGAATAGATACGAAGTGATGCGTGAAAATACGGATCATGTGTCTATCAATGTAAATTGTCACGTAGATGTCTAACGTGAAGGGGTAAACATCATACCAATTTGAATCAAAGGCAATTCAAGCAAAAGAAGACTCACACATTCAACATTTTCCGGCTACTGTACAAACTATCTTTAACCCCAGTCCGAGCAATTAGCAATTGTTTGCAACCTAACATATGCCAAACATTATTGCCCACCGCTTTAATTCAGTTAGAAGATCTATTTGGAAACTATCAAGAATGCAGAGCATTGTTGCAATTACCGATTGAATACGTACATGACACCAACAATCACCTCTATAGTACCCAAAAAGGAACTAAATTCACTGGATTATTGATATCTATAGGATTTTCGGCTGGCTGACCCTAGGTAAGATACTCCAAAGGAGATTGATTTACAAAGCAACCAGTTGCCCAAAAGAATATTTTTGGATGTGTTGTAGTAAGGTAATATAACCAAGGTAATTCTATAAATAGACATTTGCAACGAAAACGGAAAAAGAAATTACGATAATAATAATAATAGCTGGATTGCTTGACGCATAGTGATCCGGATCAGATCAAAATTTACATGTGAAGCAACAACAACATTTGATCCAACATTAGTTTTGGATCACAAATGGTGATCTAAAAATAGTTGAACAATATTTTGTAAAGCGACAAAGAATATAATGAATACTGTACGAGTATGAAGAGGTAGATTCAAAATGAAACGAGACAAAAACAATTGAATGTTGGTGTTTGTTTGACATGATCTGATCTGGATCAGATCAAACGTCGAGAAATGCGGCTATTATGTACCTACCCATTTTTTTCCATCATAATAATTCACTAGTACTAGAACTAGCTGCTATGATTTTACATAGTTATGCAATTATAAAAGAACCGTAATATTTCATTTAGTACAGTTTGATCAGATCAGTGATGCCATTTTCCTTTATTCACCGGGTTTGCCGTAACCATTCACAAAGCCTAATTATGGAGTTTTCAACAAGATTGCCGTGTATGAGTAATCGTCTATTTTAGAGCGTGCAGGGCTGGTTAAGGTCATTAACCTAACAGAACTGTACGTTGCTCAAGCTCACCATGGATATAATTAAATACAGTCGTTTGTATTTCAAGTTGTCAACAAATAAATTATAAATTTAGTCGATAAGGTTCGTCGTCCAAACACAAATAGAATAAGTTCTTGACTTTTTTAAACAAAAATCTAAAGTAATTTAAATACTGAGCAAACAGCAGCCGTCTATCTGCATTGGTTTCTTAGGCCCATAGAAGAGACTTGAAATGATTCAAAAGATACTTGTACATAAAAGTTTTTACATAATTCGTTTGCGAGTTGAGCGTGAACTCGTCCGTTGTTTTTTTAATTAATAATCAACAAGCAGTTCAATAGAGGGATTTTTGCCATCATATAAAGTTGTCATGTATAATTTTGAAATTCTACATAAATTCCATAATCAAACTAAATTCAGTTGACAGAAATATCCAGATTTCTGTGTTCCTTTTTTGAATAATGTCACCTCCAAATCGCTTCACTAATAACGTACAACTTTATAAATGATTGAACACCGAACACACACAATTTAAATTAACATAAAATTTATTTTTATTTTAACGGTTAAATTTATCTATTTTATAAACTTAATTTATTAATTATAATTTCTTAATTTATTTCAGTAAAATATTTATTTAATTTTATACACACGAAATGAGTGGTTGGCGTCCAACACAAAGAGCGACGTGTCGAAGCGTTGATATCCAAGGCGAGACTGAAGAAAATAAATTTTAATTTGTTTTTGTGTTGTCTCTTCATATGGAAGAGACAGTAGTTTTATGGTTACATGCGTTTGTTCCCAAATGGTACAACGTTGAGCAGCGTGAAGACGTTGCACTGGTTTTTGGTTGAACTTAGACGCCAACGCATGTAGGTGATGAATTGTGGCGAAGTATGCATAAGTGAGCCGCTACAGGACTTCCCCGCAAGTGATTTCTCCTCGCAAATTAAACATGGTTGGTTTCGGTCTGTCTGTATTCAGATCAGCTGAACACAGGTGGCTATCATCCCGTTTAAATTTCTTATCTCGTAAGAAGCATTAACGGAGTTGATGGGCCGAGACAGAGTGAAGGGAGGAGAATGTGATCGCTAGATGCTTGTGTCGTGGCAGGCAGCGGTGAAGGAAAGAGTCGGGGAACACGCCAGATAGGTTGGAAGCAGGGGGCTTCGACCATGTATCTGATGTGCACCTCTAATCTCCCCCCACTGAGTGCTGTGCCGAGGATAAAGCTATTTTAAGATGTCCGGTGAGTTGACACAAGTGAAGGCAGAGTGGTGCGTCGACCGAGTTTCCATGTAGGCAAAGCTGTGACATGCCAGACCAGAAAATGAATTCTGAAGTCTGGAGTCGATGGGCTTTGGGACCAGCCAAAATGTGTTGGCTGTGGCCGCTTTGAGGCCAGTCTTGGCCTTAACTGTGGCTGGTTGAGGATGTGACAGTCGATGTGAGTCTCGATTTTTTGTCGTATATTTTTTGTTTTGTTGTTCGTTTGTATTTTGTTCGTTTTTTTTTTGACAAGCCGGTCAGTGGTTGGTTTGTAGAAGTCACATAACCTATCGCCTAATGTGCTGTACAGGTAGCACCCAATGTGCGGAAAGCTTGTATTTGCACCGGAAGATTTATAGTGGTTCATTGGGTGCACCGCTACAACTTACTTGCCTGCGCCACTGCGTTAAAATTTGGCCTACCGTGATGTGAATCTCAGAAAAAATAATTAATAACTACGCTCTCCTACCACATAAATATTGAGCGGCAACGGATCAAGAAGCGGAGTTTTATTTAAAATAAAATTTAACTTGGGAATTACCGCGCACGGTCAACTAGGGTAATTCAATATCGAATTAATTCATTGAATCTGACTATACCTCCACAATTACAGTGTACAATGTGAAGTGTTTAACGAGATACGAAAAATACTGAATTGGTTTAATACCCCTGAAAAACATATAATTAATGAAATAAGATTGGAATGAAAGAATTGTATGTGTGTGTGTGTTAAAATATAAATCTTTTTATTTTTCTGTTTGATTAAAATTTTTTTTTACTTCATTGATTTTATTTTAATTGAAATTTTAATTGGAATATTTGAGTAATTTGATTTTTTCTTGTATTTATGTAGATATAAATTAGAAATTTTGTAATAAAGTTAAATTTTGTGTGAAAGTGAAGAGGTTTCGGTTTCGGGCGTATATACGACCCAATAAATTTTAATTTTTGATTCGATTAATTTGTTGTTGATTATTACTTTTCCTTTGCACCACGTAGCGCTCTATAAACTATAAATTAGTATTAACCCTTTCTATATTTAGAATGTAGATATGTACATTATTTAGCTTGATAAATTTATAAAATCCCACCGAATGATTGAAATTTATATATTCCGCGATAAAAGATTTTATCATCGCATCATTCCTTGGATATATATTATCAAAGATGATAATATGTAAGAGTATAAAACCATCTTACATCACCATTAAATGTATACAGCTTTCGCTTTGAAAAGGAATTACAATTTTGTATGTAGACCACGTACTTCAGTTTTTTTTTTTTTTTTTTTAAGGGAAACGAATTTCACCTTTGTGTATATTATTCTTGATAGATATATGTTAGCATTTTTCCGGTAGATTTGTGGTTTTGTGGTGCGGTGCTCTCTATGTATACGGTTACAGGTACATTTCAATATGCTTCGTGTGTAATTTCCTGTTAAATTTCGTTTGTTGTTATTGGAAATGTATAGTTCCAAGGGCCTTTTTCACGGAGGTTTTAATTTTATAAGTTATTCGAGGCACATATATGGATGGGATTATATATTTTATAAATTTTTTTGTGATTTTGATCTTTCGATGGTAATTAGTTTTTTGGTTAGAATTAAGTGTTTTCTTAATACGTATTAGGCAAAAATGTGGGTCAGATATGCTCATGAATTTTAATTCTACCTTATGCGGTACATTAATGCGTATAAGGCAAATAAAAGCTTTGAAGACACTTTTTTTACCATTTACTTATTTATTTAATAATTTTATAGATAACTCGTTTTATACCTTAGCTAAGAAGATGGGGGTTTCCGCCTCCAAAAACTCTGCATTGACCATTTATTAAAATTCCAACGGTCTTACAAATTAGAACATTTTTCAAAAATTTGAGTTTTTTGATAATTAAGCATTGGACCCTTTGCGCAACGGTTATAAGAAATTATGTAGCCAAGTTTTGATTTCATATTGTTAACAATAAAAATTTAATAGGGCCTTCCTTTTGGAATTGCGGACGGATTACAGGAAAACGTCAGAAAAATTTCAAAAGTATTTACATTTATAATAATATTTACGTTTGTATTTCACAAACTAATATGATTTGACTATAATTCTTCACGGTATATGTATGATGATCGCCCAAATCATGAGATTCGTAGTCTCACTACCCAACCAACTATGATTGAACAATTGACCTGTATTACTCTGAACGCCAACAGCCTAGTCACGCTAGACAAATATAAAGAGCTTGAGGAAATGTTGTCTCGTCACAACCCCAATCTAGTTCTTCTGTACGAAACCCATTTAAACCAGCTAAAAAGATTCTTTCTCCCGAGGTACACCATCTTTAGGTGTAAAGGGACTAAAAATAAATCCGGAGGCATTGTGAATGACAGAATACAGAATGGTATCGCTCATTTCCAATCCCAAACATTTATCTCAAATGACACTGAGGCAACGCTACTAAACATAAGAACCCCAAATCGATTTGTCACGTTTAAGCCAAATATCGCACATCCCCTAAACGCTGGCAACCAAACAATACTGTCTGGATATTTCAACTCCCGACACGAAGCCTGGAACTGCCCAAACATCAACCAGAATGGTCTGGCCCCCTTCAAGCTAAGCTTAAATTCTAACCTGCAATTAAACGCCCCGAACAACTCCACTTTTCCAAAGGGAAATTAAATACTCGACTTGATATTATCCAACAATATCACTCTGCCAAACAATTCCCAAACTTTACATGAGTTCTGTTCTGACCACTTTCCGGTGGGTTTTACAGTCCCGTTCAAAACTCAAATCCAAATGAACTACCGACATTTCGCCCAAGCTTATTGGCCAAAATTAAAAGTCCATATTCATTGAAATGCCACAATTGCTGAAATTCAGGAAAAGACCCATTGAGAAAACTATCCCGCTTATCGTAAGTAAAGATAACGCAAAACTACCACACCAACTCCAATCCATAATTAGGCCACAAAACCGCAGGAACCATCTCCATTACAAATATCCAGGATCCATATCAAAACTGGGATCAATCTCCTTTCGGAGCTGATTTTTTGTTGGTTCAGTGAACTGAGAAATGCAAGTCCCAAAAGAAGATTGAAAGAAGTAGCCGATAATTCCCCCGAAATTTTTAACGAAATTCTCAGGCTCAATGGCAAGAAACTCAATTCAATCAGCCAGTTTCGGTAAGATCCTATCGTAGATCCTAACCAAATTTCTGAACAAATCGCTTCTCACTACAAGATAGTCCATACTCAGAAAGAACCATTCAAAGACCCCCAATTCAAATTGTTAGTCAATAACAACATCACTATTTTTCTTAACTACCAACGACACGACCCAATAATTACGACGGTCGATAAAGATGAAATTTTCAACATTCTTCGTCACCTCAACAAGAGGAGAACTTCTGGCAATGACAATATTCCTAATTCAGCTCTAAAACTAAACACTGGTAACTCTTCAGATTGCTAGAAGATCGGCAAAGTCATCCCTATTCCTAAGCCAGGAAAGCTACACAGCAGAATAGAAAACACCCGCCCCATTTCACTTCTAAACGGATTTATCAAAATAACAGAAAAAGTCATTCTCAATAGATTACTTCCACTGCTCCAACTGATCCACTGGATGAACAATTCGGATGCCGTGCTGGACATTTTTCAACTCAGCAGTCCTAAGGGTTAAAAACTACATCAAAAACTCTAAAAGTATCGCCGCCTTTATTTACATAGAAAAGCCTTCAACACCGTCTGGCAGAAAGGGTTAATCTACAAAATGATACAATGCAGCTTCCCTCACTGCCTAATCAAATTAACCTATTCCTACATTAGCAATCGGAAATTCTATGTCTCGCTGAACAACAACATGACAACAAGGAAACAAAAATTCAAATATACGCAGATGATACGGGGGATATTCACTTACTGTAAACCGAAATTATCCACTTCCATCACAATAAAACTCAAAAATGTCCAAATCAAATCCCATTTCATTCGAGGGAGTAATGTCCTTAAATACAAACCTCAAGTCAAATATCTGGAAGTCATTCTTGATAGGAAGCTGACACCGCTGCCTCAAGTCAAATATGTCAAGAGAAAAGTGTTTACTGCCCGCCACAATCTCTATCGATTGCTTAACCGAAATGTTGCCTCCCCTTTAAAAACAAGTTTGAAACCCTATAAACTCTATAAAGCCTATATTGAAGAGCAAGCAAACCTCAAAACTCTCTACAACTTTGGCTGGAGCTTCAAGGCAAAGTTTGTAGAAGATTATAGAATCAAAGATGATAAAACCTAGGTTAAGAATCTTAGTTAAGAAATAAGTTTATCTTGCACGACTAAACAAGTTGTTTCATTTTAATTAAATACTAAAAAACCCTCAAGTTATAATTATCGTAAAACCTAAAACCTACAAACCAGGCTTAAAAAATGCCAAAATATTTTTTTTCCTGAAAGAAAAATTCACCCTACCCAAGGTACTGAATTAATTCGAATTAATATGCCAGTGAATATTAAAACAAATGTGATTGAGGCAACTGAATATTAATAATCAATAAATCGAACGAATATCGGTTGTAGCGGTTATAATATATAAACACCGAAGATCAAGAACCAAGTGAAATAATACGACCGAGCGTTATAGTACCCAAACAGTGCAAGTAGAAACCTTAAAACAAGAGAATATTGTTTGAAGAAGAGATACCTGAGCTAGAAGTCCGAGAGAACATCGAACCGAAGACAACGGAATCTCTATTTGGACAAAAAATGAGTGATATTAAATTTTTAATTTATATGATTTTAATATGTTCCAAAGATTGTAAGAGAATTCAATCCAGTTTCGAACTGATGAGCTTATGATTATAAAAAAATCATTCTTCTCATCAGGCCGCGGCGACTGAACTGATTATACCACAATTTACATTCTATATATACAGAACGTGCTGTGCGTTTTGTACTAGCGAATCGTACTAATACAGATGAATTCTCTTACAATTTTTCTTCTTCACAATATTTTCACAGCTCTATTTCTGTGAACGCTATTTTTTACTTTTACGAACGGTAATTCAACGTAAATACTAATATACTTCTCGTGTTAATCGAACACACTTAAAATGGTCTAATCACCTGTAGCATATTAGAAATTATATGAATTAATTAACATTCAACAAAAATTTTATAAAGTAAAAATTACAACAGATTTCAGAAGTGGGATATAAAACATTGTAATATAAATTTTTGCGAAACCGCGTGTTGGACAAAAAAACTGAATTAAGTGTTTAATCGAACGTCTTAAAGATTTTGGTGAATCTTAAGAAGTAAACAATTTTGTGATTGTTTAGAGATTTTGGAGAATCTCATAAGTTTTGGGGGAACGCATTTAGAGGTTAGCTATTACGTACAACGTGCGGTATCGTATATATTATCATGGCACCCAGGAAAAATAGAAATTCACAGTCAATGATGGAGAATGAAGCACATCGAGGTGATAGGTCGAATAGCGATGTGCGTGTATGTTCATCTATGACGAATGCGAATCGAGCGGTCGACTGGAGAGGATTCAGCGACATATTGAAGCTTTTTTCTGAGTTCGATGGTTTAGGGGATACTCGTATATCCTCATGGCTTTCAAGAGTTGACGAATATAATATGTCGGATTTAGCTACATGACACTTTGCACTAATAAAATTAGTTGGATCGGCTAAAGTGTGGTTGGATGGTTTAGGAACAGTCAATTTTGAATGGCGGGAATGGAGAAAGCTGCTGCTCGAGAAACAAACGGAAGTACATTAGAAAGGCGAAGAAGAGCAGAATCATATAGACGGAAAGCAGGTGAAGAAATTTTACAATATTATTTTCAATATTGTTGTGTAATCAAGCTGGTATGAATAATGGCGAAATTATTGAGCTGATCGTAGAGGGATTACATGACAGTCGATATCGCAGTTTCTTAGGGCCATTAAGAAGATATGATAGACCGTCCGAACTTTTAATCGATTTAAAAGAAGATGACAATTACTACAGGATAGAAAAAAAATCAAGCATTAAGAAGCTTAAATAGTTCAACGAATCAATACAACGGAGTAAATCAGATGCGTAATAAAACGAATAGCATCAGTTCAATACGGCGAACCGATGGTACGGATACAGCTAATGTCACGAAAAAACTAATTTGTTTTAAGTGTGGTAAAGAGGGTCACTTTGCAAGGAATTGTGGCACGAATAAATTGCCTAACAATCCTTCAACTTATAATTCATCGAATGGAAATCCAAAAGTGTTACATATGTACAGGGTAATAAACATCAGAAATTTTTCAAGAAAGCAGAGTTAAATGGCAAAAGCATAGATTGTTACGTTGACCTGGGAAGCAGCTGTATACACTTTTAAGAAGTGATATTGCAGATAGAATTGGTGTAACCTTTTACGAGGACGAAAATCTTGTTAAATTAAAAGGTTATGGAGGTGGGGAAGTGCAGCCAGTCGGTTTTACAACTCTCGTTCTTAAAGCAGGCGATGTATCAGCAAAGGTGAAGTTAGGCATTCATTTACCGAACAACCACGTGTACATATTATCGATAACTCAGATGGCCTTATTATTCAACAACGGGAGGATAGTGGTATTAACATAATTGGGGTACGATATAGTACCGGGAAAACAAATCTAATCGCAAAGGAGACTACAGTGATACCTAGTGGCTATGTAGGTCACATTCAAGTAGCTACCGATTTTGAGAGGGATGAAGTTTTGCATGTTGACAATCGTTTACAAGAAAATGGAACAGCTATCCCGAATTGTGTAATGCGGTCAACGAAGAAATCATCTATAGTTCCAGTTGCTAACTTCACCGATAATCCGATTGATATCAAGAAGGGTTCCGTGCTCACCAGAGCTATGGCGTGCATGCCCTATGACGAAATTAGAGACGCTCCAAATTATAATAAGAATGAACGCCAAATTTAAAGCCAGCAAATAGTTACAGACGATGATAATTCCGAATTATTGAAAATTATGAACGAGTACAAGGATGTAGTTTCGACAAATATGAGTCAGTTGAGTCTAATTGGCAAAGTTCAAATGGAGATTCAACTAAAGGAGTCAAGCAAACCAGTCTATTATCGCCCATATACCGTCTTAGTCACTATGAACGAGGAAAAGTACAAGTGATGATCGAAGACTTAAAATCAAATGACGTCATCGAAGATTGTTCATCAGAATACGCCAGCCCTATAATATTGGTCAAGAAGAAGACCGGTGAGTATCGTTTATGTATAGATTACAGAAAATTAAATAGTAATACCGTCAAAGATCACTATCCCATTCCTCGAATAGACGACCAGTTGGATAGGTTAGGAAGAAAGAGGGGTTCCCGTTTCGGAGAAAAGTAGAGATAAAACAGCTTTTATAACGCCGGATGGGTATTACCAGTTCAATCGTATGCCCTTTGGGCTTTGTAACGCCCCGGCGGTATTTCAGCGATTAATTAATACGATTTTGGGTAGATTACGATTTAGTGAAGCAATGGCATATCTTGATGATATCTTGATAGCTACTGAAACAAGAGCAGAAGGAATAGAAAATTTAAAGATTATATTGGATGTTATCCGAGTAAGTAATCTGACAATCAATTTAAGCAAGTGTAGGTTTTTGATGCGGAAAATAAATTATCTATGGTTCGAAATAAGTGGGGATGGAATTCAGCCGGATGAGGTTAAAATCGTAGTTTGGTCAGATTTCCACTACCGAAAGATCAGAAGGGTGTTCGAAATTTTTTGGGCCTTGCAAGCTATTTTAGACGTTTTGTAAAGAATTTTGCTACAGATTTATTACCGAAAAAGTCGAATTTCATATGGGAAGATTCTCAACAACAGGCGTTTGAGTCGATTAAGAAGGCACTTGTGTCATCGCCTATTTTAAAGGTGTTTGATCCAGCATCAGCTACGGAATTAAGTACCGATACGTGTGCAATATGCGTTGGGGCAGTTTTGCTTCAAAAACAAACGGATGATAAGTTACATCTAGTAGCGTATTATAGTAAAAGGACTTCCTCAGAAGAATCTCGATATAATAGCGTCGAGCTTGAGGCTTTAGCTCAAGCTGATTTTTTCAGTTAAAACGGTAGAATCAGTGGAAACTACGAGTACATTTTTAGAGTTCATGTTCTGTTATGGGAGGCCGCAACGTATAATTTCAGATAGAGGAGATGCCAACAAAACTATTCTGACAGGTTTAAGGGCTTTATTTACTGGAGTCGAGTGTAGTGATTGGGATTCTAAACTCTTCGAAGTTCATCGGGTTACGCAAACGACACCTACTAATTTAGTCTTTCGATACGTGTCAAATGGACCCAAAGACAATCCACTGACATTCGAGATTAACAGTATAAATAAGGAAGTAGGTAATGTTAGAGAGGTAGATTTTAATCAAGTATCAGAATTGATAGTCAAAGATCGGGGTAAGCAGAAAGAATATTATGATAGAAAACGAAGAGGAGGGGGCTCATACATGAAGGGGGATATAGTGATGGCTAGGTGGAATCCAGTTTCTACTGGAACTAGCTTGAAGTTGAGTTGTAATTATAGTGGGCCCTATATGATCGGTAAAGTTCTGGATAAAGGTCGATATGTAGTGAAGGATATAGATGGAGAGCAACAGTCGTCTCGAAAGTAGGAGGCTGTTGTCTCAATAGATAGATTAAAGAAAATTGTAATATGTAATGTAAATTGAATTAGTATGGTAAATGGAATTAAAACTGTTAATATGTGATAAACTATTGTAAAGATAATTTGAGCATAAGAATGGTGAATATAAAAGCTTACGTTTGAATTGAAAAAAAAAAACTTCTAATACTCAACTTTTCTATCATTTTTTTTATGTATATATACGTATATATATGTATATATATATATATATATATATATATATATATATATATATATATATATATATATATATATATGTATATATATATAATAATCGCTAAATTGTTAGACGGCGAGGACGCCTACGTATATAGCGTGGCCGACTGATGTAACAAAAAATAAAGTAATAATAATATATATGTAAAACACCTTGAATAATGTGATGTACTTAGGCTATACAAAACTAATTCACATAATAGAATTAGAGGATTTGAAAATTAATTTGGAAAATGTTAACAAAAACATTAAACAATTGGATCATAAATTAAACAAAGTATTACCAAACTATAAAGTTAAAAAAGCATACATGAATTATGATAAACCAATTACCAATCACGAGAAACAGACGAGGATTAATCAGCCCATTAGGTTCATTAATAAAAAGCATTACAGGTAATCTGGACAACGACGATTTAATACGGATACAAAATGCCGTAACAAAATTAGAAAACGATTATTATAAAATAGTACAGCTACAGAACGAGCAATTTAGATCGAATGACATAATGATAGAACGATTTGAACAAACGACAAAACATATAAATTTAGTAACTGAACAGTTAAACAAAATTATTGATACAAACAAAGAAATGACAGAAACAATATTAGAAGCTAACGGTTTAGAAGAATATTTTTATAGATTAGATGATAACATCCAAACATTTCAATACAAATAATATTGATATTGCATCTGAAGAACAAATATATTCCATGCTAAAACTTAAAGCATATTATAACCATACAAACATAATTTTGGCAGTCGAAATTCCACAATTTTATCAAGAAATTCTAACTTATTACCGAATAAAACCAATTCCTATAAATAATAACGAAATTATAAAAACTAAAACCAATACCAAACTAAATAAACAAATCTTGCCCAATAATAGAACGAACTTATTATTGTCAGAAGAACAAATATATAATATAACAGACGGATGTATTCCAAAACTAATACTAACACCCCTATTCCCTTAGTCGTGTCACTTGTCACTTGTACCGACAATCAAATTTTTGTAATCTCTTAGTCGATCGATGCGACAATCGTCGTTTGAAGTGACGAACATTCTTTTACATCGCATTCTCTTATATTAAGTTGAAGTGACGCGACAATTATCACGTCGAATGAAGTGACACGACCAAGGGAATAAGGGTATAAATATTGACGCAAACTGTAAAACAATGGAAGTCGAACCACATGACGAAATAGATTTCTTAGAAGGCCAATATCTATACGTTTCATCGGAAGCAGGAGTGAAACTATAACAACAAATTGCAATATCAACAATACAGTCGTTAAAGGACAGAAACTGTTAAACTTCAAAAACGGTTCAGTAGCAATCAATGAACAAACATACTCAAACGAAAACAAGAAAAAACCCCACAAAATAATGATAAGGTGTTGGGACTGCAGTGGGATTCAAAATTAGATGTCTTTTCATGTCAGGTTAGAATGGGTACTCCAGTATTTACGAAAAGAACATTGTTATCCGAGTGCAGTCAAATTTTTGACCCATTGGGATGGTTATCGTCGGTAATCATACAGATTAACATAATGTTTCAAAGCCTGAGGTTGACGGCAGATGACTGGGACGATGAATTACCGAAAGATGTCAAACAAAATTGGCTACTTATCAGGGAGCAGTTGCAGCACTTAGAGCAGATTCAAATACCTAGATGGTTGCAAACATCTGGTCAGTATGTTGAACTGCATGGATTCTGCGATGCAAGCGACCGAGCTTACGCAGTTGTAGTATACATGAGACACCAGATTAGCCCAGAACGATATATATGCAATTTAGTAGCGGCAAAATCGAAGGTTGCTCCAGTTAAAAGAATTTCGGTAGCCAGATTGGAACTGTGCGGAGCTCATATTTTGACAAAACTGGTGAAATCATTAGAAGAAATTCTTGAAGTCAACGTTTCAAAGATAATTTGTTGGACCGACTCAACTATAGTGTTGGATTGGTTATCGGATGTTCCAATAAGATGGCAAACCTTTGTAGGGAACAGAATGTCTCAAATTTTAGAAGTGGTAAAACGAGACAATTGGCGACATATTCCTACATTTTCCTGCGGAATATATATATATCCAACAGAAATAATCACACATGGATAGATTATGGTGGAATTCACCCAAATGGTTAATGGATAATTCAGAAATGTGGCCAGAACAAAAAACCAACTATGAAACTAAAGAATCCCTCATCGCAAAATGCCAAAATAGCCAGTTCGCTGTTAAATTAATTGCAAAGTTTCACCTTTCAGGAAAATCGTTCGAGTCAAAGCCATCGTGAAGCGCAGTGGACCGTTGACAGTATTAAAATTAGAAGCAGCCATCAAACTAATTTGTAAGCAGATACAAAGGGAACACATGCCTGAAGAAACCGCAGCACTCAAACAATCCGAGTCGGTGAAGGGATCACTAAAATATCTCAGCCCGTTTGTTGACGAAGATGGAGTGATGAGAGTCGGAGGCCGTATACAAAATTCTAATTTATCTTACGGAACAAAACATCCTATTATGGTAACCATAGTACGGCAAAAATTCTGGTTAGTAAAAGGAAAAGAGCAAATACCACAAGTGGTTAGGAAATGTTTATCCTACTTCAGAGTCAAACCAGTTCCGATGTCGCAAGAGATCTGCCTTATTTATTTTTTTTTGGTACGTTCCCGACCAAAAATAAATTTTATTATAATCGGCTGCAACCATTATAACTACTTGTATGCGTTGGCTTTTTCAGTCTGTCCTTCCACAGTCTTAAGAATTATTTATTTTGCACCGGTGGAAGCGAGGTTTTCATATGGATTAGTGAAGGAAAACACAAAAAAAAACAAAAGCGAAAAATAGTGGAAAATAATATCAGTAACTAATAGCAGTAGATGATAGCACAAAAAAATAACAATAAGGAATGGTGGAAACTGTTACATAGCGATATGTACGTTACGTTACGTAAGCGTAGTAACATAATAATATTATAATGGATACATGTAAACGTATTGTAATTACATGTATCATAGATATAGCTCATGTAAAAACATCGTGAATAAACTATACACTCGTATACTTGACGTCTGATAAACAACACGTGTTGCCATCATATATCCTAACAACATAACATGGTGTCAGATGTGGGATTAAATAAATAAAGTGAAAAATAAAGATTAATAATAAAAATTATGGAAGGATTAAGACCACCAGAAGCCTTAAACGGCTTAAGCGGAGAATACCGTACGCCAAAAATAAGGAGTAATAAAAAAAATAACTACTCCAAAGCCAGCATTGTCGCCCCTCGTAATAGTAAATAAAAATAAAAAATTAAGAATTTGCATTGATCCATCGCAAGTAAATCGTAGTATTTTGAGAAGACATTTTCCCTTACAAACATTAGAGGAAATTGCAGCAAAAATAAAGAAGGCGACATATTTCACGTTGCTGGACTTCATAAAAGGATTTTGGCAAATCCCAGTATCGGAACGTAGTTAACAATATTTGGCTTTTTCAACACAATGGGGAAGATACACCTGTATCAGGTTACCGTTTGGACTCGCTTCAGCACCAGAGGTGTTCCAGCAAGTGATGCAAGGGATTATAGCAAATATCCCAAATACAGAATGTTCAATGGATGATATCCTAATTTATGCTTTAACGATAAAAGAGCTGCAAAAGATATCGGATCGAGTAATTAAAGCGCTAAATTACAGCGGTTTAAAACTAAATAAAGAAAAATGACAATTAAATGTTAAAAATATTAAATTTTTAGGGCATCTATTGTCAGAAGAAGGCAACAGACCAGATCCGGTACGACCTAATAATATCGGTCAAATCCAGCGACTGTTGGGTATGATAACATATTTGTCAAAGTTCATACCGAATTGCTCGGAAGTCACCGCTCCACTAAGAGAGCTATTAAAGAAATATAATCAATTCGTGTGGGATTTTAGCCAAAACAAGAGGCTTTTGAAAAAATAAAAAGTATCCTTTCATCGCCGCCAGTACTTGGATATTACAATGTTAACCTGCAATAGCTTACAGCTCGAAATCTTTGACGGAAACTGAAACAAGATATCCACAGATAGAAAAAGAAGCTTTGGCAATCCGGTTTGCTTGCAAAAAGTTTCACCAATATATATATGGGAGATCATTGACTATCGAAACGGATCACAAACCGCTAGAATCTTTTTTTAGAAAAAAATTGCAAGCTGCACCAGCAAGATTACAAAGGATTATGTTACAGGTTTACCCGTATAATCCAGAAATAATATATCGGAAAGGCAAGGATGTACCGATAGCGGACTTGTTAGGTCGTGATGTGCAAAATATCGATGACCCATATTGCAGCACTGAGGAAGAATTGGAAATAGACGTTATTGTACCAATGTCACCAACAGCGCGAAACAGCTTGGTTAATGACACGAACGAAGACGAAAAAGTTCCAAATGAACTAAAGCATTTCCTTAACTTTAAAGAAGAGCTGTCAACACACAAGGGTATACTATTTAAAGGAAGTAAAATAGTAATTCCCATCAAGCAGGTAGAGAAAATTTTAAAAACAACACACTTGGGTCATTTGGGTATTCAAAGTACATTACAGAGAATACGCCAAGCATTTTACTGGAAAAATTTAGAAAAAAATGTCATAGACTACGTAGAAAATTGTAGTATCTGTCAAGCTACCCAATGAGCCAACAACCAACAGCCGATAATTCTGAAAGCTATTCCAGACTACCCATTTCAAATTGTTGTTATATATTATTAGTCGACAGCTATTCGAGCTTTATAGAATTCGAAAGGTTAAAGCACTCCAACTCGTTGGAAGTAATCAATTTCTGTAAAAAATATTTTGCGATCTTTGGAACCCCAGAGATTTTCGAGTCCGATAATGACCCACAATACTTATCCAAAGAGTTCAAAAATTTTGCAGAACAATAAAATTTTAAGCATAACACCTCAAGTCCACACTATCCAAAAGCAAATGGACTAGCCGAAAGGGCAGTGCAGACGGTTAAATTATTGCTTAAGAAATGTCAAAAGGATAATACTGATGTGTATCTAGCCTTACAAAATTTAAGAAACACTCCAAGAAATACGGAATTAGGATCTCCGAATGAACGGTTAATGTCCAGAATTACTAGAACTATATACTACCAGTCAGTTCTGATATTTTAAAACCAAAAATCAGAGAAAATGTAACCGATAAACCAACAATATGCAGATCACGGATCCAGAGACTTACCAGACCTGAAAGTCAATGACAACGAAGGGATGCAAGTCTTTTTCATTGTCATTTTCGGTTGTGTGAACGTTATTTTTCTTACCATTATTACAATCATACGAAGTTCGGTGTGATTTTTACGATTTCGCTAATTTTTTTCAGAAATTTATTGGTGCATGACAACTGAGGTTATCAAATTGGATTTCGGGATTCAAATTGATTCGATCAGTAAGTTCATTTTTGTGGATTAATGACTTCAAAGTAAATTAGTCAAATGAATCATTGTACTTTTTAGGAATTGATTTTTGAATAAAATGCCGGCTGTCAGACGATCGACAATAGGACGAAAAACCCGTAATTCGCAGAGAATGCACGGTGCCCGTGAAAATGAAACGCTAGAGCAACACGTAGAATTAAATGAACACAGACGTGCTCATATAGGACAAGTTCGCGCTGCACGGACACCAGCTCAGGTTCGACGAAACGTAACTCGACGAAGAAGTGTGGTGAACGTCGACTTGAATCGCTCTGCTTTCAATTATGATTCTACAATCGCCTACAAAGACCTTCGCTGCGTTGATATTGCCGCATTGTCTGCTGTGTGCCGACATTGCCAAGCATTGAAGTTGCAAGCAGAAACGCCAGGGCTATGTTGTGCTGATGGCAAAGTTAAATTGCCGGTTTTGACTTCGCCACTGGAGCCATTGCGTACTTATCTCTATGGAGATAGAACGCTATCCAGACATTTTCTGAAATACACTCAATAGTACAATCAATGCTTTAACATGACGTCATTTGGGACCGATGCTGTTGTCCGTCAACCCGGCTATAATCCCATCTATAAGGTAATGAGGTCACCACGTGTTAATCATTTCGATAATGTTGAACGATTGTACTCATCATATTCAAAATTTCCCTTTATTTTAAAGATTCTAGGTCAAATTTATCATCGAAGCGGAGCGTTGATGCCACCAGCGAATGAAGAACCCAAGTTCCTTCAAATTTATTTCGTTGGAAATTCCGAATTTGAAGTCGGTTATCGTCTTGCGCTTTTCAATGCGTCAAAACGTGAGATAATCGGAGAACTTCAATGTCTTCTGCATGAACACAATGCGCTGGTTCGTTTATTTAAAACTGCTTTGGAGACAATGACTACCGATAATCACAAAATAATCATCAGAGCAGACAAAAGACCAACCGGAGGCCATGTACGTCAGTACAATGCTCCCACTATCGACGAAGTCGCAGTTGTGATTGTTGGCGAAAATGTGGAATCGCGTGATATTGTGATTAAGCGGCGTGATGACGGACAAGTACAGCATCCATTGATGTTTTGTCATGGAGAGGATGGCTACCACTTTCAGATAAAGATGGTCAATCCGCTGACCATCGCAACAAACATGATTCACGGTCCGTGCGGAGGTCACAATCCAGATTCACCGTGTATGGCCGCTGGGAAATGCACAAAACAATATCCGCGACCGTTGCTGGCATACATATCATATATCGGCGTCGTTCACCCGAAAATGGTGGCAGAACAGTCACGATGATGGTGAAAGGAAATGATGTCGTGGTCGATAATCGCTGGATCGTTCCGTATTGCAAGCTTCTATCGAAAACATTCGCAACACACTGCAATGTTGAGTACTGTAACTCCATTAAGTCCATTAAATATATCTGCAAATACGTGAACAAAGGTAGCGACCTGGCAGTGTTCGTGCAATGAAGCGATTTGGCGTATTTTCTCATTTGCAATACACGAACGTCATTCCACTGTTCAACATTTGTGGGTGCACTTGGAGAATGGACAACGTGTCTATTTCACGGAAGCTAATGCAGCACAACGAGCAGAACAGCCACCAGCTACAACACTTACGAATTTTTTCAAAATTTGCCAAAGCGATCCGTTCGCACGAACATTGCTTTACTGGGAAATGCCACGCTATTATACTTGGAATCAGCCGACGAAGAAGTTTCAACGACGAAAAAAAGGTCAACCTGTTTCAGGATACGTCGGTGTGTATTCGACTGATGCGCTTGGCCGTGTATATACCGTTCATCCACGACAAGACGAATGTTTCTATCTTCGTTTGCTTTTGTTCCATGTTCGTGGTCCTACTTCGTTCGAATCGATTCGTACTATATGGATGAAGTGTTGTGCGCCACTTATCGAGAGGCTTGCCAACGTCTGAATTTGCTGGAAAACGACTCACACTGGGATTTATCACTCGCCGAAAACGCCATTGTTTCTACGCCGGCAAATCAAATTCGTACATTGTTCGCGATCATCATAGCGACATGTCATCCATCGAATGCATTGGAATTGTGGAACAAATTCAAGGACGAAATGGCTGACGATATTTTGCATCAAATTCGCACTGCAACATCGAATTATGATCTTGAAATGAACGACGTGATACGCAACGAAGCTTTGATCATGATCGAAGACATGTGCGTGCTTATGTGTGGCAGCCATTTGTCGAAATTGGGCATGCCAGCACCAATTCGTCCGATGCACGATGCATTTAATCATGAATTGCAACGAGAGCAAGTGTACGATCGAGATTCAATGAGCCAAATAGTACGAACGAATGTCCCGCTTTTGAATGCACAGCAAAATAACGTGTACGACGCATTGATGACGGCAGTTGACGAAGGAAACGGCGGAATATTCTTCCTCGATGCTCCCGGTGGAACAGGCAACACATTCCTGATTTCATTGCTTTTGGCCATAATTCGCTCGAGATTTCAAATAGCGTTAGCTGTTGCATCATCGGGAATTGCAGCTACATTGCTGGACGGCGGCCGAACTGCATTGAAGTTGCCGATGAATATCCACACGAATGACAAGCCAGTGTGCTCAATTGCCAAGAACTCGGCGATGGCCAAGGTATTGCAAGAATGCAAAATCATCATCTGGGACGAGTGCACAATGGCACACAAACGATCATTGGAAGCGTTCAATCGAACGATAAAGGATTTACGAAGTGACACAAGACGTTTTGGTGGAGCGATGATTCTGTTGGCCGGCGATTTTCGTCAAACGTTACCTGTCATTCCAAAATCGACAGCTGCAGATGAACTTAACGCAAGTCTAAAATCGTCGAGTTTGTGGCGCTATGTGAAGAAGTTGCAGTTGACCACGAACATGAGAGTCGCGTTACAGAACGACTCATCAACTACTGATTTTTCTAAACAACTGTTGGTGCTTGGCAACGGTCAAATTCCTGTTGATGTTTCGACCGGATTGATTTCATTTCCCTCCAATTTTTGCATGTTTACGACGTCGAAGGAAGAGCTTATCACGAAAGTGTTTCCGGACATCCGCCAAAATTATGTTAACCACGATTGGCTCAGCGAACGAGCAATTTTGGCAGCAAAGAACAAGGATGTAGACAGTCTGAATTACTTGATTCAAAACCAAATTGCTGGGGAAACCCATTGTTACAAATCCGTTGACTGTGTGACCAATCAAGACGAGGCAACCAACCGACCGGGTTTTTGAATGCGCTTGATTTGCCAGGAATACCACCGCATAGCTTGATGCTCAAGGTTGGATCTGTAATAATCATGCTGCACAATCTGAACCATCCGAAATTGTGTAACGGAACGCGATTGAGTGTGAAGAAACTGATGAACAACGTGATTCAAGCGACGATCATCAAGGGCAAATTCAAAGGAGAAGATGTTCTAATTCCGAGAATTCCTATGATTCCAACTGACACACCGTTCGACTTCAAGCGTATTCAGTTCCCCGTTCGTTTGGTGTTTGCTATGACGATTAACAAATCGCAAGGTCAATCGTTGGAAGTGTGCGGAATAAATCTAGAATTTTCGTGTTTTTCTCATGGTCAGTTGTATACGTCGCGTGTTCGAGAGTTGGCAAACCATCATCGTTGTTCATTTATGCGCCGGAGAACAGAACGAGAAGTATTGTTTACAACAATGCATTGTATTGATTTGCGTCTGTATTCGATTTAATTCCACTCGAATAAAATACATTGAATTCTTTTGAATTCCAACTGACTCCAATTCATTTCCACAATGAGAGAAAAAATCCAAAACACAACTCAATTTTCGAAAGACGCGTTTGAATCGACATTTCATTCACTTTTCAATACATTAATGTTGAATTCGATGAAAATGGAATGGAATGTCCACTCAACTCAATCATCTATTGAGAATAGAGTTGAGTTGTTTGATTTTTTCTATCATCAAAATTAATTTTCGTGAAGGACAAAAGTATATTTGCTCGAAACGAAGTAATTTGAGGCGGGACGACGTTCGCCGGGTCAGCTAGTGTACTATAAAACAAAAACACGCGACAGTCAAGGTCGGCTCACAAAAAATTGAATCAATACAAAACAATTAAAATTCTCCTCAGTTAGAAGCAACAATAAAAGAAGAAAGTTTTTAGATTAACCAAAAACTAAACGAATTTAAAGTACCGTTAAAATCTAAAATATAAGCAACAAAAAAAAATCACCTTACCTGGGTTTCGACCTGGAACAGATCTTTCACCACCCGATGCAAGTTCCTCCTCCGCTCCGTCCACACCCTACTTGATGGGCAGGATCGCGCGTCCAACTTAAGATACCGTCTCTGATTTCACTTAACGGTTAATTTATTTCAGGTTTTTTTTTAAATTTTTTATGGGTCGTTATTACCGACCACACCTCGACACCACCAAACGCCGTACTTAACCCAAGTTGTTCTGGGCTGGGGTTTTTTTTTTATAAATTTTTCCTACACAGTTATCCGGCCTTGAACACTGACCGCCGCCAAACCATGATGTCCCACACGTCACCGAAAATTTCCCATGTGTAACTCTTCACAATAAAACAAAATCAAACAAAACAACCGTACCATCCAAAACAAACACTTCATTCACAATTATATAACAGAAGAAAAAAAAATGAATTATTCAAGCCACCCAACGGTATTTTTTTTATTTTTTTATTTTATATCAAAAAAAATGTTTTTCCACCCGCACTTATATAAACAAATTGGCCACACAACACTAAATATAATTTAAAACCAATATAGGGCTTCACGGCACTAAACTTAATAATATTTTCATAATAAACAAGACACACAGATGTTTGGATAGTCCGCGGTCGAGAACCCAATGTACTCTCGACCGCTTGCTATCAAAATCCAGCCACTACTGATTAAATTCAAAAAATTTCCGATTTATTCCGATATTACGCTACCCACGTATTTGTCACTACCAATATACCCATGACCAAACTATAAAAAAATTTTCCCAGGTGCTTTCTTCAAATATATTCGCGAAAATCATGTCAACTCCGCCGCACCAATTTCTATCGGCCAAATAGACGACACAACTAGTTCAAGACAGATAATTGGTGCGCGTCATACTCATCCGAGAACAAACAAAACAAAAAAAAAATACCGTACATTCAACTAATACAGCAAAGACAAATGAATCAAACAATTTGTTATCATCTACGAGAGTAAATTAACAGAAATATATAGTATGTATGTATATGCGCAGCGATGGACAACCCGTGAATTGGGTCACACGCACCACACCAAAGGCAATGATAAATGTTAAACAGACAAGGGCGGCGAACACCTTTGTCCCAAAAAACTCATAGTAAGGTTAAATTTTGTTAATTCGGTAATTTACCATTAATTTGCCATACATCTGTCTTGTGGAAATTGAAAAACAAGTCCAACGGACAGACACCGAAAGCTAAGAGCTTTGTTAAGAAACATCAGTCTAATCAAAAACTGTGCAACGGTGTAGAAAATTTAGCAGTGGCTATGAGAATTAAGCGAGCAGTTGTTTAGCGGTTTTTTAAGACCGGTTAAGGCATAAGTGAAGGAAGGCTTGAAAATAAAAAACCTTGTTTTGAATATCTCGGTGAAAGTTACCTCTAACAAAAATTATCGAAAAAAAAATTAAATTGGCCTGGTATGCTACGTATATGTATAGAGGCTTTTTAATATGTTTTTGCTGTTCAAAAAAAATGGATTAGGCTTTAGCATAAGGCTTAATGGATGTAATCATAACAATAGCTATGATACATCCATTAAGATGAAATTTATATTTTGTGCAAACTGCCCGGAGTTAGTTTTATAGTTAAAATGTGTTGACAGGCTAACTAAAAAAAAAATCCTCGTAACTGTTTGCTTTAAACAAAACTGCTACTCGTTTTATAATTCTAGTCAATTGTATTGCGTTGAATGGTAAAGGGTTTTATTCGCCTATACTTTTTCCTTAATTGCCAACTTCCGTGATAAATTAATCGGATTAATTAAATTTTTAATCAGATTTGGTAGATTTGGGTGAATCTAATCAATCAAAAGATTTTTAGTCTGAAAATTAGAATGGAACGAATGACTAATATGACATTGTAATGAGAGCTTCAAGCCGGTAGAGGTAATTTGCAGCTTCAAGCCGGTAGAGGTATTTTTTTTTGTTTTGTCGTGGGTTTTGTTTAATGGGAGGTTTTATGGACAATTTCTATAATGAGTCAAGGTAACACTCGATCTCATTACAGTGGCGCCCAAACTTGAGGCCAAAATTCGCCAGTACCGTTTTCGTCCGGTATTCTTCTCAGTCTTTGTTGCATACCTAAGTGAGGGTGATATACTGTAAGCAATTTATTCAAATCACAGCTTGGTTAATGAGACATTGAACTGCTCCCTATTTTTTTCCAAATTAATCATCAGTTTAGGCACTACATTACAAGTGGAGCCCAAACAGGGTCCAAATAGGCCCAAATTATTTGATAAATTTTGGTTACCAAAAATATTCAACTAAATAAATCCCAATGAGGTTATGCCTTAAATAAATCCAGTAAATGTATCCCCATCAACAACCAATACCATCTGATGATTAATCAGAGTCAAAATTAAAAAATCCGTTTCATATATGTATTATAGTTAGGTTCGCATCATTTTCACTTCTGTAACAATTATTAATTTTTCGTCCTTCGAGATGGGGTCGTTAGTCCACAATTAGCATTAGGTTATCGTCCAGGGTGTTTCTCTGACTACTTATCACGCCTTTGATCTACCGTGGACAGGTATGGAATTCAGGTGTGGTAGTTATGGGTAGTCAGCGGATTCCTTGTAATAACATGAAACGGAACACAGCAGCGGGCGAGCTGTTGTCCCGCATGAAACTGACCAAAATAGTTCTGCCAGAGGCATGGAAAATATGGTCAGGACGATTCCGTCAAGTTACATCTCTATGGATATGGAATGGATGCAGATTGCGAGGAAGTGTGTAACAACCCAATAGAGCTGAAATGCCTGCATTCGCCATAGCAGTGAGACTCACTCGTATAGAGTTGGAATGCCACTGCGTCATTGGGAATGTGGTCAACAATTCTAGCAATCAGAAATTACAATCCTTTTTCCTTTCCTTTTTGGCCTGTCTTAATGACATGACTCATCACAAATAGAATTAAAAAGTTAGAAAGAAGAATTTTTAGTTTATGTTTAGTGTTGCTTGTATAAAATAAGATGGTTTTTGACGTTCAATTATTGGATAACGATGAACTCCTCGTGGAGTTTGAGATGCGTGAGCTATCCGATAAATCCAGCAAGGAAGTGACTGAGACGCTGAAAGAGGCGTTGGTCGAAAAGCTGGAGGAAGAGCATGAGGAATGGTACCTCAAGCCAAAGGAACAGCATGAAGCCGCGGCGAAAAATCTACAGCAGCAATATGCCAAGTGCCAAACAAAGCTAAGGGATCTTGGCCAGTTGATGTTAGAGTTAGAAACTCAGCCGCCGATACTGAACTGGATACACAGGCACGGGCTAAGCTTGCGCACATCGGAAGCCGGATTTTTCGTAGTAAGAAACCTCCAACCTTTGATGTAGGTGTAGTAAAGTTAGAAGAAAAAGTAGATACCTATGTGAACTGTTGCTAAAACTGAATAGAGGCAAGATGAATGCCGAAGAGGTCAAGAAGCGAGTTGAGGCTCTGGTAGTGGAGATAGTCAGCTCAAACGAGGGTATGGAACATAGAGATCGCAACCTGTCAAAATGAGTTATGGTTGGTGCAGCAGTCCTTGTTAAAACAGATCAGGACAGGTGCTCCAGTGGAAGATATATATATATATTAGAGCCAATGCTAATATATAAGGATATTAGAGCATGCCCAATATTAAGAGAACGATTACAGCGCGTTTATATAACGGTGCGCATGCTACGTCAGATGAACATTGATTTGGAGAAAGGCGTGAGTTCACCGAGCGATGTAGCTGCCAAACTATCCAGAGTGGTAATAATATGTGAAAAGCCAGCAGAACAGAAAGGAGATCAGGGAGATGAAGAGATAGAATCAAATGTAGCGGAAATTGGCGAAGTTGAACTTTTCAAAGAAATAGAGTTCATGAAGGCAGAATAAGTGCAAGAGGCGGTAGAGGTACAGGTGGAGAAGCAGACTCATAATGATAATGATGAGGAATCCACTAGGACGGAGCTAGTGGTCAGTTCCATTGACATAAGTACATCACAGAGTGCCAGCGCAAATAATGTGTTGCAAGTGGATCGTTCGGTATCCGAGCTATCAGGTAGCGCATGCTTCGCTGTAAAACAGAAGCACTTTGCGTTGTCTAAGGTGGCTATTAAGACCATTGGTAAGAACAGAGGCCAAATTAGAAGCATTTCCAATAGGTGCGTGTACAAATCTTGGCTGCGGTGCAGAGCAAAGGCGCGGGGCTGTTTCAAGAGGTTCCGCGGCGCCCGCATAATTGTGAAATTTCAAATAAAGGTTAGGGGAGGCAGAGGGATGACAGAGCATGGGGCTGGTTTAGGAGACTAAGCTGCGCTCGCATGAAGGCTGAGACCCACGCGTTTGTTGAGTGGCTAGGGATGCCATTACAACTGCCAGTAAATAACCTATTAGGTGCTCTGGATTTGCAATTAGAAGAAGAGGTGCTGGCCGAAGAAAAAAAGAGAGGAAAAAACTCGGCATTCAAACCCGGGAATTTTAAATTAAGAGTTCTCAACACTAACCTGATATACAATTTAACCAAACAATTTTTGAAATTTCAAATTAAATTAAATTACGTACATTGTCAACATCCAATTATTAGAATTATCATAGACATAAGTTCCTATAGTTTTTACTTTAAATTTAGGTAAAAATCGTTTGCGATCTGAAATTCCTGTTTATGTTCATTATAGAATAAGAACTTGTCTACCAAAATCCTCGTGAATGTGGAATTCATATACACATCAAATATTTTACAAAAATCATTAACAGCACCAAAAACTGGAGCTGTCATTGATAAGAGGTAGATTTAGAAATGTGTGTAGGAAGAAATTGTTCTGTTTATTAGAGATATTAAGGCAAAGTTTGAGGGGTATTTGGCAATGGCTCCACGGCTTCCCAGGAAGTCGCGCCCACAGTTTGAGAAACCCTGATATAGAGGATAAAAAAATCTTTCTTAATTTGTGTTTATGTGAGTTATTTAAAGAAACAAACTAACGATTTTAGAGATGTTCCTATTGTGACTACTCTCTTAGCACCTTGGTGGTGCATAGTCAGTGATCTTACGACTGATGCATATATTGCCGCCCTGAGAAGATTTGTAGGGCGCAGATGTATCTGAGAAGAAATATATAGCGTTACCGTAACAAGGTCAGCACATGGGAAGCTGCGACTAAGTCCATCAAATTTCACTTGAAAAGGTTAATAGGTGGCCATATACTAATACTGTTAAAGTTAGCCGAAAGTTGACAGCCGAAAGTGAAAAGTCGATAATGCAGATTGTCTAATCCCAACCGAAAGTAAAAAAGTCGATAACGCAGTGTATGATATTAACATACTGCGATAGCTATTGACAAACCACATCAATGCAATCCATCTCAAGACATAACACTCTAGAGGCTGATTTTATAAAAATTTTCTAATAATTTTTGGAAAATTGAATTTTCCGAGATTTCCCATGGAAACTTGAACTGAATTTTTTTCCTGCGATAGCTATTGATAAGTCACATCAATGCAATCCATCTCCAGACATAACATTCTAGAGACTGATTTTAGACAAATTTTCTAATAATTTTCCGAGATTTCCCACGGGAAACTTGAACTGAATTTTTTTTCTGCGATAGCCATTGACAAGTCACATCAATGCAATCCATTTCCAGACATAACACACTAGAGGCTGATTTTATAAAAGTTTTCTAATAATTTTTGGAAAATCGAATTTTCCGAGATTTCCCACAGAAAAATTGAACTGAATTCTTTCTTGCGATAACTATTGATAAGTCACTTCAATGAAATCCATCTCCAGACATAACAGTCTAGAGGCTGATTTTATAAAAATTTTCTAATAATTTTTGGAAAACCGAATTTTCCGAGATTTCCCAGGGAAACTTTAACTGAATATTTTTCCTGCGATAGCTATTGACAAACCACATCAATGCAATCCATCTCCAGACAGAACACTCTAGAGGCTGATTTTATAAAAATTTTCTAATAATTTTTGGAAAATCGAATTTTTCGAGATTTACCACGGAAACTTTAAATGAATTTTCTTCCTGCGATAGCTATTGACAAACCACATCAATGCAATCCATCTCCAGACATTACACTCAAGAGGCTGATTTTATTAAAATTTTCTAATAATTTTTGGAAAATCGAATTTTCCGAGATTTACCACGGAAACTTTAAATGAATTTTCTTCCTGCGATAGCTATTGACAAACCACATCAATGCAATCCATCTCCAGATATAACACTCTAAAGGCTGATTTTATAAAAAATTTCCAATAATTTTTGGAAAACCGAATTTTCCGAGATTTCCCACGGAAACTTGAACTGAATTTTATTCCTGCGATAGCTATTGACAAACCACATCAATGCAATCCATCTCCAGACATAACACTCAAGAGGCTGATTTTATAAAAATTTTCTAATAATTTTTGGAAAATCGAATTTTCCGATATTTCCCACGGAAACTGAATTTTTGCCCTGCGATAGCTATTGACAAACCACATCAATGCAATCCATCTCCAGACATAACACTCTAGAGGATGATTTTATAAAAATGTTCTAATTATTTTTGGAAAATCGAATTTTCCGAGATTTCCCACGGAAACTTTAACTGAATTTTATTCCTGCGATAGCTGGAACAAACGACATCAGTGCAATTCATTTCCAGACATAACAGTCTAGAGGCTGATTTTATAAAAATTTTCTAATAATTTTTGGAAAATCGAATTTTCCGATATTTCCCACGGAAACTTGAACTGAATTTTTTCCCTGCGATAGCTATTGACAAACCACATCAATGCAATTTATCTCCAGACATAACACTCTAGACCCTGATTTTATAAAAATTTTCTAATAATTTTTGGGAAATCGAATTTTCCGATATTTCCCATGGAAACTTGAACAGAATTTTTTCCCTGCGATAGCTATTGACAAACCACATCAATGCAATTCATTTCCAGACATAACACTCTAGATGCTGATTTTATAAAAATTTTCTAATATTTTTTGGAAAATCGAATTTTCAGAGATTTCCAACAGAAAAATTGAACAGAATTTTTTCTTGCGATAGCCCTTGATAAGTCACATCAATGAAAACCATCTCCAGACATAACAGTCTAGATGCTGATTTTATAAAAATTTTCTAATAATTTTTGGAAAATCAAATTTTCCGATATTTCCCACGGAAACTTGAACTGAATTTTTTCTTGCGATAGCTATTGACAAACCACATCAATGCAATCCATCTCCAGACATAACACTCTAGAGGCTGATTTTATAAAAATTTTCTAATAATTTTTGGAAAATCGAATTTTCCGATATTTCCCACGGAAACTTGAACTGAATTTTTTCCCTGCTATAGCTATTGACAAACCACATCAATGCAATCCATCTCCAGACATAACACTCTAGAGGCTGATTTTATAAAAATGTTCTAATAATTTTTGGAAAATCGAATTTTCCGATATTTCCCACGGAAACTTGAACTGAATTTTTTCTTGCGATAGCTATTGATAAGTCACATCAATGAAATCCATCTCCAGACATAACAGTCTAGAGGCTGATTTTATAAAAATTTTCTAATTATTTTTGGAAAATCGAATTTTCCGAGATTTCCCACGGAAACTTTAACTGAGTTTTATTACTGCGATAGCTGTAACAAACCACATCAATGCAATTCATTTCCAGACATAACAGTCTAGAGGCTGATTTTATAAAAATTTTCTAATAATTTTTGGAAAATCGAATTTTCCGATATTTCCCACGGAAACTGAATTTTTGCCCTGCGATAGCTATTGACAAACCACATCAATGCAATCCATCTCCAGACATAACACTCTAGAGGCTGATTTTATAAAAATGTTCTAATTATTTTTGGAAAATCGAATTTTCCGAGATTTCCCACGGAAACTTTAACTGAATTTTATTCCTGCGATAGCTGGAACAAACGACATCAGTGCAATTCATTTCCAGACATAACAGTCTAGAGGCTGATTTTATAAAAATTTTCTAATAATTTTTGGAAAATCGAATTTTCCGATATTTCCCACGGAAACTTGAACTGAATTTTTTCCCTGCGATAGCTATTGACAAACCACATCAATGCAATTTATCTCCAGACATAACACTCTAGAGGCTGATTTTATAAAAATTTTCTAATAATTTTTGGGAAATCGAATTTTCCGATATTTCCCATGGAAACTTGAACAGAATTTTTTCCCTGCGATAGCTATTGACAAACCACATCAATGCAATTCATTTCCAGACATAACACTCTAGATGCTGATTTTATAAAAATTTTCTAATATTTTTTGGAAAATCGAATTTTCAGAGATTTCCAACAGAAAAATTGAACAGAATTTTTTCTTGCGATAGCCCTTGATAAGTCACATCAATAAAAACCATCTCCAGACATAACAGTCTAGATGCTGATTTTATAAAAATTTTCTAATAATTTTTGGAAAATCGAATTTTCCGATATTTCCCACGGAAACTTGAACTGAATTTTTTCCCTGCGATAGCTATTGACAAACCACATCAATGCAATTTATCTCCAGACATAACACTCTAGAGGCTGATTTTATAAAAATTTTCTAATAATTTTTGGGAAATCGAATTTTCCGATATTTCCCACGGAAACTTGAACTGAATTTTTTCCCTGCGATAGCTATTGACAAACCACATCAATGCAATTTATCTCCAGACATAACACTCTAGAGGCTGATTTTATAAAAATTTTCTAATAATTTTTGGGAAATCGAATTTTCCGATATTTCCCACGGAAACTTGAACTGAATTTTTTTCCTGCGATAGCTATTGACAAACCACATCAATGCAATTCATCTCCAGACATAACACTCAAGAGGCTGATTTTATAAAAATTTTCTAATATTTTTTGGAAAATCGAATTTTCAGAGATTTCCAACAGAAAAATTGAACAGAATTTTTTCTTGCGATAGCCCTTGATAAGTCACATCAATGAAAACCATCTCCAGACATAAAAGTCTAGATGCTGATTTTATAAAAATTTTCTAATAATTTTTTGGAAAACCAAATTTTCCGAAATTTCCCAGGAAAACTTTAACTGAATTTTTTGCCTGAAGAGTATCTGTTGGAGAAAAAATACAAAATTAAAGAAGTTACACAGCTGCTAAAAAGAGGTGACAAAGCACCTCTTCCATTATATATGTTGTCTTTTGAAAGAACAGAATACATTAAAAATATTTATGCAATCAGCGAAATACTCTGAACTGATCCCCCAGTGCAAAAATTGCCAAGTTTACGGACACACGCAAAACTTTTGTAATAAGGAGCCGGAAGGATGCGTGAATTGTATAGGAAAACAACGTACGGCTGAATGTACGAAACCAAAAGACACCCCACCAAAATGTGTCAACTGTGGAGAGGCACACCCAGCCAACTACAGAGGTTGCATTGTTATAAAAGAGCTGCAAACAATTCGCAACAAAACAAGGGAAACTTCAATAAGTACCAGGCCAGAAATTAACTCAGCCTCAACAAGGATATCTACAAATTTAAGACCACACGAAACATTAAACCAGCGTTCAAGAACTAATCCAAATGTAACATTTTCTGATGTACTATCTATTGGAAGTTCGAGAAGACAACATAGTCCTATTTTAGTTTATGATTCAAATAATAACCAAACTAATAAAATACTACAAGATATTCTTGAAAGGCAGAATAGGTCGAACGGCCGAACGAGTCGAAAAGCCGAATTTCCATGAAATTTTCCTTAAGTTAATTTATTGAAATCAATATTTAAATCCATTGAATTTAATACTTGATGTTAAATGATTTAAATAAATTGAAAAAACTTGCTAATAAATCCTTTGTACGTTGCATATTTGCCGGAAAATTGTGTCCTTTTTTGTTTAGTGCTATTTGATGTATCGATTACAATTTTTGTTGTTTTGTTACAATAACTGCTGTGGATAGGCGATGTGTTTACTTTTGTATGATCAAGGAAATTATTTGTGAGCATATTTTGCCGCCTAGTAATTGAGTAGGTATGAGAATAGTCCCAGAAATACCCAAGTTGACGTATGGCAATTGTTTTTTGAAAAAAATTACTATGGTGGAAATTAACAATCTTATAAAGCTGAAGTTTGAAGTTTAAAGAAGCTGCGTTGTTTAGTATTTGTTTGACAGCCATCAATAGTGAACGGTATCTGTGAATTTGTAAACGTAAAAAAAAGTTGAACATTGTCTCAATCCAACCAATATCAAAGCCGAGCTAGATTCTACTTTGGGAGAGCCTGCTCCTTCATTTACAACAATAAAATAGAGAGCCATACGATTTGCCAAGACAAACATCGCAGTCGTCAACGCAGTCATGAGGTGACCACGCCCGACCGTTTCGTCCCTTTCGGCCCTTCGACATTCAGCCTTTCGACGCTTTCATCCTTTCGGTTTGTCTATTTATCAGATTAGTACGATGTTTCCAATCAAATTAAATTTAATTACCAAACCGAGCGCAGTGCTACAAATAAAAATTAAAATTAGTAATGACCATTTTATGGGTGGTCAACAATTAATTTAATCCATTCCTTTGCGGAAGTTTATGCAGGGTTAGTGTAGTGTATCTGTGAAAAAACTGGGGAAAAAATGTGGTAAGGATGCTACAGCATAGCACGGAATACACAATGTAAACTGTATACACAACATATAAAATGATTTATTATGACAATGAATTTTTGGTTTTTGCTGCTTCTGTTATTTATTTATTTAAAATGTGCGCTTAAAAAGGTTTATATGAATCAAAAGACAAATTTTGAAAAACATGTAATGGCATGATGCGCACATTACCGAGAAACGGACTAAAAAAATATTATTACTGTGGTACTCCACACTCACTCAGTTGTATACATCGGGAGTAATATTAATTAGAGCTGAACAAATTTTTTTTTTTTTGACTGTCTCTCCGGACCACTTTAATAAAACTCTTTTGATCGTAAAGTTATTGTGTAACCGTGTGTGTGTGTGTGTGTGTGTGTGTTTTGTGTGTTGGGATGCTTTTAATTTTGTTATAATTAAAATTTATTAAAAGCGTAAAAAAAGCGGAAATAAATAGCCACATCCATTTAAAAAATGTCCTTTTTTTGGTGGCGTGCACATACAGTACACAGTATACTGTATATTTTACAGTACACAAAATTAAATTAATTATATTTTTATTTATATGATTTATTGTGGCAAAATGTTGTTATATTTGAATTATTTTTCATTACTCGAGACTTTATATTCCGACTTGATTTATATTTTGTTGTGTTATGTACTCTCGTTGTCGTCGTTATATTACGTACGTATAATATGTATGTAAGTATATATACGACGAGTATATGGAAGCTACGAGAAATGTTTAGAAAAGGAAATATGTTGTGTGGTTTGGTTTGCTTTTTTTTTTTTGGTAGACGATACACCAAAAAGGGCATATTTTATATTGCCGCAGTCAGCCAAATATATTTTGATTAACTTGAAAAATGTTACGCGCGCGACATCAAAAAGTTTATGATGAACAAAATGCTGATGGTAAACGACAACGAAAATTAATTTTCGTAATTTTCGAGACAAATTGAAATTACATAGGATATTTTACAAATTGAATGAATAATGATTTTTATGGTAATTGTTGACTAAAAATTATGATATTATGAATCAAAGGTTAATACTAAATAATTAACGAAAATTATTATTCAATTAAATTGATCTAAAAGCACCAACAACATCTATAGGAATTTTACCAAAGATGCCCTGTGAAATCTACTTTGTTAGGACCTAAAAAATGAGCGACTGTTCCAACTTGGTGCGGATGAATGGTGATTGAATTTTTTTTTGTTTTATATGTATTTTATTACCACTGAGTAAAAAAACAAATAAATTATATTACGAATATGTACACTTATAAGGGCTACATTGTTGTTATATCGATAATGTAGTTTTAATTAATACGTGAAAAATTCATACCGGCAAAGCTTAACGGTGCATAGAATCTGCAGCTACAACTCCAACAGTGCTGCCACCAATCGGCTCCAATGTACCTGTACCCACATCAATGCAATTCATCTCCAGATATAAGACTCTAGAGGCTGATTCTAGACAAATCTTGTAATGATTTTTGGAAAAGCCAATTTTCCGAGATTTCTCACGGGAAACTTGAACTGAATTTATTTCCTACGATAGCTATTGACAAGGCACATCAATGTAATCCATGTCCAGACATAACACTCTAGAGGCTGATTTTATTCATCCATTTCCTACTTTCGCCTGGAACCTTTTTTAAATTTTCCGAGATTTCCCACGGGAAAATTGAGCGAAATTATTTTCCTGCGGTAACTATTGACAAGTCACATCAATGAAATTCATCTTCAGATATAACATTCTAGAGGCTGATTTTCCGATATTTTCCACGACTAGGTTTAACAAACTATTCTCCCAAGAAAATATTCTCCCAAGGAACCGAGTTACAAGCTAAGTAAAGGCAGGACTAGTTTCAAATAATCCCGAGGGAAAGCGGAATTTTGGAGGATATCGAAATTAAAGTCAGCTGATATTAAAAAACTTTATAAACCTACCTATTGTGGTAACTAATGTTGCCTTATATAATCACCGCCCTTTACTTCTTAAATATATTAAAACATCAAAGAAAGTAAATCAAATAAAGCACCATTAAAAAACTTTGTACAAGCTAGCTTCAACCAACATAGATTTTAAAACTATATTAGAAGTGTTAAATGTTTTAATTCTGTGATTGAATTAAAATGAAAATCAAAATTTAAGCGTAAGCGACATGGGCATGATTGATAGACAATACTTAGGAATAAAAGTATAGACCGCTTCATCGAGTTCCAAAACGAACATCGATTACTGCGAATCTAAAAAAAACAAAAATAAAAAAAATTCAAAGTAACAATTACCCATAAAAGGATCAATACTTAACTGTGGAGCACCAATTTACGCCCAAAAAAAAATATTTGATGAAAGCAAGCGACAGTTTTTCCTAAGGTTGCTCGAATCCATTCGAGGCACCAAAGCGAAAACAGTTATCTGTGATAGTATACCAGTCAAAGACTGTGTAACGAGCGTGCGCTGTGACGCTGATGCGCTCCTTACTTGTAAAGGGTAATTATTCACAGTGACAACAATGTTCGATGCTTGTTGGTTTTAAGAGTTTTTTGTGTATTTTGACAGAGAAGTTAGTACCGGGAATGTTCAAATTTTATTTTTGTGCGTGGTAGTAGCGATGGCGTAGTGATATGAAAAAAAAAATGGGGAGAACAGATAGTAAAGCCGAAGCGAGTAGATCAAAGAAAAAAAAAATTAAATTGAAAATAAAATCGAGAGAAAAAAGGAAATAAAAGAAAGATCTTAGCAGAAGATCTTAGTGTCTCGAAAACGAAAAAAAAAAAACAAAACGAATACCTCGAATAGTCAGTATTCCAAACAAAAGATGAAGAGGGAAAGTGGAAAAAGTGGAATTTTCCGCTTCAAGCATATACGGACAAGAACGCGAATAATTGTTGTTTGGTTGTATATACGACTCACCAAGTGGGTTGTGAATCATATTCAGGGTTTGCAAATACTATTTGCGTATCTACACGTAATTACATAGGCACATAAGATAGCGCTTCCTTCAGGGTGCGCTGTGTTCTGTGTCACATTATTATTGACGTCGATAGGTGATTTGTAAATTTGGATGTTTAATTTCGTTACGAGCCATCAGTTCATCGAGTCTTGCTGTAATTGGCCATATTACCCGGTGCAGAGTAGGAGACACATCACTCAGCAGACGAGTCATCCCGATTACAGAAATAAACCGTTTTTGATTTTGTTGTAGTTACTAGATTTTGATAATAGTTTTGTTTCTGTATTATTTGTTTCTTTTGGTAAATTGTCAAAATTACAACATCGGATTAAATTGAAGTGAATATTTAGTTGTCCGTCAAGTGTGTGAAGGTATATCTGCGTTGTTCTTAAGTCGGGAGTTTTCTTTTGTTTATATTTTTAGGAAATCGACGAGGTCAACGAGCTCGAGGGTCTCACCATTTCATCAAGGACGGGGATGAGTAAGCGGGATATACGTCCATACATTGTGGTTAAACCGAAAAAGCACACTAGTTGGTCCCGTTGTAATTATATAGAATAATTTTTTTTTAAATAAATTTTGTTTTTGTGAATAACTTTATATGAGTAAGTTAAATATGTGTTAAGTTAATTATTTGCTTCTAGAGGGTAACCGTAGTGCATTTTGGCACAGATGTGTGTTATGTATTCAAATATGAGTACCAAATAGCCGGTTATGCAGCTTTCACGACCCTGGATGGACACCACCACAATCCCACCCCAGACTGCGTCCTAGCCAGAGCAAATGCTGCAGGTGGTGACTGCAGGGTATATCTGTTAACGATGATCCGCTAGGTTAAACAGTTACAACTGTTCTACGACAGATTATGAACTTGATTTAAATGAAAGCTTTAACTCATTGCAACGCATAATCCAAACAAATAAAGCACTATCAATTGACTTTCAATAAAAGATTTAACAAAGTTGATTTTCTAATTGAAAATACAACAATTTAAAACTGAAAAAGAAAATGGACAATCTGAAACAAGAACTTTAATAAAGAATGAACACAATGTAATCAGTGTGTTTGGTTGACCTCAATTCTCATGGTTAAGGTCAAAGGTCAACGCCAAGGTCAATGTCAAAGGTCAAGGACCAAGGTTAAGTGCTAAGGTTAAGGTTACGGTCGAGGATAAGCTATGAGGGTTCTGGAACACTTTTCCTTAATAAGACTATGGACTATGGAGTAACAAAAATGGTAATATTCGCCATCTTTGATTTGCTTAGTAGAACACAATCTATAATGAGTGTAAACATTAGTTTATCCTCGACCTTGTACTTGACATAAGTGTCCTGTTAAACATTTTGAATATACTCGCTTTTAATGAGCCAAATGTGGTTATAACCGGGATAACTTTAACTAAAACCCAGGTGATAACTTTATAAAAAAGTCTATCACATTTCGTAAATAGGTTTTCCAGCATCTCACCACGTAAAAAACCCTAATAGTCTATCACATGGAGCCAGATAGCTTCACTCCAATTGTGTTCTAGTTAAGGTCAATGTCAAAGTTAAGCTAATGTTTTCACTCATTAAAGATTGTGTTTACTAAACAAATCCAAGATGACTGATGTTTCCATTTTACTTTCTTTTACTCTAGTAAAATAAAGTATAGTAATCATGAAAATTTTGGACCTTGAGATTTTTAGAGATTTATTTGTTTTGAGGTTCCCTGAGTCCGAAAAAGTGGGTTTCGAAATATTGTCTGTCTGTCTGTCTATCAGTCTGTCAGTCTGTCAGTCTGTCAGTCTGTCAGTCTGTCAGTCTGTCAGTCTGTCAGTCTGTCAGTCTGTCAGTCTGTCAGTCTGTCAGTCTGTCAGTCTGTCAGTCTGTCTGTGTCCTCTCTACAGCCCATATGGTTTAATCAATCGAACTGAAACTTCAGATTTAAGCTTTTTTGATAAATTGGGAGGTCCCAGTGAATTTTACTCCAAATCGGTTAACCGGAAGTGGCCACTACCTTGGTCCAGAAAATTTGTTTTGCAAATATCTTAAAAAGTATAAGGTTTACATAAAACTACTTAATACAAAATGTTTCCAAAAATTAAAAACAAATTAAAATAAAAAATAAAAAATTTGATTAGAGTTTTTTAACTAGGTAATTAAGGGACCTATTCCATGTGCCAGCGTAACCTTTATCATCATTGTTAAGTGCGATTTCCAAAAAATAATTTCGTAGAACTTTTATTAAACGAACGATCCGTATGGATTAGGGTTTTCTAACTAGGTAATTGAGCAACCTATTCTATGTGCTAGACAAACCTTTGTCATCAATGTTGGCAATGGCCGATATTGGCCTTTGGGAGTTGAGTGCGATTTCCAAAAAAAAATTTTGCAGAACTTTTACTAAACGAACGATTCATATCGGTTAGGGTTTTTTAACTAAGTAATTAGGGGACCTATTCCATGTGATAGCGAAACCTTTGTCATCATTGTTGGCAATGGATGATACTGGCCCTTGGGTGTTGAGTGCGATTTCAAAAATAATCTTCGTAGAACTTTTACTAAATGAACGATTCGTATGGATTTGGGTTTTTTAACTAGGTAATTAAGCAACCTATTGTATGTGCTAGCCAAACCTTTGTCATCGTTGTTGACAATGGCCGATATTGGCCCTTGGAAGTTGAGTGCGATTTCCAAAAAATAATTTTGCAGAACTTTTACTAAACGAACGATTCGTATGGATTAAGATTTTCTATCTATGTGCTAGACAAACCTTTGTCATCATTGTTGGCAATGGCCGATATTGGCCCTTGGGAGTTGAGTGCGATTTCCAAAAAAAAATTTTGTAGAACTTTTACTAAACGAACGACTCATATAGATTAGAATTTTTTAACTAGGTAATTAAGGGACCTATTCCATGTGCCAACGAAACCTTTGTCATCATTGTTGAGTGCGATTTCCAAAAAATAATTTCGTAGAACTTTTACTAAACGAACGATTCGAATGGATTACAGTTTTCTAACTAGGCAATTAAGAAACCTATTCCATGTGCTAGCGAAACCTTTGTCATCATTGTTGGCAATTGCCGATATTGGCGCTTGGGAGTTGAGTGTGATTTCCAAAAAATAATTTTGCAGAACTTTTACTAAACGAACGATTCGTATGGATTAGGGTTTTCTAACTAGGTAATTAGGGGACCTATTCCATGTGCTAGCGAAACGTTTGTCATCATTGTTGGCAATT
Organism: Tipula vernalis; assembly: GCA_958295665.1. Lineage (NCBI taxonomy): Eukaryota > Metazoa > Arthropoda > Insecta > Diptera > Tipulidae > Tipula > Tipula vernalis. The sequence continues at coordinate 346,504,853 of OY282560.1, forward strand.
GCCGATATTGGCCCTTGGGAGTTGAGTGTGATTTCCAATAAATAATTTTGCAGAACTTTGAATAAACGAACGATCCGTATGGATTAGAGATTTTTACCTAGGTAATTAATGGACCAATTCCAAGTGCTAGCGAAATCTTTATCATCATTGATGAGTGCGATTTCCAAAAAATAATTTCGTAGAACTTTTATTAAACGAACGATCCGTATGGATTAGGGTTTTCTAACTAGGTAATTGAGCAACCTATTCTATGTGCTAGACAAACCTTTGTCATCAATGTTGGAAATTGCCGATATTGGCCCTTGGGAGTTGAGTGCGATTTCCAAAAAAAAAATTTGCAGAACTTTTACTAAACGAACGATTCATATGGGTTAGGGTTTTTTAACTAAGTAATTAAGGGACCTATTCAATGTGCCAGCGAAACCTTTGTCATCATTGTTGAGTGCGATTTCCAAAAAATAATTTCGTAGAACTTTTACTAAACGAACGATTCGTATGGATTAGGGTTTTCTAACTAGGTAATTAAGAAACCTATTCCATGTGCTAGCCAAACCTTTGTCATCATTGTTGGCAATTGCCGATATTGGCCCTTGGGAGTTGAGTGCGATTTCCAAAAAATTATATTGCAGAACTTTTACTAAACGAACGATCCGTATGGATTAGGGTTTTTTACTTTCTTTTACTCTAGTAAGTTTTAGAGATTTATTTGTTTTGTGGTCCCCTGAGTCCGAAAAAGTGGGTTTCGAAATGGTGTCTGTCTGTCAGTCTGTCAGTCTGTCTATCTGTCAGTCTGTCAGTCTGTCAGTCTGTCTGTGTCCTCTCTACAGCCCATATGGTTTAATCAATCGAATTGAAACTTCAGATTTAAGTTTTTTTGATAAATTGGGAGGTTTCAGTGAATTTTACTCAAAATCGGCTAACCGGAAGTGGTCCAGAAAATTTGTTTTGCAAATATAAAAATTAAAAACAAATAAAAATAAAAAATTAAAAAAAGAAAATTAAGAAAAAAAGAAAATTTCTCAAAATTCTCTGTTCGTAAAAGAAAGTCGTGTGTTGGCCACACTTCAATTTTTTTATTCGATAGTTTTACTATGAAAAACTGTTCCAGAACCCGCATACCTTACCCCTTGACCTATGACCTAGATATTTGAATTTTGACCTTGACCTTTGACATTACATTGAACTTGACATTGACCTTTGACCTTGACCTAGAGAATTCAAACTACACCGGCCCAGTTCAGGTCAATCAAAGTACACTGATACAACTCAAGTCAACCAAACAGTGGCGTAGTTACAAATTTCGGGGGAATGGATTTGACCACCCGTTAGCCACTATTAGTGACGTAATACGAGAGGACGCGAGGCACGGTGACGGAGTGTGAGTAGGTTCCTACCTATCAACGTTGTCCATCGATTGAATAGGAAGTATCGCACGAGGTCCTACTTTCGTTTGTGCTGTCTTAAAGGCCTCGCCATCAATACCTAGACGAATATATGAATCCGATGAGATCGTTTCAGATCACGTGATTTAATCGCATGCTATGTTTGGCCGCCACTTTCACGGAACCAAAAATTACTCTAGTAAATTTCTTGGCCCCTAAAACTTCTTCTTGCACACTATATGTAACAGGGATTTATTTATTTCTAAATATATAAATAAGAACTTAGACAAATTGAAAAGTATTTCAGTAAACATACACAAGGGTGGAGCAGTGGTAGATTAACATGCTGATGTCTTTTTCAATCCTCGCCGCAGATCAAAAAACTATTATCTTTATTTCTACTAATTTTTTATTGGACGGTTGCTTCCAAATTATATTAGCTTATTGTAAATTTCTATTGAACGTTTTTTATGTAAATCCCATTCTAGTGTAATGATTATTGCGTAGCGTAAAGTATTTTAGAACGTAAGATGTTATCACCATCCTATATTCTTTAAGCACAGATAAGAATATCAATCTCTTACCATGGTTCCACCATTATGTATACTTAAAAACTTTTTAAAATAATTATCTGTTACATATTTATTTTCTGAAAATTCTTGTCCTGAAGAGGATTAACAATTCTCAAAAAAATTTTGTTACATATTTTGCATATTTCATATCATACACAGAATTATTTAAAAATTATTCCATGCTATTAGATATTTTGATTAAATATTTCATAAAAAAAGATGATCCGGGTGAACTAATATTTGAACACAAATTATCGAGAGCAAAATTAATTTCTTTAAGTATTTGTTTTTCTAAATTTAAATTTTCCAGCAAATGCTCAAACCAAGAGATATTATCTTTATGTAAACAGTATTCCAATTATTCAGGTAATAAAGGGTCATCCGAATGTGTAAATGAAACGTCTTCCAAAGCTTATATTATTTTCTGACGATTTTACGGTCGGCGGACCAGGCAAAGGTCGAGTGAACCGATTAAAAATCTGCTACTACAATGTTTCTATACCAACAAAGGAGAGGATAACTTTTAAGCAGGACAAACTTTTTCGATATTTTCCTATATTTCGGCGCTGATATACCAACATTCGTATGCCGGTTATTCTATCAGAAATGTTTACTACTCCTAAAAGAAGTACAATCTGTATTTGGTTTTATTCGAGCTCATATCTATACGAAAAAATTTAAAAAAATGGGTTTACCACATATGCATCTGTTGGTAACATTAAATAAAAAGTTGTTAACTTCTAATGAGGTGGACAAATTCATATCAGCTGAACCTAGAAAACAGATCACGAAATACTCCTTCAGCCAATTGTAAAATCATTAAATTTATTATTCCAGATTTGGTGGTTTGGCGACGGTTTGTGTGTTGCGTAAATTTATTTAACTCTAAATTATACAACCTGAATATTGACTGGACGGATAATTAAGCAGGGTCCAGCACAATAGATCTTTTAGGTCGCAGTGCGAAGTGGCTCATCGCCCGCATGGCCCTCCAATAATAATAATAATAATTATTATTCCAGATTTTATTCTAAGATTTTAAGTTTATCCGAATTTTTCTAAAATAAGTTTAGTTGCGTCTTGTTACAGAGCTAGTGATTTATCGAGAATTTTGTTTTTGCATAGCATTGAGTTATACACAGATAAAGTTAAGATAGCTACTCGTAAGTTTGGCGAACGTTGAGTTACATAGAAGACAATAGGACGACTATTGGTTGATTAGTTTCGAGATTATTCGATACTTTCGAGATTGGTACTCGTGATGTTGCACAATATCCAAAATTATTAAAATTTGTTAATAATGAAAATTGGTCTAACTTACTGATAGATAAGTTACTCATCACGATCTGTAATATGATCATTTCACTGTATTCGTAGTTTTATTTATAAGTAATGTACGCTATAAATACCTATATAAATTGACCCAAATTTCGGGCAAAAATTTTCTGGACCGTCCGGGCCCATCTTTGGATGAACGAAACAAAATTGACATGCCTTTGAATATAATTAGGCTTAAACAATTTCAAAGAAAAAAAAGCTTTAAAAAATTATTGAGGTGACTGAGGAATTTAAAATATTTTTCCCTTACTATAAAGACGATAACAAAACAAGATTCGTTCACACTCCACACCGCACTCGTCACAAACACGCGACATTAGACATATTAATGTCCGAGATTTTTGACTGCGTTTAGAAAACAAAAAAATATTTGACACGTCTATTCGCAATTTGCCTAAAAAATTAATTATTTCCTGTGGTATGCTACAAACCCCCTTTTAAGTACAAAAAAAACCTATGAAATAAAACACAAAGAAATTGTTTTTAAAGGTTATTGTAGGGCACACTCCACCAAAAAAAAAAAACTTTTCCAAAGCTCTTTTTATCAAACGAAAATAAAATGTGTGTGTGAGATGAAAAATGGAAAACCAACTAAATTCCCAAAAAATCAACAGATTTTTAAATAAAAGTTCTCTATTACACACAGTTACTTCTTGGTTCGTTTTAATTATTTTGTCCTTAAAATTCGAAAAACAATTTTATTTATATTTTTTTTAAAACAAAAAGAAACTTTCCATTTAATCAACAAAACTTACGGAAAAATTCAAAACAAAAAACTCGTAAAAAACTTTGTAAATTTATCTTATAAAATAGTTTTTCAATTAACACAGACATTTTTGTGTGTTAAAGCAATTTTAGGACAATTTTTCCGGTTTCCATAAAAAAAAAAATGGAAAAATTTATATTCTCTACGAAAAGCTCGCACATAGCCGCAACCTCTATTCATACAATAAGTACAATATTATATGAACCAGCGGAAATATTTTTGTTCATTTTTGTGGCAAAGAAAAGTTTGGTTTTTTTTTCTGGCTTGGTTTGGTTTGGTTTTTTCCCGTAATTTTTTTTTTTTTGTTCGGCTTTGAGGGAGGAATTTATTTAATTATTTTTTTGGACTTTGGTGTGGCATCCGAGATTTGTTTTTGTTTGTTTACCCTTGTTTGATGTGTAAGTTGAAAGGTCATCATGATATGTTATATGGAAAAATGTTTATATGCATGAATTAGTTCTGGAAAATGGTCTAGTAAGAAAATCTGCTTTATTTTAAAAATCATAGAATTTGAATTGATTGGTGGTTTCAGGCACCCAAGATTCGTTATTAATACCCAACCAAGCACCATTAGTCAACTAACAATCCAATGTATGTCAGTTAAACCAGAACCATCTTGATTACCTATGGTTACTAAACCTTTTGGTTTGGGAATGCTCACAACGACGTCCACAATTTCATTCAAAATGAATCAAATGTTTTCGGAACAAGAAACATAACCAAAGAATATCATCTGTATATATATCGAAGCGAAGTTTATGCCAAAATTACAAAATATACGTCGTTTACTAGTGGACTGGACAGTGAAAGCGTCTCAATTTCTAATCAAATAAAATTATTTGGAAGCAATTTGAGTGGAATTTAATATTAAATGCAGTATCTTAGGTCCTTGGTATAGTCGAAGTGGTTTTGAGTACTTATTTTGACTAGAAAACTGTCCCATCCAAAAAATTTTCCGAAATTGTAAAAATCTTGTGGAAATATCAGTGCGACCCTTTCGAACTAAGATACATAGTTTAGTATTAAATTATACTCAAACTTTTTCTCAAATTAATTTAACATTCTGTTTTCCATTCTCTAGTCCATCGCAGTAAAAATTTTTTGAGTGAAAATTGGAATACTTTTAGGTCATAGTGTACTTCACTCCGATCGTTTTAATGTTTTTTCAACAAGGCAGAAACACATACAATTTTCGTTTAATTCTGCATATCTGCAGTACAATTTGATGACACCACCCTTCTGTGTCAAATCGAAGCTCTACCTAATTCACGACCTCTTTATCTAATGAGAGAATTTTGTGGATACCGGGCAATTTTAATAAATTGTCCTAAAAGCTCTAATCCAGAGTACTTAAAGCTGCAGTAACCAACTGGAATTCTGCATATCTGCAGTACAATTTGATGACACCACCCTTCTGTGTCAAATCGAAGCTCTACCTAATTCACGACCTCTTTATCTAATGAGAGAATTTTGTGGATACCGGGCAATTTTAATAAATTGTCCTAAAAGCTCTAATCCAGAGTACTTAAAGCTGCAGTAACCAACTGGAAACTTTTTGATCACCAAGTTTTTCTCTATAGTATTGAGCCCAACTTCTAGCACCTTCTAATGTTAAGTTTGTATTCGGTAAAATATATTCAAAAAAGCTGGTAATGTTTTTGGCGTCGTTGCGTTGCTCTTTCAAGATGTGGTCTTTATAAAAGATGACTGTCAGTTAGTACTTTTACTTTATATTTTTAATTTTATGTTTTTATAAACGTGGGTTTCGTCCCTACAATTGCAAAACAGACCCCTTTCAAGAAGTTTGTGGTATTTACCATTAGAGTATTGTCTCTAAATGGGTGAATGGAAAATTAATGTTCACCCTTTATACTCAACACCCGTCCAAGGGGCTAATTATAGCTGCACAAAATAATATTTTGTTTTACACCGTGGCAAAGATGTGATCACGATGTGTATCAAAACGCAATTCGAGAAAATGTAAGACCAAAATCAATCACTGTATCAACTCAAGACAAAGTCGTACCACACGAACGTTTACAAATAAACGATTTTGTTAATTTTTTTGGTAAAAGAAGTTGAAAAGCATTTGGTTAAATAAGGCGGCAGCTGCAAAATGTTGCCCTTGAGATCTACTTGTCTTATACAGAAGAAATTATAAGCAAACTAACCAATAATACAAAAAGGTTTCAAACTGCTCATGTGCAACCGATACCATAGTGAAAATCTTTGAGCTAAAAACTGGTTGGTGAACCTTAAAAAAGATCAATTTGTGAAATTGAGGTGATTGAAATTTTATTAATTCCTATTATTCACCACTATGATCCAGCTAAATCTAACAAATTTAGATTTACGTAAATTCAATGAACGCTAACATGTTACAACTGCTTGCATCTTCCGCCAAAATCTAAACATAGCAGCAGTATAATCGTTATTCTGATGAAAACCATTTTATGTTCGCTCTTTTAAACGAAAAATTGATCGTCACAACATGACACAGAATTTCAGTTCCGATTCCCACCGCTAAAAAGGAATGAATATGAAAGAGATCTTACAAAAATGGAATATTATATAACAAACCTTATCCCTGTTGCATCCAAGCCTTTTTTACTAAAGCAGTACATATGTTACTAACGTAAGATTAACGAAATTCTATTGATTCAAAGGAATAAACATTTGCATATTACAAGTATTTGCAATTTCAAAATATTTGACAACGCTAACATTTTGTATTTTGATAACAAAAGCTCATTAAGGTGATTTAGTTACCAATTCGACATATTGACGATGAATTACTTAATGGGTTGCCCTAGATAATTTAACAGAATTTTGTATTAAACTTTTTTAAACTTAAAAGCACAAACATAAAGCTCTAAATTATTTAAATAACACAAATAGGTTGACCTTGGACTTAATAAGGCACAAAAATCAAACTCTTCTTTGAATATTACAAGAATTTCCAATTTCAAAAAATTTGACAACAACAACTTTTTGTATTTTGATAACAAAAGTTCATTAAGGTGGTTTATTTAAAAATTCGACGATATTTTACATATTGACGATGAATTACTTAATGGGTTGCACTAGATAATTTAACAGAATTTTGTATTAAACTTTTCTAAACTTAAAAGCACAAACATAAAGCTCTAAACCTTGTAAATATCACAAATAGGTGAAACTTGGACTAAATATGGCACAAAATTCAAACTTTTCTTTAAATATTCCAAGTATTTGCAATTTCAAAATATTTGACAACAACAACATTTGGTATTTTGATAACAAAAGCTCATTATGGTGGTTTATTTAAAAATTTGTTGATATTTAGCATATCTATTGTACTTGATGAGTTGCACAAGATAATTTAACAGAATTTCGTATTAAGCTTTTTCTAGACTTCAAAGCACAAACATAAAGCTCTAAACCTTGTAAATATCACAAATAGGTCAAACTTGGACTAAATATGGTACAAAATTCAAACTATTCTTTGAATATTACAAGAATTTCCAATTTCAAAATATTTGACAACGACAACTTTTTGTATTTTTATAACAAAAGCTCATTAAGTTGGTTTATTTAAAAATTCGACGATATTTTACATATTGCCGATGAATTACTTAATGGGTTGCCCTAGATAATTTAACAGAATTTTGTATTAAACTTTTCTAAACTTAAAAGCACAAACATAAAGCTCTAAATTATTTAAATATCACTAATAGGTTGAACTTGGACTTAATAAGTCTCTAACTCTCTTAACTTTACATATCGACGAATTGTGTTGCACTAGATAATTTAACAGAATTTCCTATTGAGCTTTTTCTATACTTGAAAGCACAAACATAAAGCTCTAAACTATGTAAATATCATAAATGGGTTAAACTTGGACGAAATATGGCACAAAAATCAAAATCTTCTCTGAATATTACAAGCATTTCCAATTTCAAAATATTTGACAACAATAACATTTCATATTTTGATAACAAAAGCTCACTAAGGTGGTTTATTTAAAAATTCAACGGTATTTTACATATTGATGATGAATTACTTAATGGGTTGCCCTAGATAATTTAACAGAATTTTGTATTAAGCTTTTCTAAACTTAAAAGCATAAACATAAAGCTCTAAACTATGTAAATATCACAAATAGGTTGAACTTGGACTTAATAAGGCACAAAAATCAAACTCTTCTTTGAATATTACAAGAATTTCCAATTTCAAAATATTTGACAACAACAACATTTGATATTTTGATAACAAAAACTCTAACTCTCTTAACTTTACATATCGACAAATAGATAATTTAACAGAATTTCCTGTTAAGCTTTTTTTATACTTGAAAGCACAAACATAAAGCTCTAAACTATGTAAATATCATAAATGGGTTAAACTTGGACTAAATATGGCACAAAAATCAAACTCTTCTTTGATTATTACAAAAGAAAATTATCTTTTCAAAATAAGTAATGAAAGTGTTTTATTTTAATTAAAACGAACAAAAAAATTGAGGTGTGGCCAACACACGACTTTCTTTTACGAACAGAGAATTTTGAGAAATTTTATTTTTTTCCTAATTTTTTTTTTTTATTTGTTTTTCATTTTTGGAAACATTTTGTATTAAGTAGTTTTTTGTAAACCTTATACTTTTTAAGATATTTGCAAAACAAATTTTCTGGACCAAGGGAATGGCCACTTCCGGTTAGCCGATTTGGAGTAAAATTCACTGGGACCTCCCAATTTATCAAAAAAGCTTAAATCTGAAGTTTCAGTTCGATTGATTAAACCATCTGGGCTGTAGAGAGGACACAGACAGACTGACAGACTAACAGACTAACCGACTGACCGACTGACAGACAGACAGACAGACACCATTCAGAAACCCACTTTTTCGGACTCAGGGGACCTAAAAACAAATAAATTTGTAAAAATCTCAAGGTTCAAAATTTTCATGATTACTATACTTTATTTTACTAGAGTAAAAGAAAGTAAAAAACCCTAATCCATACGAATCGTTCGTTTAGTAAAAGTTCTGCAAAATTATATTTTGGAAATCGCACTCAACTCCCAAGGGACAATATCGGCCATTGCCAACAATGATGACAAAGGTTTGGCTAGCACATGGAATAGGTTGCTCAATTACCTAGTTAGAAAACCGTAATCCATACGGATCGTTCGTTTAATAAAAGTTCTACGAAATTATTTTTTGGAAATCGCACTCAACAATGATGACAAAAGTTCCGCTAGCACATGGAATAGGTCCCTTAATTACCTAGTTAGAAAACCCTAATCCATACGGATCGTTCGTTTAGTAAAAGTTCTGCAAAATTATTTTTTGGAAATCGCACTCAACTCCCAAGGGCCAATATCGGCTATTGCCAACAATGATGACAAAGGTTTGGCTAGCACATGGAATATGGCCCTTAATTACCTAGGTAGAAAACCCTAATCCATACGAATCGTTCGTTTAGTAAAAGTTCTGCAAAATTATTTTGTGGAAATCGCACCCAACTCCCAAGGGCCAATATCGGCCATTGCCAACAATGATGACAAAGGTTTGGCTAGCACATGGAATAGGTCCCTTAATTACCTAGTTAGAAAACCCTAATCCATATGAATCGTTCGTTTAATAAAAGTTCTACGAAATTATTTTTTGGAAATCGCACTCAACAATGATGATAAAGATTTCGCAAGCACATGGAATAGGTCCCTTAATTTCCTATTAAAAATTGAGGGGTGGCCAACACACGACTTTCTTTTACGAACAGAGAATTTTTAGAAATTTTATTTTTTTCCTAATTTTTTTTTTTAATTTTTAAATTTTTAAATTTTTTTTTTAATTTTTAATTTTTATTTATTTTTAATTTTTGGAAACAATTTGTATTAAGTAGTTTTTTGTAAACCTTATACTTTTTAAGATATTTGCAAAACAAATTTTCTGGACCAAGGGAGTGGCCACTTCCGGTTAGCCGATTTGGAGTAAAATTCACTGGGATCTTCCTATTTATCAAAAAAGCTTAAATCTGAAGTTTTAGTTCGATTGATTAAACCGTATGGGCTGTAGAGAGGACACAGACAGACTGACAGACTGACAGACTGACAGACTGACAGACTGACAGACTGACAGACTGACAGACTGACAGACTGACAGACTGACAGACTGACAGACTGACAGACTGACAGACTGACAGACTGACAGACTGACAGACTGACAGACTGACAGACTGACAGACTGACAGACTTACAGACTGACAGACTGACAGACTGACAGACTGACAGACTGACAGACTGACAGACTGACAGACTGACAGACTGACAGACTGACAGACTGACAGACTGACAGACTGACAGACTGACAGACTGACAGACTGACAGACAGACAAACAGACACCATTTCAAAACCCACTTTTTCGGACTCAGGGGACCTCAAAACAATTAAATCTCTAAAAATCTCAAGGTCCAAAATTTTCATGATTACTATACTTTATTTTACTAGAGTAAAAGAAAGTAAAATAATATTTAGAACTAAAATCACATAAACCGTTCTCCAATTTGAATTTCCCTATTATTTGTACGTTAAGTTTTTTTTAAACGAGTAAACAACTTAAATCTATTTGTTGGTCAAGTTTCGAGGTACAAGGAGCCTTGCAACATTCATGTAATTTTGATGTCGAATAAAATTCAATTAATGAAAATACCGTCTCTCTAAATATAGTCGACAAATTTATTTTTCAATTGACATCCGTTTTTGTCTGTCAGTCTTCCGAGATTTTTGTTATGTATGTGTATCTATGGAGTGGGTGGTATTGTCCGAACGTCAAAAAAAGTAACAAAACAAAAAATGTATACATAAACACAGTGAACGGAGAAGAAAAGAAAAATGGATTTCCCTTAGATTTAATTGAATGCCTCGTCGAAGTTTTTTAATTTACATTTTTAAAAATAAATTTTGTACTTTACATAAATGAGAAATTGCTACACAGATACATACAGTGAACTCAGGATTTTTTTTTTTGCCCGCTTTGTTATTGCAACATAATAAGGAAAAAGGATTTTCGTCATTTTTCTGTTCTTGTAGTTGTATCTAAATGGATGTCGTCTTTTGTACTTCCGCTTCCTTTAATTTTATTATTTTCAATCGCACGAACATAATTTTTGTTGGTTTGATTGTAAATGAGTTTTGAGTTCGAAATAAAAAAATTGTCCTATAAGGATTTGATTTATGGTTCCGGTTTATTTAATTTTTTTTTGTTTTTTTTTTGTTGGTTAAGAACTGTGGAAAAGTTATGTTTCTTAACCAAAATATAAATGATTTTTCCGAAATGAAAATTCTTCGGGTTGTACCAAATATTTGTGTTCCATGAACTAAGGTGTATGGAATGTTTTTCGGCATATGTTTCAAGAATGTTTAAAAGTTCACAAAACCTAATCGACGGTTCAAGCATTTTTCTCCAAAGTATAGTCTCCCTTATCTATTTTGTGAGTAACTAAAAATGTTCGGTCAAGCCCGAATTGTTTTTATTAACTCAAGTTCTGTGAGGCATTAGTATTGTTTGCTGAGGATTCTCAAGAATTCTTATTTTTATCTATATCTACATATCCATTTCTTTTTGAAATAATGAACATTTAGTAAACAGAGTACCAACCAAAACAAGGATTGAGCTTTTATTTGGGAGGATACACGAACAAGCTTATGTAAATATTATTTATGTTTTCTACCCTGCTGACACTACTAATTTACTTAAAGTGATGATTGTTTCAATTTAAAAAATTTTAAAAAAAGAAAGCTTTACAAGCCACAACAACCAATTTAAATTAACAATTTTTTTAGATTATTTAATTGCTATTGAACAGCGGTGCGGTGAGATTAGAATTTTTTACCGAGCAATATGAACAACAAACCTTCAAAGTGCTACACTTTTCATTCAAAGAGCTTTCAGAAAATGTGGGAAAAGATGAATTTAAAGAATATTATGTTACACCAAAACTAATGAGAAGGCTTCTTACTCGTATATCACGAGAAATCATTAATTATTTTAGAGTATTTCTTAAATATGTGGAATCACTTCATTTTACTTGACATTGAGAGCTTTTTTTACCTTTTAAATAAAAATAAATGTATATAAAAGTTTTCTAATATAAGTAAAAATGAAACGTTTGAAATTTTAAATTATAAATTAGAGCTTTAATCTATAAGCATTTGTTTGAAAATAAAAACTCGGTTTTTTTTTACATTTCGGCTGAAAAATTAAGGAGTGTTGTTCTAATTGTACATTTACAATTGTTCACTTTTCAAATGCATCAACAAAAAACTTTATCGAAAGTTTAATTTTATAATTTCAGTAATGGTTTTCATGCTTCAAATGAACCATCCCAAAAGAAGTGAAAGCTTTTCGACACTTAAGAATTATAATTATTTATTCTTTAAATTTTAAAGCTTTTGTGACTATAAATTATTTGAAAATTGTCAGCAATAACTTTAAATACAAAGTTGTAAAAGTTTTCTAAACGAAAGCTTTACTTTTAAATTTTAGGTAAATTATCTTTTAAAAAATCAAATCTTTTACTGGGCTTTCAAATTTTGTCACAGTTTTCGATAAAACGAATTATGTTTAAAATATTTCCGTTTACATAAATACCTGATGAGAAGTAGCATTGGTAAGTATTCAATGAACAAGACCAAATCAAAAGCTTCTACCAATTGTTTTACAAGAAAACTATTATGTTAAATGGGACAAACTTAATTTAAAGTCGCTAAGAGATTTAAATTATAAACAATTTTATACAAAAGCTTGTGTTCCTCTTTATATGGAGTTCTTAGTTAAAATTAATTAAGTATCAAAAGCTTCTATAAATCTATTAATTATTTGGGAGTTATCACCATCATCTTTAAATACAAAGATATAAAAGATTTCTAAAGCTTTTCAAAGTTTAGGTATTTTTTTAAATTTGGAGCTTTTTCATCATTTAATAAAAAAATGATTTTGGATCAAAAAAGTGTTTTTAAATAAGGAGCTTATAATTTTTAAACGACTGTTATATTTTGGAGTTTCAAATTTTATTCCAGTTTTCAATAAAAGAACTTCGGGGGGGGGGGAGCGAGTAGCAGGGACAGCAGAGACGCAACGATTTCAACAACAACGTCACGCAACACCAGCTACAGTTAGTACAAATTTGGGTGACCGCATGGGAACATAATGATGGAACGAAATCTCGCCCCCCTCACAACCGCCGATGGATAAAATGGTGGAGGTAATAATAATAGTTGTTTTCAGCCTTTCAGGAAAAGAACTTGCGGCACCAGGAAATTGTGTTGCTGTCATAAAAATAACAAAAAAACACTAACTATCGATCGCTTTGGTGTCTGTAACCGGGTCGAGTCTGTCCCTACTAATAATCCTATCCCATCCCTCACGAGAAATCATTAATTATTTTAGAGTATTTCACAAATATGCCGAATCACTTCACTTTACTTGACATTGAGGGCCGTTTTTAACTTTTAAATAAAAAATAAATTTAAATAAAAGTTTTCTAATATAAGTAAAAATGAAACGTTTGAAATTTTAAATTATAAATTAGAGCTTTAATGTACACGCATTTGTTTGAAAATAAAAGCTCAGTTTTTTTTACATTTTGGCTGTAAATATTAAGGAGTGTTGTTTGTCCATTTACAATTGTTCATTTTTCTAATGCATCAGCCAAAAACTTCACCGAACGTTTAATTTTATAATTTCAGTAATGGTTTTTTCATGCTTCAAATGAACCATCCCCAAAGACGGGAAAGCTTTTCGACACTTAAGAATCATAATTATTTATTCTTTAAATTTTAAAGCTACATCTGTGACTATTAATTATTTGAAAATTGTCAGCAATGACTTTAAATACAAAGTTGTTAAAGTTTTCTAAACGAAAGCTTTACTTTTAAATTTTGGGTAAATTATCTTTTAAAAAATGAAATTTTTTACTGGGCTTTCAAATTTTGTCACACTTTTCTATAAAATGAATTATGTTTTAAATATTCCCGTTTACATAAATACCTGATGAGAAATAGCATTGGTAAGTATGCAATAAGCAAGACCAAATCAAAAGCTTCTACCAATTGTTTTACAAGTTAACTATTATGTTAAATGGGACAAACTTAATTTACAGTCGCTAAGAGATTTAAAATTTAAACGATTTTATACAAAAGCTTAGTAATGTGTTCCTCTTTATATGGAGTTCTTAATTAAAATCAATTATGTATCAAAAGCTTCTATGAATCTATTAATTATTTGGGAATTGCCACCATCACCTTTAAATTCAAAGATATAAAAGATCTAAAGCTTTCCAAACTTCATATATTTTTTTAAAATTTGGAGCTTTTTCATCATTTAATAATAAAATGATTTTGGATCAAAAAAGTGTTTTTAAATAAGAAGCTTATAATTTTTAAGCAACTGTTATATTTTAGAGTTTCAAATTTTGTTCCAGTTTTCGATAAAAGCAACTTCAATATTATCGTTTACGTTATCATCTGCTGAGAAGTAACATTGGTAAGTTTAGAATAAACAGGAAAACCATTAGAGGAAAACTATTTTGTGAAATGATGCAACGTTAATTTAATAAGAACAAGTAAAGCTTTTTACTTGGAAATGGATTTTTTACTTGGAAACTGTCAGCATTTTACCGCCTATAGGCGGTATTAAGTGTTAAGAAATAGAAAAAGCTTTTAAATTTAAATTAAAAGATATTTTAAAATTGAAAATATCTTAACCGACATGGTTTAGTATTTTTTATTTATTCATTTTTATTTTTATCAACTGAAAGCTGTTTGAATAAATGAGTCAAACTGAAAAGATCATGCTTTAGAAGTAAGCCTCAATTAAAATTATTTGAAAGCCGTCTTAGGTGCATTGACGAAGAGGAGGAAGAGACAGTACTTCATCTTCTTTGCACCTGCCCTCGTCTGGCATGAAACAGACTAAAGTTTCCAATTGTTTTGGTTTTCTATGAAGGCAAACTGTAAGTAACAAAATCAACCATTCATTTGTAAAAGCATAAGAATGAAATAATAGTTATTGTGATAGTGATATGTTAAAATGGTCTTTTTATAATGTATGTTGGTGGATTTAATTTCCTTTGACCCACCACTGCGAATCGAACCTGAAAACCCAAGCTGCAAATTAAAGCTCCACTCACTGTACTCCTGATGGTAAAAAACTATTTTTTTTAAGAATAAGTAAAATTTTTGTTGTTATAGTTCGTTGGATCTGGAAATATTAAGTATTTGTCAAGAGCTTTCACTCACGACCCCTTAACATTTTAATGTTTTTGAAACTTTGGCCGTTTGAAAACAATAATGAATTGATGATATTCTTTGAATTTTTACAAATCGAAACAGTAAGCACAGTTTATAAGATTACTGGGATTGCTAGATGTGTTATCTGTCTAGAACTTCTTAAGGAGCTTAATCTTTGACTTGTAAAAGGTAAAAAATTTAAACCTTTTAAATATTAAAGAATATTGATTTAATATTTTTCAATTTTTATTGATGAGCTTTTCAAAGCACTTGAATTAAATTCAGCTCCGATATTTTTAATTCCGGCTAATTTTTTTAAAATAATTTTATAGCAAATCCAACTGAATGTCAGCTTAAAACTAAAGCTTACAGTTATTTTCAAGGCAGTACATGTTGTTAGTAAAGCCGCTGGCACAACAACATATACTGAATTTTAAGAAAATGTATAGGCATTAACCAATCATCATTGACAAAAGGAAACTATAAACAAAGTTTAATTGCCAACTGTGTAAAACTTTGTTGTACTTTGTTGAAGATTGATGTTTGGACGGTAATTATAAATTCCTCCATATTCCTCCGTATTCAAATCAGACAAATTAAATAAAATTGGCATTTACAATGGTTAACTTTAAGAAACGCATTAAGTTTGCGCACTAATTTCACATTTTATATTATTTTAACAAAATGGCGAATTTTAAAAGCCGAAATCAAAAACTCATATTTTTGAAAGCTTTTTATTACATTTAATTTCGAAATTGAGGTGTATGCTTAAAAATTATAAATGAAAGCTTTTGGAATCAAATAACTTTGGAGCTTTTATTTGAATGAATACACGTACAAAGTTAGTTGGATATTATTTTCGTTGTCTGCAAATTAATTAAGGCGGCACTGATAGTTAGCCGATATTTTGTTTTCAATTTTCAAAATGTATAATAAAATGAAAGTTTCACAAAATTTTAAAATTTTATAGTTTGAATGAAGCTGAACATTCAGACTATAATAGCCAATTCAAATGAACAATTTTTTTAATTAATAAATTACTATTACTCAGAAATGAACAACGAATTCCTAACCGAACGATATGAAGAAAAAGCTCAAAATATTGTAGTAAAAAAGTGTTGCTTATTAAAAGCTTGCTTATGAAATAAACAATTTTTTACCAAACTAAATAGAACTAAGTAGAATTGATTAATTAAAAAAGCTTTCGGAAACGATTAGCAGGCTTTTTGAACTCGTTTCTCATGGAGAGTGGAGACGGCCAATGAAATCATTTGTTATTTTAGGGTGTTTTTGGTATTATAGTTTTTAAGAGCTTGAACTCCGGTGATAACTGTTAAATATTAGGAAATTGTCAGCATCAACGACAAATGTTTACAAAAACATGCAAGCTAAATTTAAATTATAAAATAAAGCTTTAATGTTATTTGTTTATTAAGCGTCAATACGGGTTGACTATCCATTCGAACATTGAACATGTATTTGTTTGAAAATAAAAGCTCAGTTTTGCACATTTCCGCTCTAAAAATTCAAAAAGTTTCTTTTAGTTGGCATAAACCGAAAATTGTTCCACTTTGTATCAACCAACAGCTTCATTATTTAGTAAATTTTTTAAACCAGTACCAAAGCTTACTGCAAGATCAGAAAGATATCTCAAACTTTTGTTTGAATTTTAATTAATCAGAGGAAATTGGTGAAAAACGAACAAGACAGCCACATTTATTTTTCATTGAATTAATTAATTGTTGCTTTTTAAATATAGAGATTCTCTATTTGGTGTTCAACACGAGCAGACCTTATTTTGTTTTTTTTTACAAACAATAAAATTTTTTAAAATTTATACAGATCTTGAAAACACAATTAAATAATACAGTAACGTAACAGTTCAAACAAAACAATCAATTAAAAGTTAAATTAGTCATAAATTTAAACTGCAAAGTCTTTAGAAGACAAATTTGTCTTACTTAAGTAAAAAGAGGAGTCCTAGCGACTCCTCCGGTGATAGTGAGTGCAAAATCCTCAAAACTAATGAAGAAAATAGCATCCCCATTAATAATTATGCTGAAACAATGAGTGCAGATTCAATGCCATCAACATCGCGTGGATTTGGTCTACTTCCTCAAGGAGAAGGGATCATTCCAGCTGAAATAAGAACATTTCTAAAAGGTAAACAGGTTAGTGCAGCCAACTTTACTATTAAAAACCTATCGACTGAGGTTAAAATCAACATAAATAACGTGGATGATTATAATCAAATAAAAACTCTCCTGTTGAGTGAAGAAGCTCATTTCTTTACATACGAAAATTCTGAAAGCAGGCAACAGAGGTTTGTACTAACTGTAAACGTCTACAAACGATATTAAAGATATTAAGGATGATTTAGCTAAATCAATTATATTTCCTCTTGAGATAAAGCAATTATCGGTGAAAAAATCAGGTTAAAATAAATGAACTACGGAAAACTAAAGGAGTTCTAAACGAAATAGTACAATGGAATTATTACGTCAGGCGGCGACTAGGTCCAACTCAATGCAGGAAATGCCAAATGTTTGGTCACGGGACAAGAAACTGTTTCCAAATTGCAACCTGTAACATTTGTAGCGAACATCATGATTCTTCATTGTGTCCACTAAAAAATATCACAAGTGAAGAAGAGAAAAACAAATTAATAAAATGCATAAATTGTAAACAAGGTCATCCATCAAATTCAATTTTATGTAATAAAAGAAAGGAATAAATTGCAATAAAACAGCAATTAAATCGCAAACATAATGCAATTCACAACAATAATAAAATAAATACTGCTAATCGACAAATTCGTCAACAATAAAATGTACCGAAGTACCAATATAATCAAAAGGATTTTCCAAACATAAATAGTCTCCTTGATTTCGGTCCTAGGCCAAATACAATCCAATGGAGTAATTTATTTGTAAATAACAACAATAATAATAACAATACGTTAAATAATAACTCACAACTCAACACCAATCAGGCCACAAATGATCTGTTCACACCTGATGAGATTTCCAGTCTACTGAAAGAAGTGCTAACCAAATTTAACTCTTGCAACAATAAGGAAGAAATATTCTTTGTTTTAAAACAGTTCTCTGGAATGCTAGAGGAATCAAAAATAAATAATAGAAACATCAGATTTTATACAAATAAATAATTTAGATATACTATTGTTAACAGAAACATTACTTAAACCTAGTGATAAGTTCCATGTTAATTCAAATTATTTAATATATAGATCAGATAGACTAAATAACATTCGTGGTGGTGTTGCAATTATCGTGAAAAAAACTATTAAGCATAAATTGTTACCATTTTTTAAAACTAAAATAATCGAAAGTATTGGTATTGAAATCGAAAGTACCAATAAACCGCGATATGTAACTTCGGCTTATTTTCCTGGCACCCGTGTTGATGCAAGTATGTTAAGTGACTTCAAGCATGATTTAAAAAAGCTTTCAAATACTAACAATGATTATATATTAGGTGGTGATTTCAATTCTAAACATCGATATTGGAACTGTTCAGAAGCTAACCGTGCCGGTAATTTAATATACAATGAAATCAATAAATGTAGGTTTATAAAAAAATTTCCCTCCCAACCAACGTATTACCCCAGCTCATCCCGTGGCGGTCCATCCGCGCTTGACATAGTTTTATGCAATAGACACGGTTTAACATCAAATCTTTTCTCTGTCTGTGAACTTTCTTCTGATCATAACTCGGTCTCATTTACAATCAATGCTAATCAAGAACTTCATAGTAACCCAAATCTAATTCGCTGTTATAATTTTGCAGATTGGAAAAAGTATCATAAGATACTAAAAGATAACATAAAGTTAACAAACTATACCAGCGAAAATATAAATTCTATCGAAAAATTGATGATAACATCTCCCATCTGTCCGAATTGATCATAAAAGCCCAAAATGATTCAGTGCCATTGCTAGTTAATCAGAAAACCCAAATAAAACTAGACGAAGAAACACTAAAAATAATTAGATTTAGAAAAACTTTAAGACTCCAATGGCAGAGGACCAGACAACCTTATCTAAGAAAAATAATAACTAAAATAACCATGCAAATAAAATCAAAAATAAATTAAATTCATAACCAAAATTGGAATAAACTTCTAAATAAACTTCAAATAACAGGTAGTAAAACCTTCTGGAATGTAACCAAACTAATTAGAAATAAAACTGTCGGTCTTCCACATCTTAAAGTGGACGATAATATTCTAATAACCCCAGAAGAAAAAGCTAATGCCATAGCTGAAGAATTTCACAAAATACATTTTTTAACTAAAAATGCATCTCACCCTGCAACTGAATTAACAGTAGCTAATTCGATAAAACAATTAGAATCAATACCAAATTTTGAATCCAATCCATTAACTACAACTCTCAAGGAAATTGCACATATAATTAAAAATCTGAAAACATCTAAAGCTCCAGGTTCCGATAAAATATATAATAAATTGTTTAAACAAAGCCCTAAACATTTAAAGATATTGCTCTGCTACATAATCAATGCATGTCTAAAGTTAAATTATTTCCCTAAAGTTTGGAAATTTGCTAAAATTGTACCAATACAAAAACCTAATAAGGATCATTCCAAACCAACAAATTACCGTCCAATAAGCTTATTATGTGGATTGTCTAAAGTTTTTGAAAAAGTAATTCAATCAAGAATACTTTCGTACCTAGATGAAACTCAACTGATTCCTAAATTTCAATTCGGATTTAAACAAAAACTTTCGACAGTTCATCAAACGTATAGATTATGTAAAATAATAAAAACCGAGCTAAACAAAAAACAATCATCAGGTTTTGTAATGATGGATATTGAAAGAGCTTTTGACACTGTATGGCATGACGGATTGATTCATAAATTAATTCAGTTTAAATTTCCTGTGTATTTAATCAAAATCATTCATTCTTACCTACAAAATAGATCATACTCAGTATTTATAGGAAATGTTGAATCAAAAGTTTTTCCAATTCCTTCAGGTGTTCCACAAGGTGCTGTATTAAGCCCTTCACTATTCAATATATACATTTCTGATTTTCCAAAATCAGTAGGTTGCACCATTTTTCAATTCGCTGATGATACTGCTATCTTGTCCAGCTCTGTGGACCCTCAAAAAATCATCAACAATCTAAAAAAAGCATATGCTGAAATAGCAATCTATTTACATAACTGGAAGATAAAAATCACCAAAACACAAGCGATGTTTTTCACGCGAAAACGTGTTCCACATGCTCTACCGGCCAGATGCATCTGTGTAAACGGTATTAATATTGCTTGGTGTAAAGAAATAAAATATCTTGGCGTGATGCTTGACCAAAAACTCATATTCCACAAACATATAGATTATACTATTAACAAAGGATTATACTATATTTATAAACCGCAAGTCAAGCCTAAGCCTTAATAATAAACTACTGATATTTAAATCCGTATTTTCTCCAATATTAACTTATGGTTCTCCTGCTTGGCAAACAATATCTATGTGCCACCAGAAACGACTTCAAATAATGCAAAATAAACTGTTAAAAATGATATATAATATGCCGTGGTTCTTTCCAACAATTAAACTTCATAAGCTCAACAAAATAAAAACCATAAACGAAAACATCATATGTCTGAACACTAAATTCAACATGGGGTTGGAACTTATCAACAATTCTTGCACGGAAAGTATTAATTGAATTATTTCACGATGGGTAAAATACAAATTAGTTTTAAGTATTTAGGTTAATTTAAAAAAAATATGGATAATTAGGTTCTTCCAACTTTCTCCTAGAATAAAATATTAACATAGTCTAATTCACAAAATAAAATAATTAAAAAAAAAAATAGAAAACTAATTAAACAATAAACTAAAGATGTAAAGTCGTATTCATACTAAACACTTAAGCATTATATGAAACTACTAATGTAAGTTAATGTTAAAAAAAAAAAATATTTCAATAAAGATAAATTGAATTGAATTGAAATATAGATATTTCTTAAAGCTTGATAGACTTAATTTTCGATTAGAAATTGCTACTCCATTGATTCATTAAAGCGTTTGATCTAGAATTTTCCTGAAAGCTACATTTTAAACTAACTTACTAACCCAAAATGACCAGAAAGCTTTTCAACGCCTAAAAATGATAATTATTTATTCTTTCATTTCAAAACCTTCTGTCAATCTATTAATTATTTGGAAATTGTCTGCATCAATTTTAAATAAAAAGATATACAAGCTTTCTTAATGAAAGCTTAACTTTTGTGTTTTAGATATTTTTTCTTTTAAAAATTAAAAGCTTTTCATAATCAATCAAAAGTGCTTTTAACTTTAAAACAATTATTGTACCTTAGCCTTTCAAATGTTGTCACAGCTTTCAATAAAAGCAAGCCGTGTTTCCGTTTACATTATCACGTAATGAGAAGAAACATTGATAGGCTTAAAATAAACAAACAAAATTAAAGCTGGAAACCTTTTGAATCCTAGGTGAACTGTTCGCAATGTTGGTTGAACAGTAGGATCGATTGAGAAATGGTGGACTTTATTGGTTTAATTATTATTAGCACCTTGGAGTGAGAGTACGGCGTAGCTGTGCAAACGATTATCTACTGGGCGATAGTACGACTAAGTTGGATAGCATGAAACTCACCGCAACTCTGGAAACCGGTTTTGTAGTTAACCCAGCCGTTCTGCAGGAGAATCCCACTAGAGTGAGACGTGGGACATAAACAAATGATTTCGCCACTATAATCACCTCCCGAAGGCCTAATTTGAATCAATATAAGATGACATAACCAAGCAATTGCTCACCAAGTGAACGATACCAACTATTATTCTCATGATGGTTGGTACAGAGGAGGTCTACAAAAGGAGAGCAACGAAATATCTTTAGGATCACCGTTAGATAATCGTTTAACTTACTGATGGCTTGTTATCGACTGATGGCCAACATAGGTGGTCTGGTACTAGCAAGCGAAGGCCCATCATGTATTCGGTGAATCAATTTTGCTATACGGGGCCCAGATTTGGGCTAGCACAGTGGAGACAAAGAAGTACACAAATGTTATCGACCCAAAGATTTGGTGAACTATTACTTGCTTGTATTTACTTACCGGACCGTATGCGTTGCAGTATTTGAGCTTGAGAGCTTGAAATAAATTAACCGGGGACAAACAAAGCAAAGGACAAGGTACAATATGAAAAGGTTCGTAATCCGTTAAGCCCAAAATTTCTCCGCTTAATTCGGCAAATTTTGATTTCGTCGACTAATAAAATATTTAAGTGAAAACCTGTTTAAAAGACATTCAATCTTTTTTTGAACATTTATTTTATTAAAGCTTTCGTTTTTTTTAATTAGTTTATATTACCCAAACCAATAGAGTGAAAATACATAATTCAGACAGGAAGACAACCCTTAAATGGTTTTGTTTACAGTTAAATTATTTATCAATGTTATATGTGCATATAACATTTTAAATCAGATTTAGGAGCTAGACCCCTATTTAGTTTAGTAAATGTTTTAGAAATATTTTTTTTCGGTTCACAACCCTGATTTTTGGCAGTAAAACAAACAATAAAATTTTCTTTCTACACAAAAATTTTTCGTTCTTCTTCTAAACGGTAAAAAATATAAAAAATTGAAAATCTAACATGAATATTCGATTGTTAAACTACTGTACGTATAATAAAATCCCAAAAACTATAATAAATTCACGATCTTACATTTATTTGTTTATAAATACATATTTGAGTTTTTCTACTTACTCTGCATCAGCAACATCATCATACAAGAGTATTTTCTTTCTTTTCTTTAAGAATCCAGAGAAGAACAAAAAAAAAAATTGTTTTTGGTTATCCAAGAAAATACTGTTGAATACAAACTAGATATATGTATAGTACAAAAATTTTCTACTTGCTAGTTTTTAGTATGTACCAGTAGAAGCATTAAGTGCACATGATAAAAATGCATAATTTTCATAAACCAATAACACATTTTTTATTTTATTTTATTTCTTATTTATACAAAAAATAATTTTCAAAGATTTTGTTTTGGATGCTGGTGTCCCTTCATCTGCCCGTACCTCCTTACATTTATATAGATTTTTTGGGGCAAATAAAATTCTATTGTTGATTTTCAAAGCACAATCGCATCTGTTATATAAACATACCGTTCGTTTTTTTTTTTTACTCAGTTTGTTGTTATACATCTAGCCAGCTAACACACAGTGGTACGTGACGAATAATGGAAATGGAATTATTTTTTGTTGCTGTTATTATATATTTGTGATTAAATATAATTTAGTTATGTGTCTGTGTTATTTTTTTTAGTTGTTCAAAAATTTAGTAATTCCATAAATAAATAATAAATTCGATAAAATAATTAAATGTTTTAGATGTGTACCAAATATACTCGTACCACTGGATTCACAACGTTTTTGATTTGTTGCTACATATTTTGGTAGGCAAACGCATTGACCATCAACACAATCCATTACTTGATGGTGACGATTTGCCTCAAAGCAATCCCATTTTTTGGTGCAATTATCACCGACGAATATTTTTTTAATGCATCGAATACCTTTGCCATTTACCTGCTGTTTGTAGTAGGATGGATCGCATTCACATTTTCCATTAACGCAAATTGCAAGACCTGATGCCATTCGACAGTCCACTGAATCGCTGCAAATGTGGCCATACGTAGAGATGAGTAGACATTCCTGAAATGATTATTTAATATGTGCGTTAGTTTGTTTGTGCGGTTTTAATTTAATTAAAATAAAATTTATAAGAAATTTACATGTGTTTCGTTGTCCAGAATGTAATCATTTTGGCATTCACAAGTTTTCGTTTCTTTATTACACACTGTACGATTTCGAAGTGCTTTACAGTCATCATCACTTTCACAAAGATCTTTTGAATCTGGAAATATTAATGAAAAAAATTAACTGATTAGTATTGGGGAAGTGAAGCAATTTCTATTAGTAATCGTAAATGTTTTAGTACCGATCCTTCAATTTCATAAACATATAAATCCCAAATCGGAGACGCTGAAATTTATCTTAAGTTTTTTATATGTGTAATGTTTAAAGTATCATTATTTGAAATTTAATAATATTACAACATATCGGCTGCATTCAGCTGCATTTAGTTCTGATCGCTTTAAAAAAAAATGAATACTGCATTTCACTCAAACTTTCACGTACAAATATTTAGTAGCTTTTTTGCATTTCTTTCGAGTCAAAATTGAAAAATTTACGTTTCATAGTCTATCAGCAAAAATATATTGAGCGATAATTGGAATACTTGAGCATTAATATGCAATACATTCACTCAAACTTTCTATTTTTTAAGAAATTAGTTTTAGCTTTCTTGCATTTCTCTTGAGTCAAAACTGAAAAACTTACATTTGCTAGGCACAAACATTCGAGCTAGAGGTATACAGCTTATGAGTTAATACTCGGAGATCCATTCATAAAATAAAAATGTATCTTTAAATGAACTATCAAAGACAGACTATTTTGAATGTTTCCTAAAGAGTACCTGAAATATCGGATAGATTTTGAAAGTATTAAACCCCGTATTAAAATTTCAAAATTTCTAAATAAAACTTTAATCTGAAAATTTAAATTTTTCAAATTTGAATCTACCTCTATTAGGCTCACCATCGCCTGCAACTTATACACCAAAGCCTAAGGAAAATGTTTTAAATTTTTTTAGTGTTATGTTAAAGATAATAATTATAAATAAAAGTGAAAGCTTTTTGAAGAATATTACCGTCAATGTAACAAATACTCCCAATCATCATACACGGTTTTTTGTTTTAAACAACAATTAGTTTACCAAGTTATTATCGTTTCTAATTAAACTTTTCAATTGGCTGCCAAAATAAGTCAATCAAGCACTAAACTAAAATGAAACTGAAGTGAACGTGTCCTACTTTTTCACAAATTAATAATCATTACAAAATCGTAGATAAGCATTAATTAATTTGAAATGTTGGCAGCTTTCAAAACATTTTCATAATTCAATATCAAATAACGACTTATAATGATTGAGCTTTTCTTATAAGTATCAAACTGATAAATTTTGTTCAGACCACGAAAAAAAACTTTGATGGGTTATTATTTATCTAAATTGATCATACCTAGTCGTCCTAAAGTATTTACATACTTAGAAGCTTTTATAAATTAATTCAAATATTTTATTGTCTTACTAGTTTAATAATTCGCAAATGGTCATAACTTTGAGCTTTTTTCTGAGGTATTACTAATTATTTTACAATCTAGAAATTTAAACTTGTTTTGCAATTTATATTACAGTGGGCCAATAAAATAATAATTTAAATGCGAATAAGGCTTGTTTTAATTTGGGAAAGCTTTCATGACAATATCAAATGAACCTGAAAATAATAAATTTCATTTTTAATCCGTATAATTTAATTCATTTTACTCCTAAACGATAACTTACATCAAAGCTCGTAAATTAAATTTTTTTATGCTTCAAGGATTTAACTCAAGAGTGACAGAGAAATTAACCGTGTAAAATATATCAAAGCTTTTACGAAGTTTTTAAAACAGTTTTGAAAATGATAGGGTTTTGATAACTTAAACTTGGTGGCTAATACATTTGTGATCCTAAAGATTTTACGCACCTAAAGTTTATTCTTGGAACAATTGGTACTATTTGTTACTTTATTTAATTCAGGAATTTTATCAAGTTTCAGGAGTAACTATGTATGAACTAAGCAGGCAATAAAAAAAAGTGGTGTCCTAAAATTAATACCGGAAGGCCTCTTTATTTTGCTAAAAACATATTCCGTAAAATCAAACACCATAATCCAATTTATACATGAAAGCTCACAAAATAATCACAACATAATTCATAATTTATGAATTTTTACAAGATTCTAAATGAGCGTAATTTATATTAAAAAATTTAAAAATTGGAAGTTTTTACTCAGTAAGTGTGTACATCAGTAAGTTATACAAATTGTGAGAACATTTGCGGATTTCAAATAAGCAATTGAAAATTTTTGAAAGCATCTCTTAAATTTTAACAAAAAAAATTTATTGAATAGTAAATTATTTCTTATGTGGCTTGCCTTAATTTGTGAAAGGTTTTACGTTATATTTAATATCAGTTTATATTTAACATCGGACAAGATTTGTAGTCGAATATTTTGATTCAACTTACTCATAATAGATTTAATCTACTTGAAAGCTTATAGTTCAGGAATTAAATACAGTTTTAGGTGAATGAGAAAAGTAAAGGCCGGATTTTCTTTTCAATTAACAAGCAACACAAAGCATAGTGAACAAAGCACTATATTAATACTTGAAAGATTCTTTATGTTTCTAGATAATTTTTGTAAGCTTTTTTCTGGTGTGCCTTTAATTATTTTACAATCCCGGAATCGGGACCACCTTCAGCAATTCACTTGGAAATTAATTCAGAAAAAATGAAAGCTTTTTAATTATGATTAGAAAAGCTAGTTTTAAATATATATTTCTTCTTTTTCTATTCTATTTTGTTTTTATCTTGTAATTGAACGTGAAGCTTTAAGTATCATGTAATTTACGAAAGCTTTCTGATCTTATTTTTGTTAATTTCAAAAGAATAAATTTGGTTAAAACTGTTAGGAAATTTGGCCTGGTTAACCCGAACCTTTCGAAAAACCATACCCGCCTAGTGCTTTCAGATAGTTGAATGCTTTTTACAATTATAATCTCTCCTTAATAATCTTTATGAATATTAAAATATTTTACGAACTAATCTAATTGGAAAGTAGTTAAATGTTTCAATTATACTGAAAGCTTTCATATTTTCTTGAATCTGAAAATGATAAATTTCATTCAGATCAAGAAAAATTCTTGATTAAATCAGGAATGTAGTTTATTAAACCTTAATCCGTAATAAAAAGTTTTCCCTGTTTAATCCTAAAGATTTTATATACTTGAAAGCTCCTTTTCGTTAATTATAATCATTATTTGTTAATTTTATAATTCAGGAATTTTAATGAGATGCAGATAAAAAGTTATACTTAGTATTATGAAAGCTTCAAGAGTTTTTAAGAAAAGTTAAGAAAATAAAAGTTTTGAAGCTTCCTATAAAACAATCAATAGTGGATATATTGTCGAACCTGAAAATTTGGTAAACATCCAAATCATGAACTTTGTGAATTTCCACTTTGATGTCCCTTAGAGATCCATTTAAAATTCTCATTCAATTTAATCCATTTAGAATTTGAATTAGCAAAATGTATAACGTTAGTATCTATCATTAGTAAATCATAAAAAATTATTAGCTCCGCTAAATTAGGATTTCCACATCAAATTTTTAAAGTTTTTTCGTGAGCTTTTTATTAAAATTAGGTAAACACTCTAACATTTAAATCGAAACATTGAAGTAATTTAAAATTGTACTTTTTAGGTGAAGCTTTCATATGAACCTGAAATCATTTCTGTTCAGAATCCTTAAAATTTTTAATTCAACTCAATAAACTGGGAAATATCCTTCCGTTGAGGGACAAAGCTTGCATTAACACATGACAGCATTGAGATTTATCTAGGATCATACTTTCAAAATTTAATTATTAAACTAAGCTTTTACGTTATTATTAGTAAAGCTATTTTTAATAGCACTTTTATAAGATTCTGGATGAGTTTTAAAATTAAGATTGACCACTCGCAAGGACTTTTTATTATTCAATGTGAAGTAATAAATATGAAAATTAAAAGCTTTTGTTATCATTAAGGTACA
The DNA here is from genome assembly GCA_958295665.1 of Tipula vernalis. Taxonomy (NCBI): domain Eukaryota; kingdom Metazoa; phylum Arthropoda; class Insecta; order Diptera; family Tipulidae; genus Tipula; species Tipula vernalis. The sequence continues at coordinate 346,532,964 of OY282560.1, forward strand.
ATATGCTGCGAGAGCTTTTTGTTTGTACTGTCAATATTTATTTTACGATTTCGAACCTGAGTCTTATTTTTACAGTTCCAATTCGATTTATTCCATAAAAATATTGAAAGCTTTTAAAGTTTTGGTGAAAAATATTTTTCAATAAAACTTTAAAAGCTTTCAATATTTTTATGGAATAAATCGAATTAATTGGAAATGTTACTTACGGATTTAACAATAAGCGCTTAAAAAATTTTTAAAGCTTTTGAAAATATGTTGTTAAATACATACTTGAAAGGTCTTGTATTTTAAGAGAAATCATTTCTAACTACAACACCAGGCATTTTACTGAATTCTAAATAAATTAGCCAAGTAATAGGCTAATAAAACTTTGGAGCATTGTTAAAATCAATTTCATAACGTTAGTTAGTATCTATCGTCAGTAAATTCCTTAAGTCCACCTTAAATTTTTTTAAGCTTTCTCGTGAGCTTTTTTATAAAAATTAGGTAAATACTCTTACATTTAAATCGAAACATTGAAGTAATAAAAAGCTTTTAGTGATGATGAGTGAAGCTTTCCTCAAAATGTTTAATTCAACTCAATAAACTGGGAAATATAAAATTGGGCGGCTTTTTATAAAATTAATTATTAAATCGATTTTTTTTAGACTTAAACATGTAATGATGATCTTGAGGGACAAATCCTCAGATTAACACCTGAAAGCATCAAAATGTACCTAGCATCATACTTTAAAGATTTAATTATTAAACTTATGTATCATTCCAAAATATAAATTGTTGAGCTTTTTCTCATTTGATCGTAACTATTAAAATAATGAAAGCTTTTACGTTAATATTAGTAGCGCTATTTTTTAATAGAAATTTTATAAGATTCTGGATGAGTTTTAAAATTAAGATTGACCACTCGCAAGGACTTTTTATTATTCAATGTGAAGATATGAAAATTAAAAGCTTTTGTTATCATTAAGGTGCAATATGCTGGGAGAGGTTTTTGTTTGGACTGTCAATATTTATTTTACAATTTCGAACCTGAGTCTTATTTTAACAATTCCAATTCGATTTATTGCATAAAAATATTGAAAGCTTTTAAAGTTTTAGTGAAAAATATTTTTCACTAAAACTTTAAAAGCTTTCAATATTTTTATGGAATAAATCGAATTAATTGGAAATGTTACTTGCGGATTTAACAATAAGCGATTAATAATTTTTTAAAGCTTTTGAAAATATGTTGTTAAGTTAAATACATACTTGAAACGTCTTGTATTTTAAGAGGAATTAATTATAACTACAACAGTAGACATTTTACTGAATCCTAAATACATGAGCCAAGTAATAGACTAAATAAAACTTTGGAGCATTGTTACAATCAATTTTGAAAATTTTAAAACTTGAAGCTTTTTGTAAAAAGAGGTAATGACTAAAAGCTTTCTGTCAAAAGAGGTAATGGCTAAAAGCATCTTTTTTTTCTAAATAATTTATTGCGAGTTTTCGGACACACCTACCTCTAGCTATTGAATAAATTCGGCCTTGAGACTTTATTTTACAATTCTCGTTTTTATTGAAAAAGCTACTTATTAATGAAATATCAACGAGGAACCCAATGTAACTAATAAAATAAAAAAATAAAAAAATTAAAAGATTTTATTATCTTTATAGACTTTATAATAAGTGACGCATACTTTTTGAAACTATCCTCACAAAATTTTTATAAGAATTAGGTAATTTTGCCAAACATTAATTTGCAAAAGCTTTCAGCTTCAAGCTTTTGTTAAACTATTTTTAATAGTTTTATAATTAAGTGATTTATGTCGTATATGAAATTGGCAAAGTTTTCAAGATCTTTTGAAAGTAGGAAGTATTCGTATTCTGCAATTAAATTGAAAAATTTGATATTTTTCTATATATAATAGAATATTGAAAGCTTTTTAATTTTTATTAGATTTTTATTTGAAAAACTACTTTTAAAGTAAAAACTAATTTCAAAAAAGAGTTTACCATCCTATTAATCACCATTTCTCACTAATTGAATAGTTCAGGAGTTTTGCTGATTTCAAAATAAAAGTTTAAAAAATTGTGAAAGCTTCCACCAACCAATCAAATAAGTTCTGAAAAATGTGAAAATTGAAAGCTTTCGATTAAAATTTAACTAATCAGTAATAGCCATATTCCTTCAATTAATGTATGAAATTGTATTTATTATTCTACATAATTCTTTAATTGATTCGAGAAGATTTTACCAAATTGCTTATTTTACAATCTCGAACTTGAAACCATTTCAGTTCCAATTCGATATTCCAACATTGGAATGTTGCGGTTTTTCATCCAAAGTGATTTAAAGCTGGGAGGCTTTGTAATTTTACGTAAATGAGACAAATATACATTTCCAAAAGCTACTTCTAAAGCTTTTTTTTAAATATTATACTTGAAAGCCTTTTTTATTGTAATTACACTCATTTCTTGCCAATTTTATAATTAAAGATGTGAAAGTTTTGAAGAACTTTTCAAAAAGTTCTGAAACATGTGAAATTTCAAAGTTTTTATTAATTGATCTAATCAACTGGGACAGTTCTGGGACTTTAGTTTTGCAAAAGCTGTTTCTCAAATAAAAATTCATTTGAAACGTTCATAGCTTTTATAAATCAATTCGGAAGCTTTCAAACTTTAAAATGTTAAATTTCTTCATACAATTCATTGAATGATTAGGTCTTGTAATACGAATTTAAACAGAGCTCCTTATAATAATGTGAAAAGAGCGACAAAATGGTTTTGAAAGTTTTTAAATTTGAAAGTTTTTTAATAAAAACTTGTGTGAAGGTGTTGCTCCGAAATTTAATTGTTTTCCTAGGCGTTGGTAAAAATCCAAATATAGATAGAGATTTTCTTCTGCAATTTTGTTTTGGTTATATTCTAAATGCTTAAATTAATTTAAAATATTGCAAGCTTTTATCAAATTTATGATAATTGGCGTAAGACAATGAACTATGACTGGTTGTGTGGCTTTTATTTTATTTTAGACGCGATTTTAACCAAATTCTGAAAGAGCTTTTGTTAGCTTTTCGTGAAATTTATAGTTTGGACAGTAAAAGTTAGTAAACTTACTGTAAAAATTATTGGAGTTTGCTTCCAAATTTAATAAACATTTAAAAGCTCCTGTTAGCTTTGGCATTATATTCTTATTGGATGGTAATGGTTTTGAAGTACAGCGTAAACTGGTATACGATTAGTATAAATGGCAAAAAAAAATTGTCACACCACCAAAAATCGGCAGCCATTTGCTGAGCAAATGTTTAAATTTGTCCTTGACGCCATTAAAACTAATGTATTATTTGTACAGTTAAATAAATTCAATAAATTAACTTACCAACAACTGATACACACTGGTTATCTGACCATGAAAAATTCGCCGAGCAAACGCACATTTTTGTATTCGCATCACAATGGGAATTTTCAACTCGCGATACACAAAACGAATCATCATCACACTCACCGCCTACCGTCGTATTAATTGGCATACACCGTTTTTCCGACATTGTAAAATTCGCCGAACAAACGCACACTTTCGTTTTCACATCACAACGGGAATTTACATCTTGCTGCACACAAAATGAATCATCATTACATTCGCCTACCGTTGTATCATTATTTGGCACACACCCTTTTTCCGCCATTGTAAAATTTGTCGGACAACGGCACATTTTCTTTTCAACATCACAATGTGAATTTTCATCTCGCTTCGTACAAAACGAATCATTATCACATTCACCACCCGCTGTATTATTCCGTTCGATTGCCATACAATGGCGTCGATCTACACTACTGGTGTAATTAGAATTGCATATACATGTATTGTTACGCGGATGGCAACTAGAATTTTCGACCGCACATGGACAAGGATCTCCAATAAAATTTTTTATATTCCTAATCTAATTATGTTTGATTAATATACAAAACTAATTAACAATATGGCGTACAATAATAACTTACCACTGGTTTACAATTCACCGTAGAGTTGCGCTTATTAAAACATTTGCATTGATGTTTAAAGCACGATGAATTAATTTCTGCCGTTCGAAAGTATAAACTGCAATCATCATCGTTGGCACACGATAAATCCAAGGTTGAATCACCCGAATCTAATTTTTTGGACGTTAAATAGAATTTTAAATTTTATATTTAATAAATTGTAAAGTATTTTTTTTGTATATACGAGTACCTTCAGCATTAATTAAATTATAATTGGAATACAACAAAACTACGAGTAACACAGCAAATAATTTTAAACTCATTTTGAACATATTTAACTCTATATATATGGTATGTATATACGTTGTACACGATATCACGTTGACGAATGCTTGGATTTTTTTTTTTGTGTACTTTATTATATGGATTTACACAGCAATTACTGGTTTGTGTACCATAAATTTTATTCAACTCGTTTTTATGTATCTGTGTATATGGATGCAGAACAATAAACATAAATCGAGATTTATCGATTTTTATGGGACTCTGATTTTTTTTTCTGGACTATGTAGCAATAGGCTGTAATGAATGGATTTATTATCTGAACAGAATAGGTATAAAGTATTGGGGTAATAAAAATTATTGCAATTATTATTTCGGTCACATAATTATTTCCTCCGCGTTATTTATATTGAGCGTGTTATAAATTTGATTTTATCGTATAATATTTTGTGTATATGAGCGGGTTAACAGGTGCTTTTTGGCACCATATCAGGAAAATTTTGAATTTTTATCGGTTTAATATTTAAAGGTTTGTAAAGTTCGGAATATCCGAATGTGTTGATGAAAGTTGCAAGAATTCTCAAATTTTCAAAACAATAAAATAAAAATCCCAAAATAAAAATGTTTTATTAATTAATATCTTGGCCAAGATTCATATTTGTGGAAAACCATTATTTTGAGATTCTGGATTTCTGGGAATCACAAATATAACAATGATGGCCAAATATGAATCTCTTAATAAAAGATGAGATATCTGGAAATTGCCCATATAACCTGTTTGTAAAACCGTCATTTTGATAAGATGTGGAGGTTCTATGGCCGGTTCTGGCTAAAATGGATTATGCTCAATACGAATCTTGGCTAATAGTATAAAATTTTTCTTTGTACTAATTCGCATTTGAGTAAAATATGCAGAATTTTGGAAATCACCCAAAATGCCACTTCAAGTCAAGACCGAGATTTGAAAAGCTTTTGGAATCTGTGTGTCAAGAGGGTCGTGTACTTGCCATACGAATTGACCCAAAATACCTGGTTATAGAAATATTTACCAATTTTTATATATGCTGATTTGAATATTGAGTTGGGTATTGAGTTTGGGGTTGAGTTGAAGGTTAAGTCAGGGGTCAATTTGCGGGTTGAGTTTGACTTAAGTTGGGGTTGGATTAAGATGTAGTGAGCAGTTAGCTAATTTTTATATATGCTGGTTTGAGGATTGAATTGAAAGAGAGTTTGCGTTTGAGTAGAGGGTTGAGTTGGGGGCTGTTTGCGGGTTGAATTGGGGTTGGATTAGTGTTTAGTTAGCAGTTGAGCAATCTATATAAGTGAGTCTTTGTATGTATGTACAACATATGTGTATGATTTTTATATTAAGTTCTGGAATATGGCAAAATATGATAGAATTTGCCTATTTCTCAACCAATTATGATGAAATTTGACATGTGGGTTGGAAATTGGATTTTAAAATGATTTTTGGATAAATTTCTGAAATATGGCCCAGTATGACGGAACTTGCGTATTTCTCAACCGATTATTATGAAATTTGGTATGTACGTTGGAGATGGGATTATAAACTAATTTTTGGTTGAAGCTCTGGTGTATGGCCAAGTACGATGGAATTTTCCTATTCCTCAACGGATTATGATGAAATTTGACATGCGCGATGGAAATGGGATTCTAAAATGATTTTTGGGTGTAGTTCTGGAATTTGGCCAAGTATGATGGAACTTGCGTATTTCTCAACGGATATTATTGAATGATGGTGGGATGGTATGATTGTACATATGATACAACGTACGATGGTATTACTGTATTTATGTATGACTTTTGGATTGTATAATGATATCATGACCTGACAGTATGATGGTATGATGGTATGTTGGTATGATGGTTTGTTGGTTTTTTTTTTTTTTACCCCAGACCCCCGCCACTGTGTCCCTTGCCCCCTGGTACCACCGTCAGGTATTTCATCAGGGGGAGGATTTACCTTGCGCTGTTACCCTCTACTGTTACGGTTCGATTCGAGCACCCGTAGGTACCTCATCACAGTGGCGGCGAAGTCGCTAACTGTGCTCCAAATGCCTTCTGTTTCTAGCATGAGCTCAACACAGTTGCTCGGGCTTACTTCAACTCGCAGCTTCTCAGCCATTTGCTTCCTCGGATCGTCGAATCTGTGACAATGGAAAAAAACATGCTCAACGTCCTCAGCCAACCCAACACAATTAGGACAGTCCGGGCTGTTTTCAATTTTAAACCTGCACAAATATGCTCGAAAGCATCCGTGACCTGTGAGGAACTGGGTGAGATAAAAATCGACATCCCCGTGATTACGGTTCATCCACCCAGCAAAATTCGGTGTTAGCCGATACGACCATCGGCCTTTTGAGGACGTATCCCACCGAGCCTGCCACCGTTCCATTAACTCTGTTCATGCGGTGTTGCGTAGTGAACTCCTATTCGGAACGTTTCTCTGAGCGTATAGCCTTTGCCTTTCCATAGCTAACAGATCAATAGGCGGCATGCCAGCCACGACGTAAGCAGCATCGTCAGAGACCGTACGAAATGCGCAGGCAACGCTTAAGGCGCATCTTCTGTATACTGAATTTAATCTGCTCCTATAGGTAATCACGTTCGATAGGAGTTTCTTGCTTTTGTAGGGTGGACCACCTACATTTGGTATTAGCCTAGAGAGCATAAAAACAGCCTTTGCTGCCTTGTTACTGACAAATTCTATGTGATCCTTGAACGAAAGTCTGGCATCCATCATCACTCCCAGATATCAGATAGCTGACGTCGACAGAACTTCATGATCCATCATTTGGAGAGATATTGACTCCTTAGTTTTCCTGCTTGTGATAAGAAATGCTTCTGTTTTATGCTGTGCCAGCGTCAAACCTACAGCTGACATCCAGCTTTCAACTTTCTCAAGTACCTCCATCCGTATGAGTTGAATTTCCTCTATCTCCTTAGCAACAATGACTATCGTAATGTCATCAGCAAATCCTACGATCAGTGCTTCTTTAGGTAAAACGAGTCTGAGTACACCGTTATACATGATGTTCCACAGCGTCGGCCCCAAAACTGAACCCTGGGGTACGCCACCTAGAATCTCATAATCGATTGGCCCATCGTCTGTGTCATATTTCAGTACTCTATTCCTGAAATAATCCCTAACAATTCTCTGTAAGTAGAGTGGGACATTCATCCTTTTTAAGGCTAAGAGGATTTCTTACCAATTAGCAGTATTAAATGCGTTCTTAACGTCGAGCGTAATCACAGCACAATATTTTTTCTTGCCACCTTTCCATCTCTTTCCCTCGATCGAACTTTGAGCAATGTTTTTGACAAGTTCCACCGCGTCAATGGTAGATCGGCCCTTCCTAAAGCCAAACTGCTGATCCGAGAGACCACCAATTTCTCCAATATATGAATCAAGCCTGTTGCATATTATACGCTCAAACACCTTTCCCATCGTATCGAGCAGACATATAGGGTGGTAAGCTAATGGTTGGTCGAGTGGCTTGCCAGCTTTAGGAATAAGGACCAGGGTTTGTAGTTTCCACTGTTTCGGGAATATGCCTTCGCTTAGACATTGATTATACACCTCGAGGAATATTCCTGGTTTGGCGGTAATTGCTGCGTTTACTGCCACGTTTGGTATTTTACTAGGACCCGGGGCTTTGTTAACTCCAATCCTACAACAAGCCATATTCAGCTCTTCCAAGGAGATTTCTCGCACTGTTTCACTTTCCAATCTTCGTTCGATTTCTAAGATCTTTCCGAATTGTTGCGAAAAAAGACTGGAAACAATTTCCCTCGTTGTTTTGGCACAGGTCGGAGCTTCATTTTGTGGACGCCTAAGCTTGCCCATTATCAGGTTGTAGGGTCTGCCCCAGGGGTCGCGATCCAGCTCCCCGCACAGTTCAGTAAAACAGCGCCGCTTGCTTTGACAAATGGCCTCTTTAAACCTCCTACGTGCTTCACGAAATTCGTTTTGGAGACCAACCGAACTAGAATTACGCTTTGACCGCTGAAATTTCCGTCGAACACTATGGCAGGCTTTGCGAAGCTGGGCTATTTCCTCGGTCCACCAGTAAACTAGGGAAAGGCAGCGGCCTACAAATCTTCTGGTCATTGTTGCATCATAGGCTTTAATAATGCCAGTTGTTAATTTGCTTACCTTATCGTTAATAGATCCAAGCAGTTTGATATCCTTAGTTATCAGTAGAAAAGAATCTTGGTCGAAAGGCGTTGACTTCGACCCAGCAGATTTCCTAGCTTGTTCTCGTGGCTCGCTCTTCCAGGTATTAAGTTTAATTATGATTGCTTGATGGTCGCTTTGAGTGTAACGCTCGCTGACTTCCCAGCTAACTCTTGATGAAAGACCTGCACTGACAAAGGTAAGGTCTACCACTGATCCGACTCCGGCCGTGCGAAACGTGAGGACCTTTCCTACAATATAAAGCACGACATCCAGTACCGAGAATGCCTCCATCAGAACCTGCCCTCTTCGGTTTGTGCATTGACATCCCTATTCGATCGCCCAGGCATTAAAATCTCCGGCAATAATGACAGGCTTGCGATTTAGAGCATCAGCTACCAGACGGTCCAGAAAGATTTCGAACTGCTCAATTGGGATATTTGGTGAGGCATAGCAACTATAAATATGGATTCCTTGAACTTTTACTCTGGTGAAGTCAGCCTCGATAAACGACCACAGGACCAAACAGCCGCTCTGTTCGTAGTCTCAGTCGCCCATTTAACACTATTCATATTCCTTTATTGCTCGCTAATAATGGCAATGTCCATCCCTAGCTCGCGCACTGTCTGCGGGCTAAGAGGTCTTGCGCTACCTCACAGTGGTATGTTGGTATGATTGTATGATAGTACTACAATGGTCCGATTTTAAGATGATATGATGGTATGATGATATGAAGGTGTTGTGGCTTGATCGTAAGATATGCATCGTGGTGTGATGTTGGGATGGTTCATGGTCACTATGGTACAATGGTACGATTATATAATGGTTTAATGGTATAGTAAGTATCCTGATGGTATGATGTTATAATTGAATAACGGTATGAAGGAATGATTGTTTAAGATTATGATGGTACGACGGTACGTATGCCGATATGATGGTGAGTAGGGTTTGAGTTGAAATTGAGTTGGATTTGGAAGAGAAGTTCGGTTAGAGATTAATTTGAGGTTGAGTTTAGGGTATTGTGGGAGGTTAGGTTGAGTTGAGTTCTTACACTAATGTAGCTTTCGAATCAAGTTAATTTTGGGATTGGGTTGGAAATAAGTGTAGAGTTGAGCAGAGGGTTGACATTTGGGTCGAACTAATTTGAGTTGACGTAGAATTAGGATTTTGTTAATGGTTGATTTGAAGTTAAGGCTTAATTGATGGTTGGCTTGGCCGTTAATTTAGTGATTGCGTTTAGGATTGTGTTGTAATTGACATAGAGATTGAGCCGTAAATTGAGTTGGAGGTTAAGCTGAAGATTGATTTAAGAGGTCCATTTCGGAATTGATTTGAGACCGAAGTTCTGACCATCTTATGAGGTTTCAGCCCTTTATATTTTGATAAGTTGTGATTGAAAAATTTTTGCTTCAGTTCCGGCTTCTGAATTAAATTATCATACGCATGCAATAAATCGTTTTATTTATATCAAGTTTAATTTTTTTAGAAATTGGTTTAGATCGCTCTAGTATGCTCCGATATTAACCAAACTTTACCGCGTATACAATTTATAACGAATAAAAAACAAAATGTCATGAAAGAATCAGGATCTGCAAGCAAATTGTCAGTCTACTGTTCTTCAATTGCTGTAATTAATAATAATTCATCCAAATTTCAATTTCGTCTGACAGGATTACCTCTGCTTGTCGATTATGTATAGGTATCTATCTTCATCAGTGACGATTGTGTAAGCGGCATGCTTATACATAATCGATGTCCAGATTTGGGAGGTTTTACAACTTTTTTAAAATTTATGTTTTACAATAGAATTGTCTCAATGCGGATTATTTGAGTTTCTCGGATTTTGAAGTTACGAGTATGTTGAGGTTTTCAAGCTTACTCGAGCTTTCTTTATTGTTTAGATACTAGTAATGATTTTATAGATTTTTTCAGGTTATCAATATTTTCGTTATTATTCGTTTTAGTTTGTACTGAAACATAGATCTTGGCATTAACGTTGAGTAAGGTGGGATTTTAGGGCTTTACATTGCTTGATGTATAACTTATTCGTCCTTGTCAACATTACTCAACGTTTTCGAGTTTATTTAACATTTTCTACGTGTTTTTGCGAGAAAGATAAGAAATCCAGGTGTTTTCAAGCTTTTCGAAATCATTCGGGCCTATTCGAGTTTTTTACTTATACTCGAAATTTGCACGATTTTATAAAATTGTTTACAGATTTAATCATTATGTTATTTTAACTTTATTATTCGAAATTTTCGTGTAAGCATGTATAGAAGTAATTCAAGATTTGGATTTATCTAGATTTCCAGATTTACGTAGCTCTTACTTAACATCGAAGTTATTCAAACTTATCGTCAATGCCGTGTTATTTTTCAGATTATTCGAGATTCTTAGAAATTTCTTGATATTATGAGTTTAAGTTTATCTGAATTTTTCTGGAATATTCGAAATTTTACAACCTTTTCGAGATTATTTGTATTTCTCGATACTCCTTGAAATTTGCAATGGGTTACGGAAATAAATTCGTCGAGTTATTAGGTTTGTATTTGTTCTCTTAATCGATGACTCCTATTTTAAGACCTTGGATTGTTTTTTTCATTCATTTTAATTATGAAAGTTAGGAGCTTGTGGTATGTTAATGTCCTAAAACATCTTGAACGTTAGTAGCATATCTAAATTTAGGCGGAATGACCCAATAAACTTTGTCCAACACTATTAAGAAAAATACAATATTTAGATTAGTTTAACGATAAATGCAAAATTGTTTTAAATATTATTTGTCACATATTTCAACAAATTTCTTCCATTTTTAGGAAGTACTAATGTTGCGCAGATGTCGATTGAGTCGGCAGACGGCAAATGATAAGCATCATGTTGAAATTGCAACTCAACGAACAACAGGCAAAATTAAAGCCGAAAATGTTCGAATTGCAGATGCAATATCTGAATCTCGAAGTCGATCAACAGATATTAGAATAATGACTTGGTTTTATGGTGAACTAACAAGCTATTCTGAAAGAAACTGCAATCAATGTCTAAGCTCAATTCTGTCTAGCAAAAATAATGTTTTGTGTGATGGATAAATGAAAAAGCCTCTGAAATCTTTAGCTTCCAATAACATGGATCCTGTTGAACAAATGTTGTTTGGGAAATAATCTGAACTTTGAACAAGATATTCAATCTATCACAAATATCGTAACGTATCATATTCGAACTAGAACTAGTAAGACGCTTTAATTTGCCTAAAGCAAACTAAACCATTCTATTCCGACATAACAATTAACATGTCAAAATCATTTGAGATATTTACAAGAAGGTTTAGTTTCTGCTGAAGTTATAGAAGAAGGTTAAATAGCTCAAAACGTAATTCCTATTCCTTAATTTCGTTATTTTTGCACAAATGCAATTCAAAGACGTGATACATATGCAAAGAGGAAAATTAATTGAAGCAAACATAGAAGCAATGGCTTTAAAATTTGGTGTTTCAACTCTGTTTTTAACATTGATCGCGGCTGACTTATGAAGGCCGTGTTTACAAAGACATTTCGATTACGATTCTAGAAACAAGACAGAAGCTTGGTGACATGTCGAAACCCCTTGATATCAGAAAAATATTTTGCCAATAGCGTGAAGATTTAAAAAATTAATTATAAAGGATTATTAGTATCGCTTTGAATATCACCATCTTGGAACTCCACATCTACATGGTCTCTTGGATTGTCAAAGCTCATGTTGTGCGCCAGTTATCGAGGTCCTGATAATAATTTGAAGTGTAGATTGGGTTTTCCAAAGCGTTTTATGAAGAATTCATCGTTAGAGAGAGATTATTCAAGCCGAAACGAAACGACTCACTACTCAACCCTTGCTATCGAATAATTCCACAACTATGGCGATCCAATACAGATTGTCAAATCTTTGCCTCAGAGCATGCTATCCTCATATACATACATCAAAATATGAGCTACAAAATATGAACTTTTCAATCGCATTGCGGAGAACATGAGCTCTCAATTCACCTTCCTATGATTTTCGTTTCTGATGGTGGCTTTCAGTCACTCATCAGTGGCCTTGTTAGAACAAATCACTGCAATAGCCACCGCAGCCTGAACTGGTAATCGAGAAATTTTGGTTTCTGCTCATCGTTTTCCAGCCCCAACCCCTTCTCCAGAATGCTCTCTAGGACAGCATTCAGCTGGTCCACAATCAGGATCATCTCAGTAAAAGCAACGGGCGAGACTCTAATGAAATCGGCCTCCGCCACCTGTCTAACTCCAGATTAAACAGCGGAGTGGCATGTTATCCTGACCCTTGGCCGCAGACACCTCTGGAAGGCTCTAGTCTCCTCTAGTGGCCGTAGTATCAAGAGTTTCGTTTCACGCCCGGTAGGTTTGTAAGGCGCAAGAAGCTTTTTATAGTGCTTCTTGACTAGCATCATTCTCGACATTATTTACCTCACTTACAAGGGTTGTTGCATGATGAGTTTCTCGGAATTCAAGGCGGAACTACCACCCCATGAGGGTTTTTTCTTAAGATTTTCTCCTTTAGCGCCGTGCTTTAGACAGTTTAGAACATGAGCAGAATAGCCCACTGGATGTTCACGCTGCTAGGAGGTTAGGAGCTGGTATTCACTATATAACTTAATACCCAGCGCCCCTTTCTCCTCCCCCCTCCCCTAATTAGACGCCTGATCATTAATTCAAAGCTTATTTATTGAATGATTTCAACATTTTCTCAATCTGTTGCAATACTGACAGACAATATACATATATGCATCGCAGATCTTTTTTCTCGAATATCGATGCAAATAGCATGAAACTCAGAAAGGTTAATTGCATACTTACTTAAGCTGATAGGTACAATCCACCTTTCACAATTTTTATTAAGTTAGGAGCTCTGCGAGAACAAGCTTTTTAATAATTTCCACAAATAAATTTCAATAAACTGGATTATTCTAGACTGTCGAATGGCATAACTGCTATCAAATGGGAAGTATTTTTAAATTCCCTTTTTGATAATGCTACTGACCTATTTTATAATAATTTTAAAGTTTTTAGCCAAAAATAATCTACTGCTGGTTATGGCTACGGGAAAAGCTCATAAACGTTTCAAACGATGTAAGAAATAATTGTATTATTCACAGTTTTCCAACTATAGGTGTAAAGTCAAAATTGAGTTGAAAAAGTGTTGGAGGGTGTAAATATCGCATAACCAAATGTCTCTCTTCAATACTCCTACTAATGAAAGAGAAAAAAACGAATGTAATGCTTGGAGTAGACTGAAAGGCCGAGGCAAAGCACATAAAACATGAATGCTCTTGAATTTCACAAGAAGTGGTAATTATTTGCAACCCACTATCCATATTTTAATTTCAACGGTTTGGGTTATCTTTGGCTGTCGAATTAATAATCGACATAATCCCGATTTTCAGAAATTATTCGAGATGAATGGAGGCTAGTCAAAATTTTCAAACGAAACTTTGAGTTATGTGAAATGGTCAAAATTACAAATTTTTAAACTACATTACATTTCTAAATTAAATTTCATCAAAAGTTCGAGATTATTCGAACCTTTCGAAATTATTCGTGTTTCTATATTCCTCCAAATTTCCAGGTGATTTTCAGTAATTCTCCGAGTTATAGACAATTTGCCAGATGGCTCAAGTTTTCTTTGATAATATTGAAACTTGTCTGAAGTTACACACAAATAATGATGCGAACAATTTTTAAAACTATATGCTGATCAAGTATTAGGTTGGTCGATTCTAGATTCCATCGCTCCACAAAAATTAACCAGAAACAACAAACTGATGTTGGAACAAATTTTAAAAATAAAGCGATGCAAAAGAGAGCTTAAATATTATTGCAACAAGATTTTGATGATCGAAGAGACACAAAGCATATAATTTTCTCTTTAATTTTATTCTCACTTGCATGCTCAATTAAAATTGTTTTTTTCTTTATTTAAACAGCGAAAATAAGATTTTGGGTGTGGCAGTTTAATGGATGAAAATAGAACGAAAAATTTAAGTTGCCTCAATTTGGTCGATGTAATAGACTGTGACAGGTGAAATGGTAAAGAACGAGACGAGTATTTTTAATTTTGGTAAAAGAAGAATAATACAAAGCACTTATTACCGATTGGTTATGGTTCGCTGAAAAAGTTGATCGAAAAAAGTTGAATTTCTTTCCCTTTACACCTCAAAAAAGAAACAGAATAGTTTGCTTTGTAAGTGCTTGATTAATAGTTTATTTTATATTCGTTCCTTAAAGCACACACAGTTCTACGTTTAAAGGCAGAGCCTTCTAGAGTATAGAGCCATAATCTTAATGACGTATTTTGTAGAAGCTTTTTTAGTGGTATAACTTTTTACTGATTTCCATAGGAATCCATAGTAAAAATGGTGTTTTTTAGCTTCAAGTTTTTCAATGAAAAAAGCAAAAATATTATAAAATCTTTATATAAAAGTTTTCTACATATCTTTAAGAACAATATACAAGAAGGCCATATTGGTATTAAGTAAATATTAATTGGAGAAATATTAAAGTTAAATTATTTCTAAAATATTTTTATCGAACTTTCATTTTGAAAAATACATCAAAGTTGGCTCTGACAAATTAAAATAACACTTGCTAAATTTATCTTTAAGGTATAAACAGAACAAGAGCGACAGCGACAAGCGACGACGACAAAATACAATTATCGCCCGGCGATGTCGCCTTAGTAAACACATCAAGAGCGTCAGCGACCGACGGTAAAATAAAATAAAACAACATAACCTTAAATATCTGACTGTTCAATTAATACTTTAAGAAATTTAAAAAAATTAATTTTAATTAAAATTAAAGGTTGTTTGTTATTAGAGGAGCGAAATCTAAGTGAAACATAATTTTTACGTTAAATGGATTTGCTAAAATTAATCAAAATTGTAAATATAGTTTACATAGTTCTCATAAGTTATAAGTACTATAAAGCAATAGCTTCTCGTAGGCGTTGGTGGATAAGACCAGTCAATTTGTCTAGAGATAATCATGGATTTTTTAATCGGAGTTTTATAAATCTAAAAGAGAATGATCCGGAACACTTTCAGCGAGCAACTAGAATGAGCGTCGATCACTTCCAACTACTATTGAATTTAATTAAACAAAATATCGAGAAACATTCAAACAGGAAACCTATAAGTGCTGAATGCAGGTTGGCCGTAACACTTGTGTAAGATAAACAATTTTTCTTCATTTATATATATATATATATATATATATATATATATATATATATATATATATATATATATATATATAGATAGATATAATACAATTAATCTGCTATTAGGTACCTTGCACATGGGTGCTCAATGCAAGTACTCGCTTGGAGTTTTAAAATCGGTGTTTCAACAATTCGAGAAATTATTTTAGAAACGTGTGACGCCATTTGGGAGCTTAATCCTATTTATGTTACAAAGCCGAACTACAATGAGTGGATCAAAATTGCACAAGATTTTGAAGCTAATACAGGAATGCCCAATTGTGTCGGTTCGATTGATGGCAAACACATAAATATTAAGTGTCCACCTAAAAGCGGCTCTCTATTTTATAATTACAAAGGACATCACAGTTTAGTTCTACTCGGGGTGTGCGACTCAAATTATTCATTTACTGCTATCGACGTCGGCGCTTATGGCAGTCAGAGCGATGGAGGTATTTTAAAGAATAGTGGTTTTGGGAAACAATTGGCCAATGGAACTTTGGAAATTCCATCAACCAAAATTCTACCCAACTCAATTATTGACTTCCCATACTACTTCGTTGGCGACGCAGCCTTTCCTCTTAAAAAAAATTTAATGCGCCCGTACCCTGGGAAATGCTTATCGCCGGACAAAGAGAATTTTAATAAAAAACTGTCAAGAGCTCGAATTAGGATTGAGAATAGTTTTGGAATACTGGCGAATAGATGGCGAATACTTGGAACCACGATTAGTTTAAATCCCAAAAATGCACAAAAGATTATATTGGCAACGGTATTGTTACATAATTTTCTGATGTTGCAGAAAAGTGAATTATATTGTCCATATGATTACGTGGATAAGGAGGTAAATGGCGTTAACATTCCTGGAAACTGGCGTGATGAGGGAGAGACACTGCAGCAAGGTCGAATTTTTAGAGGGAATCGATCAACACGGGAAGCATTTATTTTGAGAGACGTTTTAAAACAATTTCTCGAAGAAACAACTTTTTAAATAAGTTACAATTTTAATTAAAATAGCATGTAAAACCAATTTAACAGTATAAATAAAACATTAAAATTCAAAAAAATATTATTATTGTTTATTATTTCGTATAATAAATTCACTGATATGTAATCACATATTTTAAACTGAGTTCGTACTCAGTAAGTTATAATTATAAAAAATCTAAGTAAATATATATATATATATATATATATATATATATATATATATATATACATATATATATATATATATATATATATATATATATATATATATATATATATATATATATATACATATATATATATATATATATATATATATATATATATATATATATATATATATATATATATATATATATATATATATATATATATATATATATAACATTCCCAGAAGTTGCCGTGATGAAAGTGAGATGCTGCTGCAGCATAGAATATTTAAAGGAAATCGATCAATTTGAGAAATAATCGTTAAATAATAAGATTTTATTTTCTATATGAAAATGTATGTACACAATGCCAGGTGGGAAGAAATCCTTACATTATATGTATTACATATAGTACAAAATTAAATAAAAAAAAACGAAACTTCAAAAAATAATTCATTTATTGTTTCTTTTATAATTCCGAAATTCATTGTTCTATTGCACTCATAACAAATATCATGTTTTATTTGACTCATATAACAAGCGTCTGAATAAAACTTAAATAAAAAAAAAATATAAAAATTTATAAATATTTAGTATTTCGCTAGTTAAGAACAGAAGTGATCCAAGTAACGTTAAAGTTACTTGGATCACTTCTGTTCTTAACTAGCCATTTGTATTTTTACAAACGAGTTTAGCAAAAGTTATGTTCTCGTATGGTATCGTAGACCATATTAGAAACCCGCATTTCCAAATCGTTCAAAATTGCCGAAGGCAAATTTGTATTGTCTATTTTAAGCGCTAATGATGAAAATAAAAGCGATGTTGAACTAGCTGCTTTGGTTGGGACTTGATCTATTTGGGTCACGGTTTTCGATGCAATGTCCAAAAAATTTTTAAAATTTGTATGAATATCATTGGTCGCAGACCTCTTTTTTTTTAATGGAGTTGAGCACATAATATCATCCAGCCCTGCACCTGAAGCATTATCTGTTCCAGAAACGTAATCGTACGAGCTCTCATCGCAAAAATGTCTGTCGGTATTACTATCGCAGTCTGTTGTAGGTGTTTCGAAGTTGCCAACCGTACTAAAAGTGTAAAAAAATACGAATAATTTAATAAAAACTATTTAAGAATTTTTTATGATTTGTACTTACTCATTTTGATCTTCTATAGAATATAGAAAACTCATTAAGTCAAAATATTTCCACTTTTTGTGAGTATCTTCTTCATGATCAGATGCGGCGCTCCCAGAAGGTATAACCCGGTGAGCTCTTTTGAAAGCATCCCTTAAGCTTTTCCACCTCGTCTTGCAGTTTTTTTCTGAAATATTTTAATACATTTATCGTTTCTCCGATATTTTCTTATGTATCGCAGATAAAACCAACAATTGTACTCACCTGAGGATTTGAGGTTATGTGCTATATCTCGCCAAATCTTTTCCTTAATATCCACCCTCCTGTAATTTTTATTTTTTAAATCATATAAAATAGGATTTCCTCTAACGGCTTCTATTAGTTTTTCTTCAAATGACATGTTTTTATGTTGTATTATTCGATATTTAATTAAAAAACAAATTATAAAAAGCACTAGCGTATGTTTTTAACACGATTATTTAATTAAACACAAAAATGACAGCGGACATTTTTAAAAGTATTACCAACACAACACAAAAATCATTGGCAACACTACGGCGCCGACGACTAAATTAGAAATAGATTCTAAAATGAAGCTGGCGACAATGTCGCTGTCAACAACGACAATTGTTCTGTGAGCATCATATGATTTCTGTGTATTTTAATTTGACAGGCGATGTCGCTTGTCGTTGTCGCTCTTGTTCTGTTTATACCTATAGTTTTACTAGTGTACGTAAGATGTCTAAAATGGTCACAGCAAAATACGAAAAAAAAATTATTTAATCGCGAAATTATCACACGTTCCTATATTTTGTGAATTTGTTTTGCTTTTCCTACAATTTTTGAACTTGAAATTTCCCTAGGTGGTAATTTTTGGTACGATTTTACCAAATTTTTACGGCCATCACTGCCATCTATGTAATGTATATACCAAACGAATCATAGTAAGCTTTTATTTCAATTTGACCAGAATGCTGTTGTTATGAAATGTTTATTAAATTTTGGTTTAAATAAATCAATTATTACAAGAAAATGAAAACGATTTGCTTAAACGATATTCATATATGTTGAAACTCAAACATTTATGAAAGTATCTCAGAAATCATAATTAAGAATTTGTAACGTTTTCATTTAAAAATTTGTCTTAGGAAAAAAAGTGATTTCCCATATGTTTTGTGTGTTTTACTATGAAAAGTTTCGTTTTTTCGTCGTTTCTAATTCCCTTATAAAAGCTCAGATTTTTTGATTATGGCTCTATAAAATACAGGGTGCTCTGTTAAAGGTCGTGTTTCACCAGAGCACCCTGTATTTTATAGAGCCATCATCAAAAAATCTGAGCTTTTATAAGGGAATTAGAAGCGAGGAAAAAACGAAACTTTTCATAGTAAAACACAAAAAACATAAGGGAAATCCCTTTTTTTCCTAAGACCAATTTTTAAATGAAACCGTTACAAATTCTTAATTATGATTTCTGAAATACTTTCATTAATGTTTGAATTCCAACATACATGAATATCGTTTAAGTAAATTGCTTTCATTTTCTTGTAATAATTGATTTATTTAAACCAAAATATAAAAAAAAAAATGATAACAACAGAATTCTGGTCAAATTGAAATAAAAGCTTACTACGATTCGTTTGGTCATTAATTCAATATACATTACATAGATGGCAGTGATGGCCGTAAAAATTTGGAAAATCGTATCAAAAATTACCACCTGGGGAAATTTCAAGTTCAAAAATTGTAGGAAAAGCAAAACAAATTCACAAAATATAGGAACATGTGATAATTTTTGCGATTAAATAATTTTTTTTCATATTTTTCTGTGATCATTTTAGACATCTTACGTACACTAGTAAAACTAAAGATAAATTTACCAAGTATTATTTTAATTTGTCAGAGCCAACTTTGATGTATTTTTCAAAATGAAAGTTCGATAAAAATATTTTAGAAATAATTTAACTTTAATATTTCTCCAATTAATATTTACTTAATACCAATATGGCCTTCTTGTATATTGTTCTTAAAGATATGTAGAAAACTTTTATATAAACATTTTATGACGTTTTTGCTTTTTTCATTGAAAAACTTGAAGCTAAAAAACACCATTTTTACTATGGATTCCTATGGAAATCAGTGAAAAGTTATACCACTAAAAAAGCTTCTAAAAAATACGTCATTAAGATTATGGCTCTATACTCTAGAAGGCTCTGGTTTCACACAAGTTGATTATGTTTTGTTTTTGTACTAAATGGCCTTATGTAAATTATATACTTTCACGTGTAAAAAACTGTGTAAATTACTCTGTGTAATTTACTCGTCCAACTGCGTTTCTACATCCATTGCGGTAATCCAACCCAGCAACTTCTACAAAGGAATTATTCGTTGGACGGCACTTTAGTAAACAGTTTATATAACCTGGAGAACATTGGTAGTTTTGGGGTTTAATTTGAAGTGCTTTCAAGATCAATTTTTAAACGAAATATTAGAAATGGCTTCAGCGAAATCGTTCCTTAATCGAATGGGTGTGTCTTGCTCAAGGCTAGTTCAAGGCTAACTAATCATCACTCGAATAATTTTTGAAGTACAGAACACTGAAATCTGCTATATAAAATCAGATCAAATCTGTTTAAAAAATCTAAGCAAGTTAACGATAGTGCGTTATTTATAAATAAATGGCGTTCAAATTTAGTATCAGTAATTAGTAGATCATCATCTCGTTTAGCTTTCAAAACTAATTTATTTTTTAAACCGCACTAGTGAGAACAATCAAGCTTGTTTCAATATTGTATGATTATTACTCTAAAAGTTCGACTCGTTGTCTTCAAACACAACTATTCATAATGCTCACGTAAAAGGTGATGATACACATTAATTATTAAACACTAATTAATTATGTACAGCATAATAACTTTAAAATGTAAAAGTTTTTTAAGCGAGGTAATAACTGTTGACTTTATTCATCCCGTATATCCGCATGTACATCTGTATAAAAAAAAATACTTGTATTTGCATTCAATTGAATTTAATAACAAAAGCTGAACATAAAAAGCTCACCACCCTTACATACATAGCTTCCACATCTCCATTGTACATTTCATTATATAATGTACTTTTCATTCATGTATAACTAACTATACACATAAATGAAATACAACAAAAAAATCAGTTTCATCATTCATCCAACTAAAATTAAATTATTTTAATTAACAAGAGATAAAACAAAGACTTTATTAATTAAACAAATAATAAAAAATTGTAAATTGAACAAATTTTTTTTTTTGTATATATTTTGAGCTTTTTTTATTTATAATATGCTTGTACTATATTTGCTTCATTTTGAATTGTATGTTCATTTTGCAATGATTTTCCATGTTCATCATCATCTGAATAACAAACTGTAATATTCTCGTATATATGTATGTTTGTATGAATACAAAAACAAAAAGTCATCTGTCACTTTAAATTGTTAACTTATTTAATTAATATTAAATAGATATTACAGGATCACCCAAAAATTATTATTGGTAGTGTTGATTTAAACTTTACTCTGTAGACTATTGAGCCAAAGGAGAGAGCTCCTGGAGTATTGATTAAAGAATTTTTAAATTCACATCGGAAATCAGTGAGTAATAATTTTTCAGTTCCGCGCTCAGCTCTAATGGAGTGAATTTGGAATTTAAAGAGTTTAGCACGCAAAACTAAATCATCGCTATTTTCTCAATTTTTAGCATCGTCTTGTTTTCCTATATACGTATTATGTGGGACCTGGTTTCAGGAGTTTTAAATTCCGAATTTTTTTCGAATAATTATGTAGTACACAGATGTGGCCGATCAACTCTAACAAGTGTTAAATCTGGTGGTGATGTGCCGGTCGCTGTGCATACAACATGTCCGAATTATAAAATTGAATTTGTTGCTTTGAATCAATATCATGAACAATTTTGTTGCGGATTGCACATTTTTATTGACTCTATGTCATCACTAGATTTGCAACCAATTTGTAACGTCACTAATTTAAATGGCCGGGTTCTTGATTTAGTATTTATGAATGATCCTAATTATTGTTCGATTACAAAGTCAATGTCGCCCTTTGTTCCTGAGATATTACACCATTATATGGATTGGAAATCGATTTTGGCTGTTTGGAGCAATTTTGTAATTTCAATAATCATGAGCAACCTACGATGAATTATAATTTTAAAAAAGCGGATATTTCTAGATTGCAAGTGTTTTCTGAAAACCTGAACTAAATCATAAATGGAGCGATATATGTAGATGCTTGCTAAGGCTTTTGATAAATATGTACCTAATAGTTATAAACGGATGAATAACAATCCACCGTGGTTTAATAATAACTTGATCAGTTTGAGAAATAGGAGGAATAAAGCTCACAAGATTGCTAAGTTAAATGGTGATAGTATGCTATAGTTTCATTCGTTCCGGCAGTTACGCCGAGATTTTGATAATCAGCATCGGCTCACTTACAGAAGCTATTTGAGATATCTTGAAGATAATTTGACGTTGGATCCTAAGTTGTTTGGGACATTCGTTGATGCTAAACGGAAATGTTCCGGGTATTCACAGACGATGTCTTTGAACGATGCTTACTGCTAACAATGTCAACGATATATTTGAACTATTTGCGGATATTTTCCAAGCTGTATACAAGAAACATGATGATGATGAAGTTAGTCGCTTCTACATCTCCCTCCAAAATGAAATATGGATGTGGTTTTGATAATATACCCACAAGTATTTTTATAGATCTCAGTAACTAAAACCACTAAAAATCTGTTAAGCTTGATTTCGAAAATATTCGATGCTTTTGCTTCTAGAAGTCAACGAAATGTTATTTTTACTAATTTTTCGAAGGCATTTGATATACCGCAGTTCCATATACATCTTGAAAAATTAGACCGATTTGGAGGATGCAAATTATTTTTGGATTGGTTTGGCTCGTACCTGGGTGAACGAAAGCAAGTGGTTAGAATAAATGGTATTACATCTAAAGCCATTGATGTTCACTCAGGCGTTCCTCCTTGAAACTTTGAACCTGTGCTATTTATTGCATCTAAATGTTCAAATATTGCAGCTGTGAACTTTATGCGGATGACCTAAAAATATCAAAAATCATAACTATATAGCAGTAAGATTATGAGTTTCTTCAGGACACCCCAAAAAAATGGAGACACCCCAAAAAATGAGGCGAACGAAAAATATACAATAACAAATCAACTAATGAACCAATATGAGTAACCAACTGGCAAATTGTTAGCCACGGCAATGATCCAAGTGCAGGCTGGCAGACAACAATCAAAGCTGCTACGAATGCTAATAGATCCCGGGTCACAAATTTCATTTATCACTGAGGAGGCATCTAAGCAAATAAAGCAACCTACCAAGAAAACTCATGTGGAGATTGGTGGCATAAACGAGAGCGAAATTACAACCGCCACAAGAATAGTTAGCTTTCGCGTAGCAGCCCGATTTTCGTCAAGTTTCTCCATGAAAATAGAAGCATTGATATTACCAAAAATAACACGGTCCCTGCCTGAACAACATTTCGACAGTAGAAAGTGGAATCATTTAAATAATGTAATATGGGCCGAACAACCGAACAAAATCGACATCTTATTGGGTGCCGATTACTATCCAAGTATTTTGATGGATCAGGTTGTAAAAGGAAATCAAGGAGAACCAATCGCACAACAGACAGAGCTAGGTTGGATTATATTCGGAAATACCTCAACCAACAAGCCATCCAAGATCGAGTCATTGATCACTTTGACAGACATCGACAACCAATTAAAGAAATTTTGGGAAATAGAAGAAATACAACCCAAGAAACTTTATACAGAAGAAGAAAAGCTGTGTGAAGAACATTACCAGCAGAATTACCGACGAGGCACAGATGGTCGTTACATAGTACGACTTCCAGGCAGAGAGCCTTGGCTAGATTTATTCAACTAGAACGGCGATTGTCACTGGCCAGTGAATTTTCTAAAGATTATCGGGCGTGCATACAAGGATACTACAATCAGGGGTATATGATTGAGAGTAAGGAACATAACAACAACGAATATTACATTCCTCACCATGCAGTGATAAAACTACTAGTACTACAACCAAACTTAGAGTAGTATTCGACGCATCGGCAAAAACGAGCAACAATATCAGTTTAAATGAAATACAACTCGTGAGCCCCAAATTACAAGAGGATCTGATGTCAATTCTACTACGACGGAGAAAATACAAGATAGCATATATAGTGAACATATGTAGAATAAATGTACCGACAAATAAAAGTACATCCCGATGGTCAACAGTACCAAAAAATATTATGGAGAACATCCCCCGACCAAACGATAAATTCATATCAGCTAGCAACAGTAACGTTTGGGATGGCATCTGCCCCATATCTGGCCATCAAGACACTGCAACAGCTGGCGGCCGATGAGGTGAAAAACTTCCCAATTGCAGCAAAAAAAATTAGAAGCGATTTTTACGTAGATGACTTATTATCTGGAAGTAACAACCCGGAGGATGCTCAGGAGGTACAAAACCAACTGATCAGCTTGCTACGAACCGGAGGGTTTAATCTGAGAAAATGGACTTCTAATCATCCTCAAATCATAGAAGGTGTCGATCCAGACTCGAGAGCATTCGAGCCCATTACATTTGACGATGAAGCAGTAAAGACATTAGAATTGATTTGGAATCCAGGCACTGATACATTTGAGTTTAAGGCGAACCTCAACAACAAAATTGGGAAAATGACCAAACGAAAAATGCTGTCTGAGTCATCCAAATTATTTGATCCATTAGGGTGGCTATCTCCAACCCTGATAAAAGCCAAAATCTTAATGCAAGCACTTTGGATCTCCGGTGTAAGCTGGGATCAAAACCTGACAGAAGATATAGAAAATAAATGTCAACAGTATTATATATCCCTTCCAAAACTAGAGGAGATAAAGATTCCAAGGTGGATCCATTTCAACTCAACTCTCCCAGGAGAATTACATGGATTATGTGATGCTTCCAAAGTAGCTTACGCAGTGATATACTTCTAAAACAGAACTTCAAACAAGGCAACATTGTTAACAGCAAAAACACGAGTAGCTCCAATATCAACCAATTTAACATTGCGAAAGCTAGAGTTATACAGAGCAAGTTTACTTGCGAACCTAATGAACAAGGTGCAGCAAGATATGAAATTTGATGAAACACCGAAATATTGTTAGACGGATTCAATGATTGTGCTAGGATGGGTGAAAAACAAGCCATATAAATTTAAAACATTTGTAGCAAATCGAATCTCGGGTATCCAAAAGATAACTACTCCGTCTCAGTGGTTTTAGGTCAAATCATCCGAAAACCCAGCAGATTGTGCATCCAGGGGTATCGCAGCAAATCAATTAATCAATCACAATTTATGGTGGAACGGCCCTCAGAGAATCTTTGAAAAAGCAATCCAGCTAGCGCCAATAATAGTGGAAGACACACCAAATCAATTGGAATTAAAACAACCCATATTGGGAGCCATGACAGTAACAACACACGACCTTCTTGATCAATTACTTTTGAAGTACTCAAATTGTAATACCATAAGAAGCGTTATGGTGTATGTGGCGAGATTTATCAATAAATGCCGAAAGATTGTAACCAGCCATGAAGCTCCCACGGCGGAAGAAATAAAACATGCCACGCAAAGTATGATCAAAATAGCGCAGAGACAACATTTCAAAAACGAAATTCGAGATCTTCTAAATCAGAAAGGAATAGCAAACACAAGTAAGATTAAATCTTTATCTCCATTCCTACATGACGATGTTTTACGAGTCGGTGGTCGAGTTCAAAATACAACAACATGCACCTACAATGAGAAACATCCCGTTATTATCCCAAAAGACCATCTAATCGCTAAGCTGCTGATTCAAGAAGCACATGAACAAACGATGCATGGAGGAACACAGTTAACTTTGGCACATCTCCGCACCAGATACTGGATCATACATGGTCGAAATCTAACAAGACATTTTATATCAAAGTGTATAAGGTGTTATCGGTTCAATTCTAAATCAAGAACGCAGCTCATGGGAAATTTACCAGCAGTACGCATCACGCCCGGAAGACCATTTTTGCGAACTGGAGTCGATTATGCGGGACCACTTCTGATTCGTACAACAAGGGGAAGAGGGCACAAAGCACATAAGGGATGTTTAGCAATCTCTGTTTGCATGACAACTAAAGCCATCCACATCGAACCAGCTAGTGATCTAACCACCGAAGCATTCATCGCAGCTTATAAAAGATTCACTGCACGTAGAGGATTGTGCAGTGATCTGTATAGCGAAAACGGATCTAGTTTTGTTGGCGCAAAAAACCAACTTGATCGAGAATTAGCTGCACTACTTCGTACATCCTCTAAAGAAATTTCACAACTATTGGCAAACGATTTAACAACATGGCATTTCATACCTCCAGCCTCAACCCATTTTGGAGGACTTTGGGAAGCGGCAGTAAAGGCAGTAAAAAAAACATTTAGTAAAGGTTATTGGAGTAGAAACCTTGACTTTCGAAGAACTTTCAACGGTCACCTCACAAGTAGAAGTTTGCTTAAACTCAAGACCTCTGGCACCAATGACATCAGATCCTACAGATATCACTTTTTTAACTCCTGGGCACTTCTTAATCGATGCACCATTACGAGCAATTCCGCAAGATGTTATAGGAGAACCAACCATTTACGGCATATCACGATGGAGACTGGTAGAGAAAATAAAATAAGATTTCTGGACAAGATGGCACTCCGAATACTTAAATCAACTTCAACATAGAAGAAAATGGTCATCTGAACAACCAAACTTGAAAGTAGGTGACCTAGTGCTCCACAAAGATGACAATGTTCCTCCATTATAATGGCGAGTGGTGGAAGTACATCCAGGCATAGACCAAAAAATTCGAGTAGTTTCACTTCGAGGCCCGGAAGGGGTCCTCTCCTTACCCATAGAATCTGACAACGAGATTGTCCTCACAAAGACACAAGCATCAGTCAACCAACAACCACAACCAACAACTTCGTTACGTGTTCAACCTCATCGAGAAGTCAAACAACAACGAGTACACCACATCAAAACAGTATTCAAGAAAGAAACAACTTTACATCTGATATTATTGATACTCGGAATGGTGCAAGTGCTTTTTGCTCCTGTCACATCGTCAACCACAATAGAGCCATTGCCATCTAATGCAGGAATTTATTTTCACAACTCCGGAACAGTAAATTTAATGGCGCTACAGTGGAAAATCATCATAATTTATAATTAACCGGATTTTGGGAAGATATCAGATCGTTAGAACACTATGTCAAATATTTGGATGAGGGCTGCCAAAACTGACTAAATAATCTACTTACCTCAACTAACAAAGAACATGCACTAAGAAAGCGGGACATTGGGAATACAATTGGATACATACTTGGTGACGCTTTTGGCATCATGGATCAAAGAGATGCCTCCACACATAGAACTGCAGCTTGAAAAGGCAGAAACCAACGAAAAATATTTATTAGAACTCATCAAGAACCAAACATCGATCATACTCGTAGATGCAACCACAAACATATTTAAACATGAGAAGGAATTAACCGACAGAATTTTCGTGCTATTGCCAAACAGTTCGCGTATCTAGACAAAAAAATTGACAAGGTATACGCAGACAGTGATCATTACAACAGAGTGCAGACCATCACAACCTACACGATTCAAATAATGTTGGTCATAAGGCGAATAGCAGAGAAGCAGAGAAAATATTAACGACGTCATCCTTAGCTCTCATCGTGGCCTTTCCATCCAGCCTTACTGACCCCACAACAATTGAAAGAGGAAATCGTACGAATTCACGAGCACGTTCCAGCAACGATGCAAATTCCTGAGGGGGAGAATAAAAACGATCTTGGACACATTTACAAGATTTTGACGGTCCACACAAGAGTGACAGCAAACAACATTCTATTCCTTGTACAGATGCCATTGGTATACACACAATGAATACCAATTATTCAACATAATTCCCATACCGCTATACGAGAATGGGCAAATGCACATCATAGTGCCTACAACTGAACTGCTGACAATCGATTTACCACGGGAACATTTTGCTAATTTAAATAATCGTGATCTACAACGATGCATTAAACTAAAACTAAATGAGTATTTGTGTGATATTTCACCAATTTATAACACACAATCGAAGCAGACATAATGTGAAGTTAATCTGCTGAATCACGTAAGCCATAAACATATCGCAAACTGTATAACAAGAACGGTAAACCAACAAACCTACTGGACTCAGATAGGTACCAATCAGTGGACTTTCGCAGTGAGCATACCCCAAACCATCCACCTAATATGCAATCGGGAGGTAAACACGATCATTTTAAATAAATCAGGAATTCTAACATTAGACCCGAAATTTATTTTAAAACATGATAAGTTCCAGTTAACATCCATTGAAGAAAAATCACATCGGATCAACTTTTCGGTACTCGCGTCAATCGAACTTCACTATGGCACTGAAAAACCAACATCCCAACCAATGGATACCCCAGCAAAATCTCTATCAATTGAAAAGGGCGACAACATTACAAACGAGATTGCAGAACTAGAAAAATCTATCATTCTACAAGAAATCAACGAAGCGAAACTACCGGAGGTCATAGATATACCACAGTTCGGACATCATATTCATCATTACGTGCTAACAAATACATTAATGGCTGCCGGCATAATCATAACTCGGGTATATCTTTTTCAACGCAGGAAAAAACGACAACATGCATCCAGAGACATCACTCCACCATAACGACCGATTCCACGGCATAGGTCCCTAAATTTGTTGGCCCCGCAGTATGTTCAATCTTGTGACTGAACATGAGTACAATTTAATTTAATTTTAAGGAATAAACTTAATCACCAAAAGTGTAGTTTCTAATTCTCCATCTAATTAAATCCCACCAGCGGTAATTTAGTTAGATAATTTCGCTAATCAAACAAACGCTTAGCCTTACAACCTAAGCACAAAATTTGTTAGATTAACATGACGACATTTAAGTGTCTTTCCATTAAGTGTTTGGACGGTTGTTCTCTTGCACGGTTCAACCTGGAGCATGCATCGATTATATAGGATAGAATGTACAAGATTGATATCGATCGAATTGAACGAGTACAAAAACAATTAATTCTATACTTGTTATCAAAATGAAGTGACCGCTTGATTTTAAAATTCCAATGTGGCTTGTTACCTAACATACTCTCCTAGTTTGCAAAATATTTATAAATTTGAAGAGAGAGTTTAGCCTTTTGAATTAAAATGTTACACATTTTTATTTGTATGAACAAAAATCCCTTACATAAATGGGGACCATATTTCCTTAGTCAAATCCCCATATTTCCAATGTTTACTGAAAAATAAAATATTTTGATGGATTGATTGATTTAATACGCTGATAATTTCATTTAATATAAAATATACAAACATAAATGGTAAGGCAACATACATAATGCTGTTGCGGTATTTAGTTTGTATGTCTTATGTATAGATGTACAGAGACAAATTTCCGTTTGAATTATTCCATTCATTGGGATCAATCAAGCAAATTTTTAGAACATAATTAAATTCCCTTATCGTTGGTGTATATATCAAATATACGTACAATACGCGTATTTTAGCCAACAATAGAATTTGCAAAAAAAAAAAAAATTGAATCATGTTTTAAAAGAAATTAGGATTAAATGTTGTAAACATTTTTTTGGTTTTATATCGATCAATCGATTTGAGTAACGCATATTTTGATATGCGGGTTAAAAATACCTCAAGGTTGACAAACGTATCCCCCGCAAACAAACATTCCGATTAAAATTTTCATTGTCATAGTCATACGAAAATAACTTTGTCTCTATAAAATTAGATTGCATCAAATTTGTAAATAGAAATACCAATGATTCACCTTGCGTTGAATTTTTAAAAGAAATTCCGCCGATGATTGTTCAAAGTGAAATTTTTCGTAAGAATGTATTTATGTAAATTCTATTTATGTATGAACTAAATATAAACGAAAATGTTTTAGAACCCTTTGCCAAATAATTGTTCTGACCACGAAATGATAGATAGGCAAAATCACTTAAATTGTTACGGTATGGTTGATTAATGAAATATAGAAACATGAAAATGGAGGTTCTAAGTAAAAGTCACTGTATTATTGTATGTAAATATTTTGTACAGGCGCCTACACTAAATTTAGCATTTGAACCAATTTGAATTTGGCACATGGCCATACATATTTGTTTAGACTAAAATATGTTGTTGAAATAAATATATGTACATGTCGTCTATGTCTTTAGTGATTGCATTATAACATTTTTATTATTGTGTCAACAGGTTGGCGGTGCAAGGACCAGTGGAATTTGTGATTTGTGATCTGTGATAAATATTTTAGGTCAACTCGTATATTGGGATTGGCGCTTAAGTTAATGGTCTAATTTATTTAAAACAGGTAAAAATTTTAAGGCTATCCGTATGTCATGATTGGCGCTGTGTAAAGATATGTTAGGCCCATTTAGTCGATAAACACATTATAACGATACTCGATCTCAGGAATATTGAGTGCCAATGCCCACTATGTATAGTATCAGCTAAAATGGGCCACATATGAACCTTTAGCACGAATGACAAAATATGAATGAGCTTTTAAATAATTTTATCGTGGTTAGTGGACATCATGGTGTGAAATACTTTGCGCCATAAAGAACTGCAACACGAAATTTGAACCAATTATTTTAAATATTTCAGCTTTCAAAAATCAAATTTTATTAAAGTGGAACCAGAACTTACAATGTTCCACAAAATCTGAAATAGAATTTTAGGATCACCGAGCACGTTGATTTGTATATTGCAAAATTCTTCAATTTTAATGATCACTTCTTAGAAACGGAACTATTAAAGTTTTCAACCGATTTTAGTCAATTTTAAATGACCCAAATTTTCAAAATATTACAAGTTTTTAGTGAAGTGTTCAAGTTTTTAAAAATGTAAAGTTTGTAAAATTCATTTAAGAAATGTGAGAACTTACAAAGTTCCAAAAAAAGCTGGTGTAGCATTTTTGGATTTTACTTGGCACGGTTTTAAAATTCTATCGTAGTTTAGACGAATTTGAAAGTGATTCGAATTTGTGTAACGGTTGAAATATTGAAATGAAATATTTCGGCCGCTACAATTCATATTGAAATTATCGCTATAGTGTTAGTAACCACTTCTACCGAACAAAACAACAAAGTATTTATCTAGTTCCATTTTAATACTTGGATTCTGAACCAATTCCAAGTTCGATTCTAGCTTCAATTAGAATTAGAACAACGATAAGTTTCCTTAAATATTTGAATTTAGCTTCAAATTACTAGGCCAACAATAAGATAAATAGTTGGAAACAAATTTTGGCATGGGATTTTAAGAACGTAGTACACGCTACGCTCATTACAAAATCCGGTAATTGCCTACTTGATTATCTGGTTTTGCAAATTCTAGTGTAAATCCAGTGAATTTCTAGTTAAAAATCAAGAAAAATGAATTTTCTAGTTAAATTTAAAAATAGATTAAGCCGATTTCCAGTGAAATTGCAATCAAAACCAGATTTTGACTATTTTCTAGTTAATTTCCAGTAATATTTTTAATTATATTGGAATTCTAGTGATTATCTAGCACAAAAAATTACTAGGAAAATACTAGATGGTTAATTTTACTCTATAAAATGGAATATCTAGTAAGTTTAACGAAAATCTCGTAAATTTTATTATCAGAATTCCAGTAAAAATAAAAATTACTTGAATTCCAGTTGCATTTTTGCAACGGTTTATTTTTTAATGTAGTTACCTGAAATCTACTAAAATTCTAGTTAAATTAAATTAAATACAAGATAATTCCTGTTCGCAAGTGCAAGGAATTTCTAGTAAATTAAACAGATTCTAGTAATATTCTGGTTAATTTAAAACTTCTATTAGAATTTACTAGAATTCTAGTAAATTTAGACTTTCGCTCGCATATTAATTTCAATTTCGTCGTCATAGTCAGTATCAGTAATACGTTGAATTTCTTGCTGTGATATAGTGAAATGAAGAACAGGTGAAAAAATAAAGTTTAAGTATATAAAGTGTGAGTGCTAATATTAAATAAGTATAGTGAAATATTACACATAATTATTGATGAAATGCGTCAAGCAAATGCGGATTTTTACCATACACGTTGTAACGAAATCCCAAAAGGGATTACGTTAACAGACATGAGAATAGCGGTCTGATGCGGTATAGTAGCTGGCTAGAGCTCACGGTGCGGCGTGGGGATTCTCAGACATATTTCTCATGCTTGAATAACCGCATGATGAACATAATTAGAGGGGCAAATGGAAATTAACAATTACACTGCCACGGCCTCAGCGGCAAAAGGAAATAATAAGCCGGGAGTGATCGTTTCGGAGTGACCGTCTCAATCCCAGGCGACTACCGCCGTGACTGCCACACGGGCCTCCCCTCATCGGCCCGCCTACTGGGATGCTGTTTCCCAGTCGCGACGGCTCCCGATGCCATTTATGAAGGAGGGACGCCCGCATGACAATCCCAGCGACAATCCCCCGGAACGAGACCGTCACCCCGACGCGATCAACTCATGTGGCGTGCCGCCCTCCAGCACAGCCTGTCCTGGAGGAACGAACGGCACGCACGGAAAAGGATGGAAAAAGGCCGACCCTTCGCATGACCCCACCTCACATCACCCGATCAATTATTTATTTACGCGCACATGGTGCGGTTAGCACACGACAGTTAAAAATGCAAAAAAGAAAAAAAAATTGTTACGGTAAAAGTAAAAACTGAAAAAATTCGTTAGAAAACTACGTTACCACTGATTCTACGTTATATTAAAATTTTACTTTCACTAATCACTGTTCCAAAAAAATCATGAAAAAAAGAAAATAACACCAAAGTACCTGAAACAGAAAAAGGGACCGCTATGTGGTCGAACCACACCCAAAGCGGACAACCGAACCGAAGCGAAGCAAAAAGAAAAATTGCGAAAACTCCAAACGCAATCACTCAAACAACGGTGAAAAGATGAAATAGGCGTGATATTTGCTCGGTGTGGGATTTCCACCAAACCGGTGCATCACCACAAATCGCGAGTATGACCGCACAAAACAAATATATAATATATAGGAAAAATAATAGGGGGAAAAACAACTGTTACAATTTAAAATTTACAAGTTGTTTTTACCCTGAATAGCGTACCTTTTTATTTCTTACCCACCTTGGCCCGTCCGACCACCGCAACCAGCGCCGACGCAGGATCCCCCTCACCAAAATGCTGCCCGGCCCACAAGGGCGGGAATGTTATCGTATGTAGATCCGTCCGATCCAAACACACTCAATAACCGGATTCAGTGTATCGTACCATAAAACACACGTTAATCCGAAGGTTGACCTTTTATAGTCGAACTCTGTCGAACGGCACAAAAGAAAATAATATATTTTTTTTTTTTATTTAAATTGGCACCAAAACAGTTTCCAGATTTCTCTTTTTTTTCTTTTTTTTATTTCACCAAAAGGTTCACGCCACAATCAAAAAAAAATAAAGTAGGAAAGGTAAAACTCAACAACTAATTTACGCTTTCATAGCCATCAACAATTTTTATTATTCAATTTATTGTCTAGTAAATTAACACAAGAAATATATACCCCATTCGCAGATGGGTATGGATTTAATTTACAGATATGATAAATACACTAATCGATCTTATTAATATTATTAATGTTTATAAAATTAATACACATCATTAGGAAGTTAATTCCTTCTTTTGTCTATTGTTCCTTTTTTTTTTTTTGTTTACAAACTTAAGATGGTGGTTTATAATTTTTCTGCGGTGATATACATTCCACCGCGCACATAACAAAAAAAACCCAGTTATAAAAAAAAATTAACTATTATCACAAAAAAAATTTACTTGAATTTGACGACATTGGCCAAAGTAATAACATGGTCGCTAATTTAGTCCAAGCAAAACCATTTAAAATTTACCGTCAATATAACGAACCTCGAAAATTCACTCGACTTTACTCAACAAGAATCTAAACTTGACTTTTATTTTTTTTCATTTATCAAAAAAAATTTTAGACTTATCGTCACATCAATGCGAAAACTAGATTTTTTATTTTTAATTTTTTATATAAAAAAAAAGGTGACTTATCGTCAACCAAAAACTCAAACTCGACTAACTAATCAAAAAAAAATATTTTACATCAATTACAAAAAATCAGAAAATTTTCCCCCTCCTATCTCTCCCTTCGCATCGCTGTTTGTCCCGCTCGCTGTATTTGTGCACACACACAATCAGTTTTACCATTTTTTTTTTTATTATTATAAAATCTTTATTCATGTTTATGTTCTCTTTTCTTTTTTTTGTTTATATGTGCACAAATACAACGAATGAAACCACCAACGACGACGAACATATATATACACTCAGTTGTACGGTCGCTTCGGCTCCATGTCTAATCAGCCGATCGGTTTTCTTCCCCACACAAAGCAAATATCACACGTTAACTCAAGCCAATAACATCAACAAGAAAAATGGAATATTCGAGACTGGACATTTTCGCATTGTAAACATTCCATCTCATACCACACAATACACATACACACACCATCTCGCAAGAAATATATATGCTTGTACATGATAATATAGAAAACAAGTAAATGCAGGGGAAAACAAAATAAAATATTTTTACATAACAATCGGTGAGAATATTAATTTGAATTTTGGGAAAGCATAGATCAGAGCGTATGTATATACAACCCTATGGTGGTCATGGTATATAAAAAAAAAAATTCAAACTATTTGAGCGTTTGGAGTTTTCGCAATAGAATTTTTCTGCTTCAAGTGGAGACGCATGCCAGTCGTAACAAACGTGGGAACGACCCACACCCGAGATAAGGTCTCAAGCCAGGCCTAACAAAAAAATAGATTGAATTTTAAGAGGGGTTACTTTGATTTTATTACTGTTTCCCCTTCTCCTTCACACACGGATATCCTTGGCATGAAAGGTGCCCAATGGTTTGCCATCTGGATCTTTTAATTGATATGCGACCGATCCGACCTTATCCGATATGATAGCGGGTTTGAATTTAGCGCCTAATTTGGCAGAGAATTTGTTGATCGCGTCGCTTAAGGCGAAAGATCGGACAAAAACGGGTTGGCCGATTCGAAAATTACGGTGGGTACTGCGCAGATTGTATCTTTTGGCACCTTTCTCATGCGCGACTTGCAGGTAGTGCATAATACGATTTTTAAGCAAGTTCAATCGATCCGGTTTAGACATTACGTAGATTTCGCTTGAATCATTCTCGTCCAGCAATCTTCGCAGAGAATAATCAGATCCGTGTAACGACATATGCTGTCCGAACACGGCATAATAAGGGGAACAATGCAGAGTATCATGAATAGCGTTGCGTAAGGCAGCGGCTATCTCTGGTAGGTACTTATCCCACTCACTATGTTCATGATCGTCGACATAAGCCCGTAAAGAAGACAATAAAGTACGATTCACACGCTCAGACGCATTACTCTGTGGAGAGTAAACAGGAGTACGAACGTGAAAAATCCCATATTTAGATAACAAATCCCTGAATAGATTAGAGGTAAATTGTTTTCCGTTGTCTGAAGTGATTACTTCAGGAACGGAGAACAATAAGAAGACATCATTTTCCAAAAAGTTACATAACGATGAAGCAGTAGCTTCACGCAAAGGTTTAATCAATACAAATTTAGAAAAATGATCAAGGACAATTGCTATATAGGAATTCCCACGCTTTGAGCGAGGATACGGACCGAGAAAATCAACGAACAATTTCTGAAAAGGTCTAGTTGAAACCACGGCCGCTCCCATGGCTGGTTGCGTAGAGTAATTCACAGCTTTATTCATTTTGCACTTAGAACAGCTAGCCACGTAAGTTTTTACCTGACTTGCCATCTGTGGCCAGTAAAATTGACGCTGAAGACGTTCAAGCGTTTTACTGCCACCTAAATGTGCGGAAGTGGGAGGGACGTGGGCCTGCTCGATGAGTTCCTCAGTCATGGAATTAGGAACAACTAATCTCCAGATGGGAGCATCAGTGTCAAGATAATCAATTCCATGAGGTATAGAAATAAGTAATTTATCATCCTGTACTTTATAATTATGCTGATTACTGGCGAGCTGATTCACTTTAGCAATTTGTGCCACATATTCGGATTCCTGGAACGAAGGAGAGGAAAGATCGATGTGTAGCACCGGCACCATGGTTTGAGACGAAGACAATGCGCTCAAAGATTTACCTGACAATATCAACCCGGACTGATGACTTCCAGATTGGACTCCAGGGATAGCATTGCTCTCACCTTTGGACTTTTCCTCACGAGGAGAGGTTTCATCACAAAAGGCTCGAGACAACGCATCGGGCACTATGTTTACCGACCCTTTTCGGTACCCAATCTGGAAATCAAAAGCTTGTAGTTTAAGACTCCATCGAGCGAGTCGACCGGAGAGATCTTTCTGCGACATCAACCAACGTAGACTAGCGTGATCCGTATAGATGGTAAACGGATAACCTTCGATATAAGGCCTAAATTTGTGGACGCTCAGTACCGCGGCATAGCACTCGAGCTCGGTAACCGAATAGTTCCGCTGTGCTGAATTTAATTTGTGGGAGATGTACTCGATAGGGTGCTCAGCTCCTTCCGAATCCGTCTGAAAAAGTACACTGCCCACACCCACGGCACTAGCGTCGCACTGAATAAAAAAGGGTCTACTATAGTCAGGATGCGCTAACACAGGAGATGATGACAAGGCCAATTTAAGAGAGTTAAACGCAGAGTCGGCTGTAGGAGTCCACTGAAGTTTCCCAGATTTACCAGTCAGATCAGTGAGAGGAGCTGCTAGCGAAGAGAAATCTTTAATGAAACGCCGGTACCAGCCACACATTCCCAGAAAACGTCGAATTTGTTTGGTGGTAGTGGGGATTGGATAATCCATGATCGCTGTACATTTGTCTGGGTTTGTGCGGAGGCAACCGTTTCCTACAATATAACCCAAGTAGTTGACTTCTTTGAGGACGAATTGACTCTTGGTGATATTAATAGTCAAACCAGCATTTTTCAAAAGTTGTGCAATTTCTTGTAATAAGGCAAAGTGTTCGGCTAGAGTGGAGGATGTGACAAGGAGATCGTCGAGATACACAAAGACCTTATCGTGCAACCGATGCGGGATCACTCGGTGCATAAGGCGACAAAGGGTCTGTGGCGCGTTGCATAAACCAAAAGGCATGACGGTGAACTGATACAAGGGCCGTCCAGGTACCGTAAACGCTGTCTTATCGCGGGATTGTGGGTCGAGTGGTATCTGCCAAAAGGCATCTTTTAAATCAATAGCCGATATGTATCGAGTTTGATCCAAACGACCCAACAATCCGTTGATAAGAGGCAACGGGTACGCATCCTTGACGGTGGCCTTGTTCAGTTCTCTAGCATCTAAGCACAGACGAACTTTGCCACTAGCCTTACGAACCAAAGTAACCGGCGAGCACCAGGCACTTTGTGAGATCTCGATGACCCCCAAAGACAACATCCGATCCAACTCATCGTACATCAACTTTTGAATCGCAGGAGAGACGGAATAAAACCGCTGTTTTATAGGTTTGGCCTCACCCACGTCAATACTGTGAGTTAATAAAGAGGTTTTTCCGAGACCCAATTTGGTACTAGAAGGAAATAAGTTTTTAAGATTATCGAGCAATTGCTGTTCAATAACAGATAAATCGTGAAATGTAGAGGGAGTATTAGAGTCGGACAACTCAGGTGCAAGGTTCAACGCAGAAATCTTTGGAATGATTCCGAAACGATTCCAGAAATCAATTCCCAAATACAAAGTCTGTTCCAATGAGGGAACCACATACAGATTCAGATTATGTGTCACCCCATTGAACTGAATACGCGCATTAACGTATCCCATGACACGCTGAGACTGTCCGCTCGCAGTTTTAATTAATTGAGGAAAGTTGTGAAATGAAACTAATGGGTTGTTGAGGAACCTCTCCGATCCACAACCCAGCACGCTAACGCTGGCTCCACTGTCCAATAGACCTCGGTAAGGTACATCATTAACAAGGACATCGGCATATGGCCGATTGTCACCTGCTTCAGAACCGAGTATTGAGGCGAGAACGAAAGATCGCATGATCCTTCGTCTCTCCCAATATTTGATTGAACGGGAAAGCCGCACTGAGCTGCGAGATCGGGGAGGTTCGACAATTTCCGAATCTAGTGAATTTATTGACATTTGAAATGAAGTGTTGGTAGGAATAATGGAAACATCATCCGAGAAGCGGACCGTTTGAACAGGAAAAGGTTTCAAAGGAACTTGACAACTCGAAAGAGATGAAGTTTCCGGCTTATTTATGGTTAAAAATGATTTATAGGGTGTATTGTCATAATAAGGGTTTGTGGACGGTGCAATATTCGACGACAATAGCAACGCTGGATCTACGACCAAGGGTTTAGAACGAGATCGACCCGATCCAGACACAAAATCGGAATCGGAGGATTCTACGAAAGCTATCTCGGATCGATCTAATTCCTCCTCACTGACGCAGACCCTAGACGAAGTTCCGAGTCGGTATTGCTGGCCGCATCTTCCTGATTCGGTCTGGGTAAAATCGCAGGTGGCCCTCTCATCCCAGTTCTCCAAGAACCACTCTGTTGGTTTCCCGTACACTTAGGACATCTCCGAGCGATCGTATCTCGTTGACCACAACGATAGCAGAAGTATCCGGTGGTAGGTACGGTACATTGTTGAAAAGTGTGACCGATGTCTAAACAATTATAGCAGACGGCCTGACTACCCACACCAGCTGTACGATGAGTATTACTAGAGTTGCGAGATTCAGGCTTCTTTTCAGATGATCTCCCTGCAGCCCCAGGAGTCCCCGATGGACCACTAAGCGCTGCCAACGAGCAATCCGCAGGAACCTCAGTAGGTGCCACGTTCGGTGTTTCCACCGGTAGTTCCAAATCATCATAAACATCCGCGGATAACTCGTTGATCGCGCGTCGAGAATACATCGGAGGATCCGAAGGGGAGCGGAAACGCTTAAGGGAATCTTCCCACGCAGTACAACTCTGTATTAATTCATTGATGGAAGAAAAATGACGGTCAGTGAGGTGATATTGCAATACTGGTTTCATATTGGTGATAAGTAATTGAATGAACTCATCATCCCGGTAAGGGGTGTGGCACTGTAGGGACAAACTCCACATATGGTGGTAATATTCCTGGAAGCTTTCCTGAGGTAACTGCTTCCTCGACTCGACCATCCTGCGAATTTCGAATTTGGTTCTTCGGTCTTTAAATCGTTCAATGAACGCTTGCCGCAAGTTACTCCAGTCAGCTAAGGGGTTATGTCGGCGGTAAGTCCAGTACCACTGCAGGGCCACATCCCTTAAAAGGAGATGTAGATCAAGAAGGATAATGTCGGAGGAAATTTTATTGGCTAATATGACTGAATTTAATTGGAACAGGAACATGTCCACTGTAATACCCGCAGGTGACCCATTATAAGAAATGCCACATCGAGACAAGGTACGTCGGTGAAATTCAGAATTTCCAGAATAACCAAAAGTTGATACGGCTGGTTGAGAAGCCATATTTCCCAAATTCTGAGCTGCATTTGCATTTAAAGTACTATTTTGAAAGTCAGCTGAAGCTGGCATAAAATTATTATTAAGTGGTGCGGAAGTAGTCTGCTCCAGAGATGAACGCCCTTGCGGAACAGAAGCTACTGGTGAATTTTCCAATTGGAGAAAATCAATTGGTACATATTGCTCATTACAAGAAACCGGAGGATTTTGAAAGTGAACCTGCTGGGTTTTTTTAAGTTCATGACCACCATTCATCGCCATATTGGGATTCATTAAATTGGGTACAATCGGAGTAGCTGCTACTGCCTGCATAGCTGTCATTTGAGCAGTTAAAAATTGCACCTGAGCCATCAAAGACTTTATCATTCCAGACTGGTCCATTGTTGGAACAGCATCGGGTTCTACAGAATTATTTAAAGTTTTGGGAGGAATATCTGGTAACGTTTTAGTAGGTTCCCCAGCACTACCGGAAGGATTTTCATGTTTTTCTTCCTCAGAGTCCCATGTTTGATCGCATCCACTAACCTTAGCCAAATCTATGGACTGGTCTAAAGTTTCAGGAGTTTCCAAAAATTGACTTAATGCCTTTAACAATTTGTTACTATTTTCCAAAAGTATACTGGCTTTTTTCCCATAAGTTGGAGACGAAGAAACACGAATCAGTCGCCCTTGCACATGCAATAACCGAGTGTGAAGACATCGAACTGTATTTAATTGCTTATCCTTTTGTAAATCCGAAACGTTAATGAAAGCATCCTGAATACCTTGCAATTTCAAATTACAAGTAGTAATTTCTCTATCAGGATTGGATTTAGCTTTAGAATGCATCTGGCCAGGAGTTTCCACGGTACCAGCTGCCTCATCTAACAACGACTTTCTCAACTGATCCATAGCATCAGGAGAATCCACCCTAATGGACCGAACAACCAACTCGATTTCTAATTCATCAATTTTTAAATGTGTCTCATCCATATTGTGATAGTTCAAAATTCAATATATGGAGGAACAGAAAATATATATAGATATGTATATAAAAAAAACGAGAAGATGGACAAAATTAAAACTAATATTCTAACAATAAACCGTTTGCAAAAAAAAATTGTTTACTTGTTTAAATTCAGAAAAAAATTACCCAAGAAAAGAATTTATAAATTGAAAATGGGACTATTTTATCCCAGAAATTGAAAACAACTAAACACAATAATTATATTACGTAGTTAAATAAATCCAAAGTATGGAAAGGATAACACTAGCGTTATCACAAAAAATTATTCCCCAAACCTAAAGAAAATTATAAGTATACCCGTTTACCAAATAAAATTAAATTAATTATTTAAGCGAAATTCAAAGGAATTGATTAGACAAAATTAAATAAAATTAATTAAAAACCAAGTTAATATATAAAACCAAATTATGTTTATTTTTGAGAAAAAAATTAAATTAGTTAACTAAATCCGCAAAATTAAATTAGAACTTCAATAATAACGTGGACATCCACAAGTCGGGAAACGTGAGGAGCTACGAGAATATTATTACTGTCACAAGGACTCACTCGCGTCAATTGTTGACTGCCGCTCACTCAAACGCTGATCAAAACCGTACTTGAAGGATTATCACACGATGATACACTGGCGTTCATTTAATTTTGTAATAGTTGCGTAACAATAAAAAAAATGTTTATAACAAAAGTTCAATCAAAAAAAATCAAAAATAAATTGGCTTAATTTATTAACGAGCGACAAATCGATTAATTTTTAAATGAACTAATAAAAAAAATAAAGAAAAATAGTAAGGTAATAAATCGATAAATAAAGCGAATATACGTAGAAAATTAGCTGCTCCACTATGCTGTAAGGAATTAGGAATAGAGAGAAAAAGATGACGACGAGAAAAAAATAAAATTTTCACAAACAGTGAAAAGTGAAAGTAAATAGAGAAAAATAAAGAGAGAGTTGATCGAATGATGATCGGTGTGGCCATGCGTTGGGCCGGTGGTAAAATAATAATAAGTAATAATAAAAAAATGGTTGGTCTCCTCCCCCGTTGGCCTCACAGCCGCACTCTTAGAGCTCCACCATGAGACGCGGGGTACTGCTAAATATAATAATAACACCGCTGAGGTCCAATAATTTTAATTAAAGAAGATAAGAAATAGAAAATTAACAAAAGAATGAACTAAGGATGTGCCATTGACCAATGAGACCACGAACTGTCCAATCAACACCACATTGGTGGAAACAACAAGTCCGCAATCTCAATGCTCATGGCACACGGAACCAACATGGCAAACGATCCAGCGAGGTCGAATGACTCGAAGTCAGAACACGCTTGGATCGCTCCCCATGAAGGTAGTTGGATCAAAATAAAATTAACTGAAAAAAATTGAAGTAAATTACTTAAGGGTACGTAGATCTGCAAAATAGAAAATAAAAAATTGAAGAAAGCTAAACTCAGAACAAAGGAAAAATGAGTCTAACCACAATCTAACGCCACATGGCGGAAATGGTAGACCCACTCACCCGATGAACTGAGAATAGGGATTGACACTCACAACTGTATGTAATCAAACAGCATACGCTGGTTACAATACAGATGAGGGTGCCAACCGGACAAGGGAAACATTGATGTGAGCATCCGTACAGATCAAACAACGCAAGCGTTGGACTTTGTACGTGATGCTCACAACAAGTTTGAGAAAAAAAAAAAAAATCTGAAAAATGAAAAGTCGAAAAATTGAATTTAATTAGCCGAGTTTGGGCGCCACTGTAACGAAATCCCAAAAGGGATTACGTTAACAGACATGAGAATAGCGGTCTGATGCGGTATAGTAGCTGGCTAGAGCTCACGGTGCGGCGTGGGGATTCTCAGACATATTTCTCATGCTTGAATAACCGCATGATGAACATAATTAGAGGGGCAAATGGAAATTAACAATTACACTGCCACGGCCTCAGCGGCAAAAGGAAATAATAAGCCGGGAGTGATCGTTTCGGAGTGACCGTCTCAATCCCAGGCGACTACCGCCGTGACTGCCACACGGGCCTCCCCTCATCGGCCCGCCTACTGGGATGCTGTTTCCCAGTCGCGACGGCTCCCGATGCCATTTATGAAGGAGGGACGCCCGCATGACAATCCCAGCGACAATCCCCCGGAACGAGACCGTCACCCCGACGCGATCAACTCATGTGGCGTGCCGCCCTCCAGCACAGCCTGTCCTGGAGGAACGAACGGCACGCACGGAAAAGGATGGAAAAAGGCCGACCCTTCGCATGACCCCACCTCACATCACCCGATCAATTATTTATTTACGCGCACATGGTGCGGTTAGCACACGACAGTTAAAAATGCAAAAAAGAAAAAAAAATTGTTACGGTAAAAGTAAAAACTGAAAAAATTCGTTAGAAAACTACGTTACCACTGATTCTACGTTATATTAAAATTTTACTTTCACTAATCACTGTTCCAAAAAAATCATGAAAAAAAGAAAATAACACCAAAGTACCTGAAACAGAAAAAGGGACCGCTATGTGGTCGAACCACACCCAAAGCGGACAACCGAACCGAAGCGAAGCAAAAAGAAAAATTGCGAAAACTCCAAACGCAATCACTCAAACAACGGTGAAAAGATGAAATAGGCGTGATATTTGCTCGGTGTGGGATTTCCACCAAACCGGTGCATCACCACAAATCGCGAGTATGACCGCACAAAACAAATATATAATATATAGGAAAAATAATAGGGGGAAAAACAACTGTTACAATTTAAAATTTACAAGTTGTTTTTACCCTGAATAGCGTACCTTTTTATTTCTTACCCACCTTGGCCCGTCCGACCACCGCAACCAGCGCCGACGCAGGATCCCCCTCACCAAAATGCTGCCCGGCCCACAAGGGCGGGAATGTTATCGTATGTAGATCCGTCCGATCCAAACACACTCAATAACCGGATTCAGTGTATCGTACCATAAAACACACGTTAATCCGAAGGTTGACCTTTTATAGTCGAACTCTGTCGAACGGCACAAAAGAAAATAATATATTTTTTTTTTTTATTTAAATTGGCACCAAAACAGTTTCCAGATTTCTCTTTTTTTTCTTTTTTTTATTTCACCAAAAGGTTCACGCCACAATCAAAAAAAAATAAAGTAGGAAAGGTAAAACTCAACAACTAATTTACGCTTTCATAGCCATCAACAATTTTTATTATTCAATTTATTGTCTAGTAAATTAACACAAGAAATATATACCCCATTCGCAGATGGGTATGGATTTAATTTACAGATATGATAAATACACTAATCGATCTTATTAATATTATTAATGTTTATAAAATTAATACACATCATTAGGAAGTTAATTCCTTCTTTTGTCTATTGTTCCTTTTTTTTTTTTTGTTTACAAACTTAAGATGGTGGTTTATAATTTTTCTGCGGTGATATACATTCCACCGCGCACATAACAAAAAAAACCCAGTTATAAAAAAAAATTAACTATTATCACAAAAAAAATTTACTTGAATTTGACGACATTGGCCAAAGTAATAACATGGTCGCTAATTTAGTCCAAGCAAAACCATTTAAAATTTACCGTCAATATAACGAACCTCGAAAATTCACTCGACTTTACTCAACAAGAATCTAAACTTGACTTTTATTTTTTTTCATTTATCAAAAAAAATTTTAGACTTATCGTCACATCAATGCGAAAACTAGATTTTTTATTTTTAATTTTTTATATAAAAAAAAAGGTGACTTATCGTCAACCAAAAACTCAAACTCGACTAACTAATCAAAAAAAAATATTTTACATCAATTACAAAAAATCAGAAAATTTTCCCCCTCCTATCTCTCCCTTCGCATCGCTGTTTGTCCCGCTCGCTGTATTTGTGCACACACACAATCAGTTTTACCATTTTTTTTTTTATTATTATAAAATCTTTATTCATGTTTATGTTCTCTTTTCTTTTTTTTGTTTATATGTGCACAAATACAACGAATGAAACCACCAACGACGACGAACATATATATACACTCAGTTGTACGGTCGCTTCGGCTCCATGTCTAATCAGCCGATCGGTTTTCTTCCCCACACAAAGCAAATATCACACGTTAACTCAAGCCAATAACATCAACAAGAAAAATGGAATATTCGAGACTGGACATTTTCGCATTGTAAACATTCCATCTCATACCACACAATACACATACA
The DNA here is from genome assembly GCA_958295665.1 of Tipula vernalis. Lineage (NCBI taxonomy): Eukaryota > Metazoa > Arthropoda > Insecta > Diptera > Tipulidae > Tipula > Tipula vernalis. Next base: position 346,577,907 of record OY282560.1, read on the forward strand.
CACACCATCTCGCAAGAAATATATATGCTTGTACATGATAATATAGAAAACAAGTAAATGCAGGGGAAAACAAAATAAAATATTTTTACATAACAATCGGTGAGAATATTAATTTGAATTTTGGGAAAGCATAGATCAGAGCGTATGTATATACAACCCTATGGTGGTCATGGTATATAAAAAAAAAAATTCAAACTATTTGAGCGTTTGGAGTTTTCGCAATAGAATTTTTCTGCTTCAAGTGGAGACGCATGCCAGTCGTAACAACGTGGTTTTAATATTTTATGCAGTAGCTACTGCCGTACATATTTTAACATTTGGTTGGCGGCATATTTTGCGATTAAATTTGACCTCCGCGACGGAACTCATCCAAAATTTTCCCAATGTGAAGGATTTTGACGGTGAATGTGTTAGTTTTGACAAATATATACATACATTAAATGATTTTCAGATTAACTTTCAATTATTAACATTTCAGATTAATTTTGAATTCGGTCTCTTGTAGAAACACGGGAATGAATGAATGTACATACATATATATGTAAATATTTATTCGCTCATTGCATGCAAAAAAAGATAAGTCAAAATCGTCATTTTCGGGAGAAGGTTTGGAAATTTGAAATTTTGAAAGGAGTTCCTTGTAGAAACGTTTCATTAAAGTTCAATATCCTTGCAGGAGTATATGAAGAAAAGATCAAAACACCAGATATCGAGTAACACTACACTTAAAGCGACTGCTGCTTTGTCGGATAATCAATTTGTTTTAACCTGCATATCCGGCGAGTGCATTTGGGCTAAGGTACTTAATTATTTATTGATATGATTCTAAATATGCTTTTTAATAGACTTGTTACGTTTAAAAATTTCAACGTTGGGTTTCTTATAGAATATTTAACTAAATTAAATTAAACCATGTACATTATATATATCATTTTTTGCCCAGCCACGGAGCCGGCGTACAGGTCTAACAAGGCATTTCAGTAAAAAAAACTAACTAAATCCAAAAAGAATTACAGTCAAAATATTTTGACTTGAATGCCTTTTCTAGTTTTTTGATTGAATTTCCTTCTAAAAAATTGAGGTGTGGCCAACACACGACTTTCTTTTACGAACAGAGAATTTTGAGAAATTTTATATTTAATTTTTTATTTTTTATCTTTATTTGTTTTAAATTTTTGGAAACATTTTGTATGATGTAGTATTTTGTAAACCTTATACTTTTTAAGATATTTGCAAAACAAATTTTCTGAACCAAGGGAGTGGCCACTTCCGGTTAGCCGATTTGGAGTAAAATTCACTGGGACCTCCCAATTTATCCAAAAAGCTTAAATCTAAAGTTTCAGTTCGATTGATTAAACCATATGGGCTGTAGAGAGGACACAGACAGACTGACAGACTGACAGACTGACAGACTGACAGACTGACAGACTGACAGACTGACAGACTGACAGACTGACAGACTGACAGACTGACAGACTGACAGACTGACAGACTGACAGACTGACAGACTGACAGACTGACAGACTGACAGACTGACAGACTGACAGACTGACAGACTGACAGACTGACAGACTGACAGACTGACAGACTGACAGACTGACAGACTGACAGACTGACAGACTGACAGACTGACAGACTGACAGACTGACAGACTGACAGACTGACAGACAGACACCATTTAGAAACCCACTTTTTCGGACTTAGGGAACCTCAAAACAAATAAATCTCTAAAAATTCCAAGGTCCAAAATTTTCATGATTACTATACTTTATTTTGCTATAGTAAAACAAAGTAAAAAACCCTAATCCATACGAATCGTTCGTTTAGTAAAAGTTCTGCAAAATTATTTTTTGGAAATCGCAATCAACTCCCAAGGGTCAATATCGGCCATTGCCAACCATGATGACAAAGGTTTCGCTAGCACATAAAATAGGTCCCTTAATTACCTAGTTAGAAAACCCTAATCCATACGGATCGTTCGTTTAGTAAAAGTTCTACGAAATTATTTTTTGGAAATCGCACTCAACTCCCAAGGGCCAATATCGGCCATTGCTAACCATGATGACAAAGGTTTCGCTAGCACATGGAATAGGTCCCTCAAATACCTAGTTAGAAAACCCTAATCCATACGGATCGTTCGTTTAGTAAAAGTTCTACGAAATTATTTTTTGGAAATCGCACTCAACAATGATGACAAAGGTTTCGCTAGCACATGGAATAGGTCCCTTAATTACCTAGTTAGAAAACCCTATTCCATACGAATCGTTCGTTTAATAAATGTTCTGCAAAATTATTTTTTGGAAATCGCACTCAACTCCCAAGGGCCAATATCGGCCATTGCCAACAATGATGACAAAGGTTTCGCTAGCACATGGAATTGGTCCCTTAATTACCTAGTTAGAAAACCCTAATCCATACGGATCGTTCGTTTAGTAAAAGTTCTACGAAATAATTTTTTGGAAATCGCACTCAACAATGATGACAAAGGTTTCGCTCGCACATGGAATAGGCCTCTTAATTACCTAGTTAGAAAACCCTAATCCATACGAATCGTTCGTTTAGTAAAAGTTCTGCAAAATTATTTTTTGGAAATCGCACTCAACCCCCAAGGGAAAATATCGGCCATTGCCAACAATGATGACAAAGGTTTCTCTAGCACATAGAATAGGTCCCTCAAATACCTAGTTAGAAAACCCTAATCCATACGGATCGTTTGTTTAGTAAAAGTTCTACGAAATTATTTTTTGGAAATCGCACTCAACAATGATGACAAAGGTTTCGCTAGCACATGGAATAGGTCCCTTAATTACCTAGTTAGAAAACCCTATTCCATACGAATCGTTCGTTTAATAAAAGTTCTACGAAATTATTTTTTGGAAAACGCACTCAACTTTCAAGGGCCAATATCGGCCATTGCTAACCATGATGACAAAGGTTTCGCTAGCACATGGAATTGGTTCCTTAATTACCTAGTTAGAAAACCCTAATCCATACGGATCGTTCGTTTAGTAAAAGTTCTACGAAATTATTTTTCGGAAATCGCACTCAACAATGATGACAAAGGTTTCGCTAGCACATGGAATTGGTCCCTTAATTACCTAGTTAAAATTAAGGTGTGGCCAGCACACGACTTTCTTTTACGAACAGAGAATTTTGAAAAATTTTATTTTTTTCTTAATTTTTTTTTTTAATTTTTAAATTTTTAAATTTTTTTTTTTAATTTTTAATTTTTTATTTTGATTTGTTTTTAATTTTTGGAAACATTTTTTATTAAGTAGTTTTTTGTAAACTTTATTCTTTTTACGATATTTGCAAAACAAATTTTCTGGACCAAGGCTGGACTTCCGGTTAGCCGATTTGAAGTAAAATTCACTGGGACCTCCTAATTTATCAAAAAAGCTTAAATCTGAAGTTTCAGTTCGATGGATTAAACCATATGGGATGTAGAGAGGACACAGACAGACTGACAGACTGACAGACTGACAGACTGGCAGACTGACAGACTGACAGACTGACAGACTGACAGACTGACAGACTGACAGACTGACAGACTGACAGACTGACAGACTGACAGACTGACAGACTGACAGACTGACAGACTGACTGACTGACAGACTGACAGACTGACAGACTGACAGACTGACAGACTGACAGACTGACAGACTGACAGACTGACAGACTGACAGACTGACAGACTGACAGACTGACAGACTGACAGACTGACAGACTGACAGACTGACAGACTGACAGACAGACAGACAGACACCATTTAGAAACCCACTTTTTCGGACTTAGGGAACCTCAAAACAAATAAATCTCTAAAAATCCCAAGGTCCAAAATTTTCATGATTACTATACTTTATTTTGCTACAGTAAAACAAAGTAAAAAACCCTTATCCATACGAATCGATCGTTTAGTAAAAGTTCTGCAAAATTATTTTTTGGAAATCGCACTCAACTCCCAAGGGTCAATATCGGCCATTGCCAACCATGATGACAAAGGTTTCGCTAGCACATAGAATAGGTCCCTCAAATACCTAGTTAGAAAACCCTAATCCATACGAATCGTTCATTTAATAAAAGTTCTACGAAATTATTTTTTGTAAATCGCACTCAACTCCCAAGGGCCAATATCGGCCATTGCCAACAATGATGACAAAGGTTTCGCTAGCACATGGAATTGGTCCCTTAATTACCTAGTTAGAAAACCCTAATCCATACGGATCGTTCGTTTAGTAAAAGTTCTACGAAATTATTGTTTGGAAATCGCACTCAACAATGATGACAAAGGTTTCGCTAGCACATGGAATAGGTCCCTTAATTACCTAGTTAGAAAACCCTATTCCATACGAATCGTTCGTTTAATAAAAGTTCTACGAAATTATTTTTTGGAAAACGCACTCAACTTTCAAGGGCCAATATCGGCCATTGCTAACCATGATGACAAAGGTTTCGCTAGCACATAGAATAGGTCCCTCAAATACCTAGTTAAGAAACCCTAATCCATACGAATCGTTCGTTTAATAAATGTTCTGCAAAATTATTTTTTGGAAATCGCACTCAACTCCCAAGGGCCAATATCGGCCATTGCCAACAATGATGACAAAGGTTTCGCTAGCACATGGAATTGGTCCCTTAATTACCTAGTTAGAAAACCTAGTTTTCTACGAAATTATTTTTCGGAAATCGCACTCAACAATGATGACAAAGGTTTCGCTAGCACATGGAATAGGTCCCTTAATTACCTAGTTAAAATTAAGGTGTGGCCAGCACACGACTTTCTTTTACGAACAGAGAATTTTGAAAAATTTTATTTTTTTCTTAATTTTTTTTTTTAATTTTTAAATTTTTAAATTTTTTTTTCTAATTTTTAATTTTTTATTTTGATTTGTTTTTAATTTTTGGAAACATTTTTTATTAAGTAGTTTTTTGTAAACTTTATTCTTTTTACGATATTTGCAAAACAAATTTTCTGGACCAAGGCTGGACTTCCGGTTAGCCGATTTGAAGTAAAATTCACTGGGACCTCCTAATTTATCAAAAAAGCTTAAATCTGAAGTTTCAGTTCGATGGATTAAACCATATGGGATGTAGAGAGGACACAGACAGACTGACAGACTGACAGACTGGCAGACTGACAGACTGACAGACTGACAGACTGACAGACTGACAGACTGACAGACTGACAGACTGACAGACTGACAGACTGACAGACTGACAGACTGACAGACTGACAGACTGACAGACTGACAGACTGACAGACTGACAGACTGACAGACTGACAGACTGACAGACTGACTGACTGACAGACTGACAGACTGACAGACTGACAGACTGACAGACTGACAGACTGACAGACTGACAGACTGACAGACTGACAGACTGACAGACTGACAGACTGACAGACTGACAGACTGACAGACTGACAGACTGACAGACTGACAGACTGACAGACTGACAGACTGACAGACAGACAGACAGACAGACACCGTTTAGAAACCCACTTTTTTGGACTTAGGGAACCTCAAAACAAATAAATCTCTAAAAATCCCAAGGTCCAAAATTTTCATGATTACTATACTTTATTTTACTAGAGTAAAAGAAAGTAAAAGGCATTTCGTCTAATACAATTTTCACTGAGTTGCCTTTTAATTGTTGACTGAAATGTTTTTGACTAGAATTCCCGGAGCCAACCATTTTAATATACATAAAATTATGTTATGTTAATTATGGACGTTACAATAAAATATACTTAACACGTAACTTTCATTACCTATCAACTAATGAACATAGAAGTACATTTGAATTTTAAACCGTGTACATTATCGAACTCTATAATACTACTCTACAATACTAATAATACTCTATAAAATATAGATATCAATACATACAGAGTACAACAATGTACAAGTTATTAAATTGAAATGTACTTTTATGTTCGTTAGTTGACAGGTAACGAAAGTAACGTACTAAGTATTTTTTATTGTAACGTCCTTATTTAACATATAACGTAATTTTATAATAAAATTGTTACCCTGATGATCAGCCAAAAAATCCAAAATTGGGGAAAATGATGAATAAAATCTACATGGTTATCTGTAAGAAAACTAACGTTGAAATTTTGATATAATATAGTTCATATTATTACTCTTGTTATTAAACCAAAACTTTTAATTTTTGCAGGTAGATGATGAGATATCACCCAAAACAGTAAGCTGTCGCAGCCGTATCTGGTATGTTTGTCGAATAATGGTTTGAGCCATGAAGAAATCTTCCATGTAATAATAGATGCACAATAAATTTCATTGGGCTACAAAACTTTTTATGCACCTTCGACAAACTCTTTAAAATTTTTTATGTTTTTGAATTGAAATTTCCCCAAAATTGTTTATACTTCTAAAGTTTTTTTCTTTTTAATTAAAGATGTGATTCCGACGCCTCGAGTGTCGAAATTATATTCTAAATTGTGTGCGAAAAATTCAGAACAATTATTTTAAAGCTTTGTAATTTTTGTAATTGTTGAAATAAAAAATATTTAATTAAAACAAAATTCAAAAAGGTTTTTTTTATTATTTGAAATTTATTTAGACGGCAATCTAGTATAATCAAGGGATTATCTAGTAAAAAATGATGACGTAGAATTAACTGGAATTCTGCTAAAGAATATAGTTTTTTCCGGTTATTTTACTAGAACTTTAGTAGAATAAATACAAGAAATCTAATAGTTTTGCACGAAAATGTAGTATTCGATTTTACTTGAAATCTAATTAAAAAATTGTATTTCTCATAATTTTACCAGAAGTCCAGTCGCAAAATCAAGTAGTATTGTTTACTTGATTTCTAGTACTAAATATTTGTATTTCAAGTAAAATTACCAGATTTTATTACAACCAGAAATCTATTATTTTTAATTTTACTTGATTCAACTAGATCGTCTAGTATGCTCACATCTAGTGAATTTTTATTTACCGTGTACGTAGTATTTAAATTTACGGTACTCAAGTTTCCTATTAAGCGTGACTTAGTGCTATATTTCAGCTCAGCCACACTCAGTCTAGTAAGAGGAACTGCGGAAAGCGAACTTAAGATTTATTTCATTCAGCCTTTGTTTTCTGATTTTTTTAATTCGTCCATAAGCGCCATTTTTAAAAATCTCCTATCAGAAGGATTTAAATTTTGATAATCTCTAAATTTAAGAAACATGACATACAATTGATGAGTCCTTAAATCTCTAAAAATATTGTAAAATTTAACAATTTCACGAACTCAGCGAATTTTCGCAAGTTCTATTAAATATTCGAGTAGCGATAAGCCAATAATCAAATTTTATTAGGGATGAAATTTTAAGATCACATGGTGCAGTAATATTTTCCTGCTGCATCAATAAAGTCTTTATGAATATTTTAATATTTGATTTCTACACTAATTCTAAATCCGATCCCAGTTCAGTTTGGCACTTTTGTAGATTTAAGCTTATTTCCATGCAATTCGAAATCTGGACTAGGCGTAACGTTTTATTACAAATCTGAGAGTCAAGCACTATTAGAAAACTTATAGTCGAATTGCTTTCTTGGCTGATTTCGCGCTCTTCTAGCCTGATTCCGACCATTGATAAATTTCAAACTTTGCAATCTAAATTTGATAAAGTTCGATTTCTTTATCAATTTCACTTTGTCGTTTCAATTCTTTAACTAAAATTTATCAGATCAAATGTTTTCGTTTTCTAAGATGATACAATCCATTGGTTATGCTTCTGAATTTTTCATTGGATTTGGACGAAATTAAATTAAATTAACCAAAACTAATTCAGACTACATATTTGGCATGTTGAGAGCAGAGAGTGAGTTCTGTGAGTTCCTTATGAAAACCTATTATATATGCCTATGTTTGGCAAGGTTTTGGCCATTAGCTAAACTTCCCTAGTTCTTGAAGCATTTGGATATAATTTGATTTTTGTAATCAATTTCACGTCTCCGATTAACTTCTTGAACAAACCAGTACAGATTTTTTTACGACTTTGGCCCAAAATCAGCTTGTTAATAGGTTTTTTTTGTTTTGATTTTTCGACAGGTTTGATAAATTTCTTTTTTCCTTTTCGAAACATCTTCCTTATGGATTTCTGTTTCTCATTGAATTTTGGCACGAAATTAAGTCTTGAATCTAGTTCTGTTAGCTAAACTTCCATTTAGGGAGTTTTTTTAAAGAATTTACCTCAGGTCGTGGGTTTGGCTGAATCAGAATACGAAATTTCGCAACATATTTTGATTAAATTCGATTTCTAAGGTACATCAATCTGTTAGATCGAGTGCCTTAAAAAATCGTTCGTATTGCATATTTTGTCTGATTCGGGCCACTGGTGGTACTTCTTTATTTTTCATTGAATTTTGACGAAATTTAATGCCAAATATCAGAAGGTTCTTCATCGATACTAATTTGGCCAAAATCAACCGTAAGTCTTCATTAACGCATACAGGCGTTACTCAAAATGATTTGTTAGCTTCCATTTTTATCGAATTAAAATTTATAATTCCACATTCTAGACAAATCACAGTATGTACTAGTTTTTTCTGTTGATTGTTTGGCCCGATTCTGGCTATTAAGTGAATTTCCCTATATCTCAAAATTGTTGATAAAATATGATTTTTTTTAAATCGATTTAACGGTTTTAATTGAATTAAATGTCAAATACTACCACTCCCCCATGTCACTTTGGGATAAAGTGTTTATCGACTCTAGTGCGGTCCATTAAAACATAGCACCAACCACAAGTTGCGGACTGACTTAAAAAATGTATGTAGTGGACTAGTGGTAATGGATGTCATTGTAAAGCACTTTTTTGTTTCCACTTTATGTGAATTTATGTTGCTACACTTTCTGTGAAAAACTTCACACCGGTAATTATGAGTACGAAACCACTTAGCGGAAAAGATCAAAGCGCATAAAATTAGCAAAATTTCCTTGGTGTAATTAATTCCTTTTTAATCCTTTTTCGATTAAATTAAACAATTAACGCATAAATAAAATAAAAATTAAAAAATTTGGCTTCTTCTTAACCGAATTAAGAACACAGCTATAAAACCCTTCAAAATATCATAAAAAATTAGGTTTTAATTTAATTTGGTTTATTTAATTTGAAATATTTAAATTTTCGTTTTGAAAAGTTTATTTTTTTGGTACATTTGCTTTAATTTCTTGATTACATTTTAACAACAATTAAAAAATATTTTTTTTAGCCTTTAAGGTAATTTCATAAACATTATCATCATCATCATCATCATCATTATAATCGTCGTCGTTTCATACTTTACAGTATTTAGTACAAAACTAAATAATAAAATTTGCAAACAATTAAACAAATTAGAATTTCTATTACATACTCGTACAACTATTCCGTCTGTATAATTGCACTCAGCTTAATTTTTTTTTTTTTTTTTTTAATTAAAATCTGTGAATGTTTAATGAGGTTTGAAGAAAATGTGTTCCATTAAGAGTGCCACATATGTAATTTGGTTTTCCATCAAATTTAATTTTTTGTTTGATTCGCAATTGAAGATGGTCGCGCTGCTCCAGTTTGAGCTCGGGGAACCGGTCGACTACGGTAAGAAGTACTTCATTTAAGATGAAGGTGAAAAGCCGGGGTGATACAGGACAACCTTGCTTGACACCTTTGTTTTTCTTGATCTTCTCAGTAGTTTGTTTGAACCATTTGATGGATGTGCGGTTTCCCAAAAACAAGCTGTGATTATTCGGTTGACCAAATAATGACACGTGAGAGTATGTATAGTGTACGACGTATAGTGTATATATGATCATCTGTAGATCGTTGAGTTAGAAAGGCGGCTTGGTAAGAGGGAGGCATATATAAATGTGGATCTAGACGATCTAATAGAAGCTTGGCGTAAATTTTGTAGCCTACATTGCACAAGGTGATCCTTCGGTAGTCGGTAATTACTTTTGGTCTTTGTATCTTTGGGATAGGGACTTGTAAGGTATCGATCCATTTTGGTGGAATCCGATTGGTGATCCAATCTGTTCAATCAAGGCATGAAGGGAGCCTATTAAGTTATCTGGAGCATATTTAAACAGTTCAATGGGAACCCCGTCTTGGCCGGGAGCAGTGCCTGATCGGATGAATTTGATCGTTATTTGGATCTCTTCTTGGGTGGGGGGTGATCCTAGTGGGTGATGATCGATCTCTTCTATAAACGTAGGCCAGTCACCTTCGGATTTTTTCAACTCATTATACTAGGTGGAAATAAGGAGATAAAGTGACTGGTTCTTTTGGAAGGTTCTTCTATACTGTCTAAAAAGAGAGATTTGCCAGTTTTGTAAAAAATTCTTCAAGAGATTTACCAGTTATGTAAAAAATTCTTGACATTCAAGGATTCTATGCTCGGAATAGGCATTATTTAAATTCCGTCTGGCTTCTCTCAATTGGTAGGCGGCAGAGGTATCTTGGGGATGGATATTTTCTTCGCTTAGCAGTCAAGGGTGTCCTGGACGTTAGAACAAGCTGAGAGGAAGTTTTCAAACTATCAAGAATTAAAGTCCGTAGCTGATCACGTCTGTATTTTGAGAGATGTTTTTCGTGGACTTCTTGAAGAGTGTCTTAATATTGAGCCGCTATTTTGCTATCTTTTAGTAAGGAAAGATTTAGGGTGCTAAAATTATAGGTAGAGTATGTGATGGATTTTTTGGTAATAATAGAAGGGGTTAAGGTTGTACGGTGTGTTCCTTTTCGGTGGGTACAATGTATCCATGTATGCTGGGGCGAAGAATATCAATTTTGACAGAATTAATATAGATGCTGTGATTCTTCTCTCTGGTTAAGATATGATCTACTTGTGAGTGGTGCCGTCCATCGGATCTTGTGATGATTATGCGACGTCCTTTGGTAGTATGTACTATTAGACGTGTTAGATTGACGAGTTGGCCTAAAGAATATCCGTTTTCATTGGTTTCCTGATGATATAAATTGTGAGCGATGTATCTTCTGTCCCAGTTATCTTGGCTCCCAATATGAGCGTTAAAATCACCAAGAATCACCACATCGCGGGTTTTTAGGCACCGGTCAAGTATTGAGGAAAGTGTTGAGAAAATGTTGGAGGATAATCGCCGATTGGTTGGTAAGGTGTGTGGTGGGACATACACGGTGATTTTAATTCCTTGAGGTTTGAAGATGGAATTTTTCCTCACGAGAATTCCGACACCTTTTCGAGAACTCTTTGGGTCTTAGGTGAGATATCAGGTGTAGTTCGCGGTGGAACATACAGCCGAACTCATGTTGGTCTCATGGAGTCCACAGAGAGTGATATTGTGGTGAGCAGATGCAGAGGGTGGCAAGGAATTTGTCATAGATATTAGACTATCGTAATGGGTTCCATTGTATAGTAAATGAATTTCATGTATATAATTACCGCCATCCGGAATGAAAATTGTTGGTCGCTGGGCGGAAGTATGATGAATGACTATTTTGATACCTTTTAATCTGCTTATAGCTGATAAACATTCGGAGCCGGCCCAGTAGCCGTTCATTTGAAGGTAGGAAAGATATCTGAAATGGGTTTTGTTTATTTATTAATATAATGAGGATTCATTTTGGTGAATTTAGGGGTAATAGCGGTATTATAAATGATGGTTACCTTTCTGTACATTGGTTAAGGAATTGTACTGTAATCTGATTAGAGTCAGATAGGTGGAATGAATCTATTATAGTGGGTATATAATCTGGTAAATGCTCTCTAATAAATTGAACTACCTCGGAACGGAGTTCATGATGTGAATTAATAGGATGCTGTGGTAGTATGGTTCCCAATTGATGTATAACTGCATTAAAAAGACAGTTACCCTCGGGTGGAATGGCATACACTTGCATTTTATTTATTTTATTTTATTTCAACAAAGATGTTGGCAGGAATTTTAGTTAAATTTTGTTTAAAGCTTTTTTTTCTTTTTTATTGTTTTTGAGTTGTTTTAGCTTATGATAAAACCAAAATTTTGACGTAAATGTCAAATTGTTTTTACTTAAGGGGGGAATAAATGTTGAGAACAGGGGTGTGTATGAAGGTGTTTTCAATTGAGAGGTTAGTGTGCTTATGGGTAAATAAATCCTGGGAATATTTTTGATGATGTGAGGTGTGAATGTTGGATAAGAATTTTGGTTTTCGGTTAAAGAGGATAAATGAGCTGGTTCTGTGCTCTCCAATAAAGTTGAAAATGGGAAGGATGAATTTTTTCCCGGTATGACAATTATTGTAGGTTTGATCATAGGAATGAAGTAATATGGTTGGAGTGATTTTATGGTCTGCTGGTCGTGAAATGAGGTGTGGTGACTGCTTAGTGAAGGCAATAACGAGATTAAGGGTTGATGGGTGACTTAGATTTAGACTTATAACTAATTTTATATTATTATTGCATTTTAATTTTAACTTTGTTTTAATCTTAGGTTAACTTTATTTAACTTTATTTTTAAATTTAAATTTGTTTTATTTTGTTTGGTTTTTAATTTGTTTATTTGGCATTGTGTTGATTTGGTTACTATTAATATTTCCAACGAACCACTATCTTTTAATTGATAGGCATCGGGTGTTGGTTGGTTTCGTGGTTTTTAAATAGAAATGGCAGACAAGGCTAAAGTAAAACGAACTACTGCTATAATATAGCGATTTGGGTACCAGCTCACGGAAAATCGGCAACCATTTCCAAACTTAAGGTTCAATTAGAGCCACTTGAATCGCATTACACGAGGTTTCTAAATAACGAGGAGCTAATAACGGAACAGATTGATTCAGATGATGACGACTTCAATTCGAAATATTCTAGTTTTGAGGAAAAGTACATTGACACAAAGGCCGAACTTTTAACATTGATTGATGAAAAGGTGGTCGCTATGCTAAGCCATTCAAAGACATGAACACTTCTCAAAATCAATCGATTGTAGTTTCTACGAAGAATGTTAAGCTTCCCAAACTAGAGCCACCAAAGTTCAGCGGATCATACAGCGATTGGACAGATTTTAAGAACGAGTTCACAACAATGATTATAAAGGAGACTGATTTAAACGATGTTGATCGTTTCAAATTTTTGAAATCATGTTTGGTGGGTCGTGCAACATGAATCTTATCAAGGATGGAAGCATCACAAGAGAATTTTCGAAGTGCGTGGAAGGCTCTTTGTGTTCGATATGAAAATAAGGCGTTAATTTTAGAGTCTCACATCAACTAGGTTATTCAGATGAATAGTGTGAATAAAGAATATTCAGAGTGTGTTCGGGAAATGGTCGATCAAGTAAGTGCACATTACCGTGCATTAAAATCAATGGGGTCCATGCAAGAAGTGGCTGAAAATTTCTTGATTTGTCTGATGTTAAAGAAATTGGATGCTAACAATGTGGAGAGATGGGAAGAGTCCACTAATAAGGAGGTCCCGACATGGAATGGTTTCTGTTCATTCTTAGAGAAACGTGCCACAACTTGAGAGAAGATTGAGTATAACAAAAAACAATTTAGTAAGCCAAAAGCATCCGCAACACGAAATGTCCATTCACCTAAGTCTGAGCATACCTACTGCCTTTACGACATCGAATTCGAATTCGTGTGCTAAATGTGCATATTGCTCAATTTTGCGAACCTGTATAATTAATTTACATTGCACAATACACAGTCAGTCATAATAAGTTGTCCGAATCGATCGACCATAAAATAAAATAAATACTTGGTGATTAGTTTTTATATAAAGAAAACTATATGTAAAATTAAATTACTACCGGAACTCTACCACTTCATGGTTTGGTGTTTTATCCTTAAAAAACAGGTGAAATTACAACATTAACAATTATTGAAGTTCTGTTTTAAACGGGTGTACGGTGTGTACCCAGGAGTCCGGGAGATCCTGCTATAATGCTTGGCCGTACATTCACAATCAATCAATCAGTCAATACATTTTTATAAGTTCCATTTTGTATGTAGGGTACATGTTTTAGATGAATTGCACCATATTTTCTGTGCTAAAATGTGATATGCCTCACAAAGGTTGAAAATATGGATCGGAGCAAGTGTAGAATTCTTAAAATTTAAGGATTTAAACGGTTTGACAAAAAACCGTTTTAGGTTCAAATTTTAAAAATTTAAGTATGAATAATTGTAACCATTTTTTAGAATTTTGGCAACTTGATCATTTGACAAACGACAAAAGAATTTTTTGAGAATTTTAAAAATTAGCAAAAATTCAAAAGTATCACAACTGCAGATCGAGATTTAGACAAAGAGTAAAATATTTTGTGAACGAACTCTTTTAATCTTTACTCAAGATAAAATCAAAGAAGTCAGAAGTGGCGCGACCAATTGAAACAATTTCGGAAGTAATGAAGTTTAACTAATTTTATAATATCTAGAAAACCTCCTTCCTTATGTCTGATATCTACTCGTGAAGAAAATAACGGTATACAGTGGCTATTGAGGATGATATCAATTCAAATCGAATACTGAATGCCTCGGGCGGAGAAATTATTTAATAAGTATAAAAATGTAAATGCCATCAACTGTTGTTTTGAAAGATTTTCCCCTCAAATCGAATTCTTATTAGATGTATGGTTGCCTTACTGATTTGTTTGTTTTAGATAAAAAAAAAATTCTAAATAAAGGCCATTGAAAAACGGTTTGACTGAAACAAATGGCTAGGCGCGGATTGGCTTTACATATACAAGCAATAAGTTAGGCGAAATGACCATGGAGACGTTTACATACACGTCGATTTCGGCCTTCCTGGGAATACTTTTTGTTTGTTTTCCAATCATTTCAAAGGTAACATTGATGTGGTTGCAATGCCTCTGTAACACGAGATATCATTAATTTTTCATGTCTTAAAGAAGGGCGTAATCTTTGGCATTTTCCTGTAGTTAATGTGGCATATTGGATGGTTTACATCGGGGTGAAGAAAATTAGTCTGCATGGTTTTTCAGAATAAAAGGTCCTCAACAAAAAAAGTAGGGGTTGCAATCGCCGCAAACTGTTATAATTTGCTGGTTGTTTTTTTTACAGGGTTGGGGAGCTGTAGTCTGGAGCCAATAAGCTGGGCATTTTTGATAAGCTGGAAACCGAGCAAAATATTGCTTATTTTCGTTCAATATTTTGTCAAAATTAAGTTTTTGTTCAAAAATGCTACACATAAAATCATCAAACTTGGAACAAAATAAACGAGATAGGAAAGCAGGCTTTGTCTCCGGCTCCGGCTTACCAAAAATGCCCAGCTCCGTGGCTCCTGGCTGCGACTCCCGGTTGGTAAGTCGATTGGAAAAATGTTTATAGATGTAATGGCAGTTTTTTGAGAGGAAGAGGATTTACAATCCCCTAAAGGTGCATTCTAGTAGGATATCCTTTAACTTCACGTTTGATAGCAAAGTATTTATAAAAGTATTTTGGATCAGATTTAGTTACTAAAACAATTCATGTTTGTTTAAAGCCGCAAGAGAATGTTTATTATCAAGGTTCGTGTGGGTGTTATCAGAAAATTCTGCCAATTGATAATTAATTAATATTGACTATTGATTAATATTGACCCCCATCCTGCAGAGATGCGGGATGGTATCAAGGGCGTGTGGAGACGACTGCATGCTCGGACTCTAGATATGTGGATCTATATGAAAAGGCTATAGCCAAAGTAGAAGAGGTGTGACCAGGCGCAAAGCTTGCGGCAGTTAGCCGGGAGGAAATTCCCGGCAGGCCGAGGGCACGTGTCTGGCTGCCATCCGAACCGGCTAGCCCTGACGAGGCTTTGAAAATCATTCAGGTCAGTAACCCGAATCTTCCGACCGGAAATTGGAAGATCGTCAAGCAGGAGGAGGCGAAGGGGGGCTCTAAATTATCAATTATTGTAATAAATAAGGAGTCCCTTGCCCTCCTGCACAAAACGAAGGAAGTAAGTGACTTCGGATTCGGGTCAATTACTCTCAACGTTTTTTAAAAGGCTTGGGCGGAAGCGCGTACGCGATGCCAACCG
This sequence comes from Tipula vernalis, assembly GCA_958295665.1. Lineage (NCBI taxonomy): Eukaryota > Metazoa > Arthropoda > Insecta > Diptera > Tipulidae > Tipula > Tipula vernalis. The sequence goes on from OY282560.1 coordinate 346,593,903, forward strand.
ATGGATGGTGGCAACCCGCCCAGGCCTAAAGGGGATACCAGCAGCACAGGGGGAGAAGCTGAGGGTAGGGGGAAGAGTGAATCCGGCGACCTCGGTCTGGCAAGGATTCACTTGGAAGATGAGGAGAGGCACATACGAGTAAGCGAAGGAGCTGGTGTGCCGATGGAGAAGGATGTCGGCAGCCCGGCAAGACGGGCGGCACTGACAAGTCCTCTACAGAGGGAAGGAGAGTTAGCGAGACGGGCGAATCCGGCGAATCCCAAAATACCGAGAAATAATATTCCTACGGTAGCAGGAATATAGTATACCATAGAGGTAGGTAAAGGTTAAAAGGTTATGATTATGATAACTCAAATTCACCTTCACTATTCTAAGGCTGCTTCGGCAGCTCTACTCCTCAGGCTGGCTATTTCTGGTGAGGATGTGATACTAATCCAAGAACCTTGGATGAATAACAACAGGATCTGTGGCCTCAGAACCAAGGGGTACAAAATTATATCCTCTAGTAAGTCTGGGAAGATCAGATCTTGTATTCTTGGAAAAAATAGTATTAATCTTTTCCTTCTCTCTCAATACAGCAATGGTGACACTACTGCAGTTAGCCTGGAAGTAGACACTTGTAGATTCTGGCTAGTTTCAGCCTGCATGGACCGGGAGAAGGAGGTTACTCCTGATAACCTGGAGGAGCTGATCCGTGAAGCGGAACAATCAAAGGTAGGTGTGGTACTGGGAGTTGATGCTACTGCGCATCACACTATCTGGGAAAGCACGGACATTAAAAAAAGAGGTAAATCACTTTTTGATTATTTGATGAGTACTAACCTTTCAGTGTGTAATATTGGGCGAGAACCCACATTTATTACTAGTAAAAGGTAGGAGGTTCTAGACGTGACCCTTGCTTAAAATAATATTCTTCATATGGTTAAAAATTGGAAGGTGGATAATGAACACTCCTTTTCTGATCATCGATATTTAACCTATAGCCTCGATATTCAACGTGCTACCCGGGAAGGCTTCAGGAACCCTAGAAAGACCAACTGGAGCAAATATGGAGAATTATTGGAGGATTTGTTGCCGTCGAGGGCTCTGGAGCCCCCGATGACCGTTAAGGAGCTGGAGGACATGGTGGCTAGCGTTACTAGCGCATGCAACCGATCCTTTCGTGCTGCCTGCCCACTGGCTAAGCCTAGGGGTAGGCAAAAACCAGTATGGTGGTCCAGGGAACTGGGAACCTATCGTAAGACTTGTAGGACAGCCTTTAATAGAGCCAAAAATACAAGGGAGGCTCAGCATTGAGGCTCCTATAAGGAGAAATTCGGAAAATATAAGAAAGAATTAAGAAAGGCACAAAGGAGGTCTTGGAGAATCTTCTGTGATAAAATGGAAGAGGTATCCGAAACCTCCCGCCTTAGGAAGAATCCTTCCAAAAGTACAGCTAGTCCCAGTTTTTTGATAAAACCGGATGAATCTTGGACAGCTTCTAGTGGAGAATCTCTGGAGCTTTTCTTCGAGACACACTTCCCAGGGAGCTTTGAAGACCTGTTGGTTCGTAGCAATCATCAGGAATCACTGTCAGTGTTCTCAGAGGATATCGTAACCAGGAAACGAATCCTATGGGCACTGAGGGGTTTTAAATATTTTTTTTACGTGTAAAACACTGTGTAAATTACATAGTGTAATTTACTCGCCCAACGGTGTAAGTCTCTCTTTATATGAAAAATTTGATTTTTCTCGTTTAATGCTTAGTTTTGAAATTACGCTCTACAAAATGCTGTGCTCTAATTAAACTCGTTGCTCCCTATTGACTCCCCTATACTCAACACCAATAAAAATATTTAAAAATCACATAATTAAATTAACGCGTAATTATTTGTACGATTAAATGGGAAAAATATAAAAAAGTCAATTTCACGAAACTTTTTTAAACACTACATTCTACGAGTATATAAAATATCCCCCATATACTCATATTCCAGTCATAGAAAATTTGTTTACGATATTATCATCCACATGATACGAATATGAGAAATAACATCACAGGCATAATGTGTTTTACAAGTGGTACGTACTCGTACCTAGTTGAATAATAATAAAATCAACGCGTTTCGTTATTTATTTGATTAGGCAACGATGTAACTAGAGACTACGAGATAACAACATAATAATGCTAATATTAATAATAATCATAATCATAATCATAATAATATTATTATGTTTATAAATTATTTATATTGTATGTATGTATGTATATAAGAGGCTGATGATTCTAATGGTATGATATCCATGTCATTTTAACTTTAATACCAATAATCATTATAATTTACCTTAAATTGTATATAACTTTGTTTTGCTGATATCGTTGTTGTTATCGTGTATCAGATAAATAAAGTACAAATAATAAAGTTGATTAAACATAGAAGGTATATGCTGTAAACGTATATGTTCTAATAATATTATTTACCTTCATTTTTATTTTTTTATTTTTATTCAGGAAAGGTGCAAAATTATTATGATATTTTCCACCATTACACCAGATATAGGTTTGTTTATACCAATCTCGTAATATTTGTAAATATTTTTCTCGAGCACATATGGAGAGATCTACTCGCACATATTTATACATAATTATGTATTGTGTTGTGGTTGGTTTATTACTTTTGTTTCAAGATTTTTAGGATAGATATTAGGTTTAGGGCTACTTCAATAAAATACAATGAAACATTGTCATTGGCATTATTGAAAATTTTCTTGCATGTCGTTCACTTTGAATCAAAAATGGGTTTGATCAGTCTTCTGTTGAAATGGTAAAGTTGTCTAATTTTGGTGACCCAATTGGTGACCCATTTGAAATATTGCCTGTTGTTCAATGTTATGGTGAAAGTGCAGAATCTTCGTCCCGAAGTTTCTATAAGCTGAGGTCTGAGTTAGTCTTATGATCTGAGAAAATGGTGTTTGGGATTCTGAATGAAGAAAAATATTATTTTGAGAAAGTGTAACACTACGCATTGTCTGGAGGATATCCAAGTTAAACGCGATAGATCCACATATTCGGCTTTCACGCCAAATCAATTAAATTCTGGAATAAGGTCACAAAATCCCCTCTTGGCATCAGTAACCAATAATATGGATGGTGTTCCTTACGGGAATTATGCCATTCCTTCCACTTCCACAGCTCCTAACTGAAGGGAACCTTATCCAGATACCGTAGCCGGAATAAGAGGTATTCCCGAGGAACCATGGTTTATCTAGAAGTGGGCTACCTTTGGCCGGATCTCCAACCGGTCTTCCAATAACTTTGTTTTTGTTCCAAGTAGAAACTCTGGCATCATCGATGAATTTATCATACGATAGATTATTAACTGAAATTGTTCTAAAAGGAATGGCGGCTCACTGGTATTGGACGTTTCGGCAGCAAAATCTAACTGTTAATTGGCACGGATTTCGGCGAACGAAACCTTTCTCGAGTTTTATCAACAGGTGTGGAGCCTAACCCTGCAATTGAGTATTCCGTAGGCGGAGCGGGACGCTCATAGGCGAGCGATCAATGAGTTGGACATAGTCCTGATTATTATCAAAATCCCATAAACTACGAACCACATACAAATATTACTCCGCATCATTCAGTTCCCTCAAGTTAATGATACATATGCCGCTAATTTCCTCCACAATGGGCCCCAAATCACAAATTTCGATGCTTACGCAAATACTGGTACGTCATATTCAGTTCCCCAGATTGATGAATTACCGGCATCCAATTTCAACTCTCGTGGGCAAAATCACGCGGGACGACTCACCGCCCCAACTATGAATAATAACATTAATCAGTCAAACGCAATTTGCTATAATTGTGACGACATAGGCCATGTTTTTACGGAATGTCCGGTGCCAACCTCGCGATGGTTTTGTTATCGTTGCCGTATGAAAGATACGGTTACATCAAGATGTACCCGATGTAAGGTAAACGACCAGCAGGGACTGTGGAGAACTGGGAATCACAGTACCTAAAGACTGGTCCATCCCAGACCTATTCAACAAGATGCTGCCGCCAATACAGAACCAGCGTGGAGAGTTCTGACGAAACCTGGAGCGACGACCAATCCGAAATAACTTGTTCTGAATCTACGGATTTCCATTCCTCTGACGAACCACCGCCATATAATTTCAAAATTAACGTTCCGATACCCAATGGTGCAAAGCTTAAATGGTATTATAGTCCTAAACACCGGTTAAGAAGTTGTTCTTATTGGAAATCAAAACGGAATCGCAAATCTGACATAGTATCATCAATCATTAACACCAACTCTATAGACAAACAACCCTATGCCCAAGTATACAATGGTATTCAGTACAATGGTCTGTCGGATAGTGGTGCTACCATCAGCAACTTTACATTGTACATTTATTAGAACAACCACTCTATTTGGGTATTAATTTTTGGAAATTATTTGGAATCACCCCGAATATATCTAACCTAAATACCATATGGGCCACCCCCCCCCCTCCCCCACAGCGAACTTAACGAATTTCATCATCTCTCCCAAAAGGATAAAGCAAGACTCGCAGACAAAGTTGTTTCGTTTCCGTCATCAGCGCAATTGGGACTCGGAAAAACCAACTTGCTATCCCACGTCATAGACGTTGGTTCCGCCAAACCGTTGAAACGATTTTACTCTGTTTCACCTGTGAAGCGCGAACTGATGTACAAAGTATAGGACCGAATGTTGTCATTAGGTGTCATTGAAGAGAGTCAGAGTTCGTGGTGTTCGCCGGTTACTCTGGTGCAGAAGGCAAATGACAAAGTTCGTTTGTGTTTGGATGCCCGTGAATTGAACAAAGTAACCGTCAAGGATGCTTATCCGTTGCCGATTATCGATGGATTATTGGATCGATTGGATCAAACCCGGTTCATATCGACAATTGATCTAAAAGATGCTTTTTCTCAAATTCCGCTCGACCCAGCATCCAGAGACAAAACGGCGTTTACGGTGCCCGGACGGCCTTTGTATCAATTCACTGGCATGCCATTTGAATTGTGCAATGCTCCACAAACGATGTGCCGCCTCATGCACAGAGTGATACCGTACCGACTCCATGATCGTGTTTCTGTTTACTTAGACGCCTTGCTTATCACTTCGGCCACTTAAGACGAACATTTTGCGCTTCTCAGTGAGGTCGCGGACTTGCTGAAAAAATCCGGCTTATCAATTGACACCGAAAAAAGTCGGTTCCTGCTCAAGGAGGTGCGGTACTTGGGATATTTAGTTGGCGACGGTTATCTCCGTACGGGTCCAGAAAAGATTGAGGCAATAGTGGAATATCCTATCGCAAAAACCACCAAACAGGTGAAGATGAATTCAGGCAAGTTAAGTGTCCGAATAGGTAGGTAGATATTCAGAATCACCCTCCCCTCCCCGCAGTGGTAAAGTAACTTTAATTTTTTTTGTTTTGAAATTTTTAACTTGGAAATCCTCCAGACAATGCGTAGTGTTACAAAAGAAACTATTATTGTTGGAAAACTAGCCTTACTGATATTAAAAATATCAATGTATATTGGCATTATAGGCCTAGGGAAATTTTAGTATTAAGCGTTACAAGTTTAGTAAATTTTAAGTGATTTGCTTAAATTTGTCGAAGAGGAGGAATTTTTTTCTTCTAATTGTTTAATGTAATGTTTACGCATCGGAAAACCATCCACTTTTATCCGGTAAAATACTGGTTATTGATAGTTTTGATTTTTGAAGGCACATTCTTTTTTGTGTTAAAAGGGTTACAATTAACTAGTTACCCTGGTTGCTTTGGTCTAGTTACTTTGCTTGCATAATTACTTATCATCTAAATTAAATTGTTCATACGTATTTTCCTATGTACGCTCTTTTCTTGGGCGTACTAGGGCGTACTAACATCGGTGGAGTATTTCATCGGTGTCATCGGTGAAGTGTGATGACGCAAGCAAGACTGAGGCCTGCAAAATTCTGGGTAAAGATAAGCTAAAGGACATACATTGCACATATTCCAGGGGTATACTTTAGATATGGTGACCTATAGGGTCACCATTATGGTTGACGTACCAATTTATAATCATTTACATTTTTTAAGCTTTTCATAAGCTTTAATTTTAAGAACATACGCATATTGAATATAATATTTATAATTTTTAGATGTGTATTCTGCCATTCGATTAAAATTTCAGTTTTTTTTTATGCGCCCATGTATACATAACATATAGAACGTAACGGTAAATATAAAGCTCTAAATATATATGAACAAATAATATTTTCGACGCATCTCTTGGGTGTAATGAGCTTGAGTACATATAAAACAATTTACTTTGAACATTATGATTATGTTTGTTCATTAACCCTGAGCAAGATCGGTATCCGTTTATATTCTTATCTACATATAGACATACAAAACGAGATAATAATATTTTGTGGTTATACCACACGTAAAAGTCTACTAAACTATACGAGGGTTAACATACTTATGTACGCGATTGTCTATACAAACGAGAGAAAAATACTTGATTATATACAATACACAATAATATACAGTTACAGTTTTTTTTTGCCCCTCCCCCCCAAAAGAAAATTGAAAATTTATTTTTTCTTCTTACTTGGTGTAATTCTTGTTTTGGTTTTTATTTTTTTCAATTTCTTCTTCATTCCGAGAAAGAAAAGCAAAATAATATTAAGTTAATAAATAATAAATATTTAAATTATTTTAACACAAATGAGAAGAAACACGCTACTCGTACTCGTACCTTGGATAATCTTGGTACAAAGATACGCGAGTACGAGTAGATAAAAAAAAAATGTTTTTTTATGCTGCTGCTTTTTGCATTAAAATATTTATGTTTACAGATGTCAAAAATAAATAAGATAATCTAAAATTCTTTGTAACATTTCAATTTATCCGGAAAAAAAAATAAATAAATAAATGTATATAAACACGAGGTGAAATACCTGTCAGTGAGGTGTATGTATTTTTCGGTATGATGATGAATTGATTTTCAATTGATTTGATTTGTTTGGTAAATTGATTATCGGGGTGAAAATTCTTGGTATATATGTATGTAGGTTTAATTTAGAGAATATTGGATGTTTTTAATTTTATAAGGTGAACACAATTTAGTTTGCAAGAATTTGAAGACAACACTAAGAATTAAAAATAGATGGACTGAAGGAGTCCAAAAACATTCAATACGTCTTGCCAAAGGGACTTGATCTTGTTTCTTCCCGTTGGAAATGAAGTCCACATTTTGCACAAGTCCGTATCAAATCGTTTGAATCCTCAGACCAGGGGCGTCCAGTGGGCCGTCCTTGGTACTATAAACAGATAAAAAAAACAAGATGAGTGAACATCAGTTTTATCGCGATTTAATTGAATAAAGATTATTTATTTGAGTTTTCCTTAAAGGACATTTTTATTCGTAAGCCCTCCACCTGGATTAGGCCTGCATTACAGCGCTATACTCCATTTGTCCTTAGAGCCGGATCCTAAGTGGAAAGGTGAACCATTACAACGTATATGGAAAAACAATTTGCGCCTGTTGGATTTATTCAGTCAGCTGTATATTTGAATACAATTGGATTCCAGTTGGTTCGAGGTAAAGGAGGTGATATGGCAGTCATATGGTAAATCAGATCATAGTTAACAATAAGTTACCATCATTTCTATTTAAATTCAGGATTAACAGCTCGGCATAATATATCGCTTGACTTCGAAGAAACCGGTGTCGACTCGTTCAAGATGTGCAATATGGACGGTAGTCTTCCAGAAATCCGAATACCAACATTTAGTGGAGACTACACCAAGTAGCAGTCATTTTATGACTTATTCTCTTTAAACATTCACGAAAATTTAAGTCTCAACCATGCACAAAAGTTTCAATATTTGAAAGGTCTCTTACGCGGAGAAGTAGCGGCACTTCTTAAACACTTAACCGTTTCTGATGCCAACTATATTGAAGCCATGTCGAAATTGAAAAAATGCGACTTTCATAAAAACATTTATTGAAATACCAACAATTCATAACCCAACAGCCCAAAATATAAAACGAATAACGGACACAGCTGATGAAGTGATTCAGGGTCTGAAAGCCATTGCTACTGAAGCTGAAGGCCGCGATCTGTGGTTGATAAATATTTTATTACAAAAATGGATGACGAAATTAAGGAAAAATAGGGTAATGAGGGTGTTGGTACAGATATTCATAATTGCGATATATTGCTTGAATTTATCTAGAAACGTACTGATGCCTTTGATTCAGTACGTAGCTAACAAAAATGTTAAACTCTTAAAAGAAGATAAATTGTATGACGACCAAGGAACAGTATTCGCTCAAAACACCTACTAAGGATGGGTTCTTACAGGCAACACTAATTTTTCTAAATCGCGTTATATAATTCCATTACGAACATCGAGTCAAACAACAATATTGACATAGCATTAAAGAAATTTTGGGAAACCGAAGAGATACATATTTACGCATCTCGGTTACGCAAACGATAAAAAATTCCAAAGAATACTTTGGCAAACTAATCCAACCGAACCAGTGAAAAGTTTTGAACCAATGCTAACTTATGGAATGTCATCGGCAACTTATATCGCAATTAGAGTTCTTAAAACAGATTGCCATGGCTAACAGAAAGAAATTTCCTAGAATGTTTAGCATTATTGAACGCGACATCTATATGGATGATTTGCTGATGGGAGCGAATATTTTATAAGAAGCTATTCAATTAGCGAGAGAAGTAACTAATATTTTGAGGGGCTATGTACATACTTGTGAATTCGATTCGAACGTATTCGATTTTTCGAAGTATTGGATTCTTATTTGAATTGAATCAGATTCATTCGTTTCTTATTAAAATCAAGTAGTCTGGCAGATGTGGTGGGGGGGGAGACAATAAGTAGAATGATTTTCATCGGCTCCGCAACCTATCACAGCACCCACTTTCTGTCCACTGTGCTGGTGATGTTTTAGGCCGAGATAAGGAGTGGATGGTCACGAACGGATGTATATCAGATATATCCAGGAGAGACTCGCAAGTGCATGTATGACCTCCACGTGGTGGCTACTGGTAACTAGTAATTTTTCCTGGGCTTATGTACAGCGCTGAAGGAGTAAACCTTACACAAATCCCCAAGTCACGGTGGAACAGCATATGCCAAAGAATGAATGGTTAGTGGGTAAACTAATCTCTAATATGCGGACTCTGGATACCAGGCGATCTCAAGTTTTAATCAGCCTTACCCTCGTATACGGATCTCTGCGAAGGTGGACCGTTTGTTTCTCCGAAACTCGTGGGAGCAAATGAACACAAATAAAATAAAAGCAAAAGAGACAGGCACTCTCAAAAAGCCAACAGGTACAACGTATGGTGGCTCAAACCTTAAAGGTGGAGTCACCAACGAAGAAACAATAAGGGTCTTGAAGGCCGCGGTGCCGTCTACCAGCGGAAGCCGAGAGCCTGCCGTAGAAAAAGGGGACTTGGACCGTAAAGGGCAAGCTATCTTCACAGTAGGTTTGGTAAACACGGCCTTGGCACCTAAGCCGGCGGTACAGGAACCGACGCTCGGCGCAGAGGATATTAGATAGGCTAGCTGCCACTCCTGAGGGGCTGCTAACGAAGGAACAGAAGGAATCTCTGGCATGGGCAAAGGTTACCTTCTTAGGCGACAATTCGGGGAGGGTACCAGCAGAGTCGAAAATACAGCGGTCCCAAGACGAATTGGAAGCTGGGAATAGTAAGCGACCCAGAATGCAGGGAGCCCAAGGAGATACTAGGACGCACGAGGCAAGACTGTTCAGTGACGTCCTTAAAGAGCATTCAGGGATACTAGAAGTCATTGACAGGAGTCAAGAAGATGGGAGTATCACTCTCAATAAATGGAGGCTAGTGTATAACGCACTAAACTCCGTTTTCCTAACGGTCCTCGGAGAAAATCCGGGACCACCTCCATCTTGTAGGGATGCAGGATGGCACCAAGAGCGCGTTAAGCTTACGGCGCGCGCAGATCAAAGATCGGTAGACCTTTATCGTCTGGCCGTAGCTAAGGTAGGAGAAGTGTGGCGAGGCGCGAAGCTGGCAGTGGTTGACAGGGACGAGATCCCTAGCAGACCCTAGACCCTAGAATGAGAATAATTCGGGCAAGCAACGTTGATGAAGAGGAGGCGAAGGGAGGATCTAGGTTGTCCATTTTAGTGGTGAACAAGGAGTCCCTAGCCCCTCTAGCTAAAAAAGGGGGTAATCGGCTTCGGTTTCGGGTCAATTACCCTAAAGGTGTTTAAAAAGGATGAGGTCGAAGCCATTGTGGAAAACCTACCAGGGAAAGGTCAGAGAGAAGGTGCTAACACGCGGGACGTTGGGAGCTCAGCGATGGAGCAATTGACGGGTATTGGTAGTCGCCTGTCCCTGGGCTCGAACGAGGAAGATCGGGTCGAGTCGATGGGGGAGGAGGGTGGAATAAAGAACCAACACGGAGCACCGGAAGGGAGCGTCAGGATTGATGACGTCCCCCTAGGACCGAGAGATTAAACCCTGCCGCGATAGCGGAGGGTATATGAAGGAAGGTAAGTTGATCTGTTTATGCTGGGCACGGTTCAGATTAATCTTCACTATTCTAAGGCTGCTTCGGCAGCCTTGATCCTCAGACTGACCAAATCGGATGAGGACATAATCCTAGTTCAAGAACCCTGGATTAGTAAAAACAAAATCTGTGGCCTCGGTATAAAAGGGTTTACAATTGTATACTCTTCTGGGTCCGATAAGATCAGATCTTACATTCTCGCTAAAAATAACTTGAGTATTTTTGTTCTTCCACAATATAGTGGTGGAGACGTAACGGCAGTCGGCCTGGAGATAAGAAGCTGCTTATTATGGCTGGTTTCAGCCTATATCGACCGAGAGACGGAGGTTCCGCCGGATAACCTTGCGGAACTGATACTCGAAGCGTAACGGGAAAATATCGGAGTAATACTGGGTTGTGATGCAATTGCGCATCATTCAATCTGGGGTAGCACCGACATCAATGATAGGGGTGAGTACTTATTTGATTAATTATTGGGTACTAACCTTGCAGTGTGTAATCTGGGGCAAGAGCCCACTTTTATTATTAGTAACAGGCAGGAGGTAATGGATGTTACCTTTGCATCAGACTCCATTACACATATGGTCAAAGAATGGAGGGTGGCGAAGGAACACTCCTTCTCGGACCATTGGTACGTGCCGTTTAATATTGACATTCACCCTGTTACCCGGTAAGCCTTCAGGAATCCTAGAAGGACTAACTGGAACAAATACTGATGGGGGAAATCACAAGCGCCTGCAACTTGTCCTTGGACACTGCTTGCCCCAAGAGAATACCTAAAGGGAAGTAGAAACCGGTATGGTGGTCCAGGGAGTTGGGAATCCTTCGTTCAGGGTGTAGGAAAGCATTCAATAGAGTAAAGGGCTCTTGGGAAGCTCAGGACTGGGACTCCTATAAGGAGCACTTTAAAAAGTATAAAAAGGAAATAAGGAAGGCGCGGAGGAGGTCTTGGAGACTATTCTGTGATAAAATGGAAGGTGTTTCGGAGACTTCGCGCCTCAGGAAAATCTTATTTAAGAGTCCAACGAGCCCTAGTTACTTAATTAAACCAGACGGGGGCTGTGGACAACGTCTAGTGGGAAATCATTGGCGCTTCTGTTGGATACCCATTTCCCAGGTAGTGTGGGTGTGTCGACGGAGCTTGGTAGGAATAGGGAAAAATTATCGTCGGCAGGCCCGGACTATAAATCGGCAGGCCCGGACGGTATCATCCCAGCGGAATTGCAAAAACACTCATCGATCATTCTCCCATGGCTGGAGGTGATCTTCAGGGGGTGTCTAAAACTGAATTATATTCCTAGGAAATGGACGGAGGTTAGGATGATTTTCATCCCGAAAACGGGGAAGAATTCACAGGCCTACCCAAAGGACCTAATACCAATAACTCTATCATCCTTTCTGTTGAAAATATTGGAAAGACTGATCGACGTGTACATACGTGTAAAAATAAAACCCAGTAATTGGGCGACTTCTCAGCATGCGTACTGGAAAGGGAGATCTGTGGATACGGCTCTGCATTCCCTGGTGCGAACAATTGAGAAATCAATCCACTCGAAAGAGTATTGTATGGTAGCCTTCCTCGATATAGAGGGCGCCTTTTACAATGTCAGGACGGAGGCAGTTCGGGAAGGACTGTATTTCTTAGATGTGGACTACCCCTTAGGGAGGTTGATAAATCAGATGCTAGAATACAGGATTATTAACGCGGATATGGGGGAATCCACTATTAGGAGACGAGTAGTTAGAGGACCTCCGCAAGGTGGTGTCCTATCACCTCTTTTCTGGAACATAGTTATCAATGGATTACTTTTGGAACTGGGGAGGGAGGGAATAGGGATGATAGCGTATGCAGATGACGTAGCGATCGCGATCTCGGTGAAGTACCTAGGCACGATTAAGGAAGTCATGCAACACGCGCTCGTAATCATTACAAAGTGGGCCAGCAAATGTGGGCTGGGTATAAATCCATACAAAACAGAGCTGGTTCTCTTCACCAAGAAATATAAAATTCCGGTAGTCGCCCCTCCTACCTTAAATGGCACGGCACTGGCCTTTACTTATAAGGCAAGATTTCTGGGCATAATCTTGGACAGTAAACTAAATTGGATGCCCAATATTTTAGAGAGAGTAAAAAAGTCCACCATGTCTCTGTACTCATGTAGGAACGCCGTCGGTAGGAGATGGGGTCTAAAACCAGAGCTGGTACACTGGCTCGTCACCGCTGTAGTCAGACCGATTCTGATGTACGGGGTGAGTGTGTGGTGGCCAGCGAAGGTACAGAGAACGGCCTGCTTGCTTATAAGCGGGGTACTGAGGAAAACCCCTACACGTGCTCTGGAGGCTATATTCTACCTTCTTTCTGTCGACATCTTTGGTAAGCAGAAAGCGGCAACTACGGCTGCACGACTCTCTGCCGTGTTTGAGTGGAAATGTCTTCAGATGGGCCACTCGACGATTGGCAGGTCGCTAAAGGCAGATGTGGAGAATAGTGACTACACGATACCGATTGTATGCTTTGAAAGAGGTTTCCGGACTCTTCTCCCCTCAAGGGAATCCTGGGGGAACAGGTCAATAACAGAAACTGGAAGTATACAATTCTATACTGACGGCTCCAAGCTAAACGGCAAAGTCGGAGCAGGAGTCTATTGTGACAAATTAAATGTGAATATATCCGTTCGTCTTCCTGATCACTGCATTGTATACCAGGCGGAGGTGGTAGCGATTGAGAAAGCGCTGACTTGGTTGAAGCATAATGTCATATCCATTGGAAATAACAATATATGTGGACAGTCAGGCGGCAATCAAATCGCTGGAATCAGTTTCTCTGACGTCCGTGGTGGCATTGAAGGGCCGCTCATCTCTTAACGAGATGAGTGAGCATTTCAATATCCAGATAGTCTGGGTCCCCGGTCACTCGGACGTACTGGAGAACTGCAGGGCGAACGAACTGGCAAGGCAAGGTACAACTCTTCAATTGAAACCGGAAACCTGGGTGCTAACTGGACACTGCCTCATTGGGGAGCATCCGAGGAGGCAGTTTGGACGGCCTTTTGGATCTCGACAACTGCAATGTGCGAGATATCTTACGCTACATAAGTAGCTCAAAATGGTTCTAATGAAGGTGTAAGGGGAGTAGGATCCCTTGGTATCACAACGGACCGTCATCGGTCTAAGTGTGCGTTTTGGCAGCCACTCTAACCTAACCTAACCTAACCTATTAAAATCAAATATGAATCTTATACTTCAAAGAGTCGAAGACGTTCGAATCATAAATAGCCCCTAAGGCTGTTCCTTTGAAAGTGGGCATCCAACTCATCAGAATTGTTACACCATTTTCAACAAATTAATAGAAATGTATGTAGAGGCAATTGCAACAAAATCAATCGACGAACACACTGATATCATAAAGACTTTGGGTCTTTAGCCAGTCGAATCTTTGATCCACTTGGACTAATACGACCATTAGTATGTTCCAAGAATTATGGCTTCCCCAAATAACATGAGACGATCCCCTACCAAAAGAACTCATGGAAAAATGGTTAAATATTAGACGAGGAATTGATGATGTGACATAAATAACTATTCCTAGCTGGCTTAATAGCACTGAACGCGATTTTCAATTGCACGGCTTTTATGACGCCAGCGAAGTTGCTTATGACGCCGTTGTATATTTACGAAGCCATGCAAATGGAGCTAGGTAATTAAATACTGTTATATTATTCGTACTAGTCTATGTTGTCTTCAAAATTGATCCAGAAATGAAGGCGATTCTGGATCACTATGTCGAAGCAGATAAATAAAGCTACCATAGGGAATTGTGTACAATGCTTAAAGTTACGCTCTAAACCGGCACAGCAGTTGATGACGACCATTCCTAAAAATTGGGATACATATTGCGGGGCCGATAAAATCTTACCTGAAACGATGGCGTGAAACAGAAAGAACAATGCAAATGAATGCAGCGGTCTCGGTAGTTCCGTTGGCAGGTGGGATCAAATCTAAACGACATATATTCTCCTTTCAAGACGTTGAAGGTTCAATGACAAAGCTTAATAGCGGAGAAGGCTATCGTCTTGAGAAATGGATACAGGATTTAGAAGACGCGGCTGGAACGTATGAATGGTCGGACATGCTGAGGAGGGTGCTGCTAAAATGGTGATAATAATATCAGCGCACGTTGCAACATGGAATATTCTAAAAAAGATTTTGAGACGCGAGTTCCAACTAGTTCCAACCAGTGCAACCGTTCACATACAAATGGTGAGAAGAAAGAAAAGATCGAGGGCTACCGCATTGAGGACTATGAACCAAGCAAGGCTATGCTGAAGCGGGTGTTTAAACTAGCTGGAACTGCGACCTAAAAGATCTTTTGTGCTTGTACCCAGCTTAATTAACAGTCCAGTCGATATGCAGGCTCTTATTGAACCTGTTAGTACAACTGGCTGGTACGTCAAAATGCTGCTGGCTATTGTACTTATTCCTATTTTCGTAAAGTGATAACTTAAGAGGACCTAGCCTGTGAAGAAGCCGGTTAGTAGCATTACCTCAGATTTCTTAAGTTCAAGACACCCCTTTACTCGGACTGATGACGCCTATCGTAAACCTGGAGTTCTGCGCCACTATGAGAACTTTTACATGTCCAGTTAGGTGACTCGCCCTGAATGGAGAGGCAGAACCCTTGAGGGCAAAGCCATCAATACCCTTATTTCACTCTTTGCTATGCCTACCCTAGCGCAAAGTTTTTTAGCATGTACTACTGCTTGAAAGACGGTAGCATTGGCTCCATTTCCGTATATTCCTCCCCTGCCCCGTCTCCCATTTTTGATCCATATTTAAACCATACCGTTGACCTTCGCTCAAAACCAGCTTGGTAAAAGTAACATAGAATGGTTTGTGGAAGTCCAGTTTAGTTGGCATACAGTCGGAAGGCATTCCTATAGTTAGTTTTGTCTGAAATTCCTTAAGGTATGGTATTCCCTTCTGCCTGCATCTTTAGGGCCATAAGCATTCTTTTAAAAGTGCAGGTGCAATGGAGTTAGTCCTAGAAGTTGTAACGAAATCCAAAGATTTCGTTAGCAGACATAGGATCAGAGGTCTGGTGCGGTTTATGTAGCTAATTAGAGCTCACCGTGTGTCGTGGGGGTTCCCAGTCATGATCCTATACTTGAATAACCGCATGACAAAAAAAATTAAATACAAGAAAAGTAACAAAAGTGAAAACTGGACAAATCTTCAGGGAACAAATAAAACATCATAAAATGCGTGCGTCTGTTCGAGATGATAACTCCACCAATTAAAATCTCCACACAGTGTGCTACTGAGGCCAGCTTATTATCGGTCAGTCTACCGGAATTGCCTTTTTGGTCGCGCCTGTTACCGATGCCGATAAAAGATGGAAGGGCGCCTTAGTAACAAACCATGCAATGATCCGACGTGATGTACGCAGTCACCCCTACACAAACGGACAACACATGTGCGAAAGAAAAGTTCGAAACAGAACTTCGCAAACAAATTGAATTTTGTGAGTACAAATTGGAAGGAAAATCGTACGAGCGTTTGTTGAAAGAGCGAATCGTCATTGGTTGTTTTCGGAGCGGTTAAATTAACATGTTTCGATCAGAAAGCCAAAATGGAATGGTCTTCTCACTTTATTATTGTCGATAACGTGTGTGAACCGATACTCGGTCTCGAATCATGTGAAAGATTTGGATTAGTCAAACAAACTGATGTAGATTCTGTTGCGTGTTTGTCACAAACGCAACGGGAATTTTTGAAAAACAATCTTGATGTCTTTGAAGGTTTGGGTAAATTTCCGGGAACGTTTTCGACAACTATGAAGGAAAATTCAAAGCCGATTCTTCACTATAAGAAACGGATACCAAACCCTTTGTGGAATAAATTGAGATCGCAGCTTGATAGAATGGTACAGGATGGAATCATTTCACCTGTTGATTACCCGACTGACTAAGTTAATAATTTACAAATAATCGAAAAGCCTAACTCAAATGAACTGCGAATTTGTTTGGATCCGGAACCACTCAATGAGTGCATCAGGCGTGAACATTTTTTGATTCCAACGATTGATGATTTGACGTCTGGTTTGGCAGATAAACGCGTTTTTTCAGTTTTCGACTTGAAGAGTGGCTATTGGCAAATGGAATTGGGACGTAGTGAGCTCCGATTTAACAACATTCATGACTCCGTTTGGGAGATATAAATTCAATCGCGTGCCATTTGGACTTAATTTTGTACCGGAATTATTTTATTATACATTGAGGGAGTGATAATTTATTTAGATGATGATTTTTGGGTATTCTTAAATATTTAGCTAAATTCATTCCAAATTTGTCAAAGCAATCGGCACATTTACGTAGCCTTACGCGAAACGATGTTACATTTGAATGGACGGAAAATCGGGAATTCAGGGAATTACTTGATATCATAGCATCGGAACCGGTGTTGGCGATGTATGATCCGAAGTTGCCAGTCATTGTGCAAACGGATGCATCGAAAGATGGATTGGGTTGTGTAATTGTTCAGAGAGGACACCCAGTAGCATATACGTCTAGGACGTTAAGTAAAAGTGTACAAAAGTGGGCTCAGATCGAAAAGGAGTTGTTGGCAATTGTGTTTGCAGGTCAGCGGTTTCATTATTTTCGTATGGACGTGAATTTACGGTGGAAAGTGATCACAAACTGCGTGATAATGCGGCTTCAGCGTATGCTCATGTCACTTTTGAAATACCCAAAGTTGACTGTTGTTTACAAGGCGGGCAAAGAAATGCTTGTGGCTGACTGCCTGTCACGCGCCCAACTATCGGAATGTCAAGAAGACACGGATTTATCGGGAATCATTCATTCAGTAACTAAATCGGCGTGTTTATCGAAAAAAAATTATGATTTGGTACAACCATTGAACGAGATGAAATTTTTTTTGCGAGTTTGTCGATATGTAGAGAACGGTTGGCCGAATTATCATCTGCTGGGCGATCTGAAGCCGTGTGTTTCACAAATTCAAGAATGAACTTCATTATCTGGTGGTGCCAGATCTTGTGCCATTTGCGAAAAGTTTACGCGTAGCAGCTAAAAAGAAGAACTAGTTTAAGAAGAGCTACCAAAGTATTTCATATAGTGTCGATGGATCTATTTGAGTAAGCTGGACAGAACTTCTTGTCTGTTATCGATGCATATTCGGGATATTTAATTGTTGAACATTTGAAGAACAAAACAGCGCGTCATATCATTGGAAGGTTGTGGGTTTGATAGAATCGGATCGGTATCACAAAGCAATGGATTAGCTGAGAAAGGTGTTGTGATTGCTAAAAACATTTTGAAACGTTGTGTTGAAGATAGAGACACGGAAAATTATCAGCATCGAATTTTAGAATATAACACAACTCCTGTGGCAAGTATGCGTTTGACACCAGGCCAGTTATTTTTTGGGCGGGTGGTCAGGACGAGAATCCCGATTTCGGATTCATTGTTATATCGAGACAACCTAAGTGAGGGGATCGTTCAAAACAAAATTAAAGAAAAAAGAGAAAGGCAGAAGTATTTATTTATTTATTTACTAACCAACAGCATGTATATGCAAAAATGGCTTACATAATTAAAAAACATTATAAAAAGTTAAAAAAATGTATACAATAAAAGAATAAAAGATATAACGACATCAATAGATCAAACAATTAACAACAAAACAAAAAGACATTTAAAACAAAATCTTAGCGATTCGTTTTTTAAATTCATCCCTGGAAATATTGAAATCGAAACAATCTGCTACGGCGTTGAGATCTCGTTGAATGCGCACTATAGGGCCATGGAAGCTGTAGATGCTACTTGCAGTCGGAATATGAAGAAGTTCCCGGGGGCGTAAGTTGCGTTGAGGAGCATAAATATTAAAACATGAAAGAATGTCAGAACAGTCTATTTTACCACAAATGATGTCACGCGCAAATGTGGCACTTGTGCATGTACGTCTAGCACTTAGAGATTGGAGATCCAGAAAACGGCATCGGTCTACATATGGTGATAGTCTGAAATTATTGTTCCGCTCGAAAGACGGTAATTTTCTGAGAACAAATACCAAAAACTGTTTCTGAATACTTTCAATTCTGATTGAATGAGACTCATAGAACGGAGACCATATGACAGTCGCGTACTCAAGCTGTGAACGAACAAATGAAGTGTACAGTGACTTGAAAGTTAATGTGTCGTGAAAATCCTTCGAATTTCTTTTAATAAACCCCAACATCGAAAAGGCTTTATTAACAACCGCATCGATGTGAGAGTTAAACGTTAAATCCGAGCTAAAGATAACGCCCAAATCTGTAACCATATTAACTCTCTTCAAACTAACGTCATTTAGATAATAGTTAAAAACTACAGGAGACTTAGATCTGGAATAGGTGATCACGTGACACTTATCAACATTCAGAAACATAAGGTTAGTAACACACCAACCGCAAAATGTGTTGAGGTCCCGCTGAAAGTGATCGCGATCCAATTCACATGAAATATTTGCATATATTTTCATGTCGTCAGCAAATAGAATACAGTCTGCGAATTTGAAGCAATCAACAACATTGTTAATGAACAATAAAAATAATAATGGACCCAAGTGACTACCTTGAGGAACCCCAGATGTCGCAATAAAACATTCTGAGAACGTATCGTTGATCTTGACAAACATTTTGCGATCCGATAAATAAGACATAAGCCAATTTAAGGGAATAATTTCGCAATTAAGTTCACTGAGCTTATTCACTAATAACCTGTGATTAAGTTTATCGAAAGCTTTAGCGAAATCGGTATAGACCACATCGACTTGAACTTTCGAGGCAACAGAATTAATTAGATTATTTTGAAAGACCGCTAAATTTGTGACCGTTGAGCGGCCAGGAAAAAATCCATGCTGACGTGTGCTAATAAGTTGCTTGGAGTGGAAGTAGATCACTTTGTTGACCATTGACTCGAATACTTTAGGAATGCAAGACAGTATTGCAATTCCACGATAATTTGTTACATCACTGCGGGAACCGCTTTTGTGGATCGGTATGATACTTGATGTTTTCCACAGATCAGGAAATTTGCCTTGGCTGAGGCTCAAATTAAATAAATGGCACAAAGGAGCGGCAAAACCAAATGCACACTGCTTCAATAGAGACACTGGTAAACCATCTGGTCCAGGACCTTTAGAAACGTCCATGTTCATCAAAGCCGTCATCACGTCAAGTTCTGAAAAAACAATTTTTGAATTATTGGTGTTAGCTACTTTAGGAGATAATGAGCTATCCTTAACAAAAACACTGCTAAAATATTCAGCGAAAAAACCACAGATTGCCTCTGGATTATCTGATTTTCGACCATGGAATTCTAAAAATGGCGGCAAGCCGTTATTATGGTTCTTATTTTTGACAAATCTCCAGAAATTCTTCGAATTACATCGCAAATCGTCTTCAATATCAATTATGTAATTGTTATAGAGGAATCGGTTGAGATAGCAAAACTGCTTGCGCAAAGACTTAAACTGGATATAGTCATGGGCCAACCCTGTACGCCTATACTTCCTATGACATTTATTACGTAGGACTTCAAGTTGTTTCAGTTCTTTGGTAAACCATGGGACGTTGCGGGTATGAGACTTTCTAATTAATTTTTTAGGAACAAATTTTTCAAAAGCAACCTTCAACAATTCATTGAAGGTATCTAATGAACTGTTGATATCAATGTTTGACAGTGTACCAGCCCAATCAACTTCAGCTAAAAAATCATTTAATGAGCTGTGATCGGCGTGCGAAAAATCAAATACTGTACAATTTTTGGTAAAGTTTAAATTATTAGAAGTTTTGTAGAACAACTGAAATGAAACCGGGGTATGATAAACACTCGAAGATCCGGCAAAGTCGTCGCATGATTCTAGTTTAAAAGAACTATTATTAGTGTAGAAAACCAAATCCAGATAAGTGCCGTGGCTGTTTGGTACACTGTTTATTTGTGAAGTATCCATGTTTGCCATAAAATCACAAATTAAGGCGGAAGAATCATTCGTATTAGCAGGAATGAACATATTGTCAACCATCATCCAAATTAGATCTGGAAAGTTGAAATCGCCGAAAATAACAAAGTCAGTGTTATCAGAAATAAAAGGTAATAAATTACATGAGAACTTGTCAACAAAATCTTGACAAAATATCGAGGATGGCTCTAGAGGAAAGTAGACCGTGCTAATTATTAAGTAAAATGCACCTAGTTTGAGTTTAACAGCAATGAACTCAATGATTGGGTCGGAAAATAAAAATTCACAAGAATAAATATTCCGAACTGCAATAAGCACACCACCACCTTTACGTTTTGTACTAAGGTTATATCGATCGCAACGGAAAACGCAAAAATCCGAAGGGAAAAACTCCGCATCATTGAAATCCATTGTAAGCCATGTTTCGGTCAGAATTATTACGTCGTAATCAGATTCCAATATTCCAAGATAGAAATTTTTTGATTTTGATCGCATGCCACTACAATTAAAATAAAAAATTGATAAGCTATTGATGCAATTGTTAGATCTATTGACGACATTGTTAGAATTAGATAAACATGAATTTAGAATGTTAGGATGAACTGTGATAAGATTATTGTTAAAATTTGGTAGATTAGAATTTAAAATATTGGAATTTAATGCATTTAATGAAATTAAATTGACACTTTGCTGCGAGCTCCTTCCTCGTTTTTTGAATCGCGCCTTTCTTGAAAATCGCGAACTAGAACCCCAGGTGGCCAAAAATCAGGATTTTTCAAGGTACTATGCAAGTTATTGATGACTCCAATCTTAAAAGACACAAACGTCAGTTCTGCTAGATCCCGGTCTCTAGGGAACAGTGAGAAGCAGGACACGTTTGATGGATTAAAAACGCTGTTTTTGAACGTAATGTACCGGGATATCGATTCGGAAGTAGTTGTTGGATGAAGACCGGAAATGTACAAATACTTCCTTCGAACCACAGGCACTGTACGCAATTCCATGATTGGACAATCCGAACCTGGAACATCAGACCTCTCAGCTCGAACGGCATCCTGACATGACAGTAATGGCGAAGAGTTCGATACGACAGATGAAGAAATTACCGTTGGAATGTTCGTAATAACACAATCGGACGACAACGGCGGGAAGTGTGGAGGCTGTAAGCCATCAGTGACCTGGACGTGGCGCTGGGAACTGCCATCAGTTATTTCAGATGTAGCCGTTGTAATGGTATTATTACCATTTCTCTTAGATCTTGTTTCCATATTAGTTTGCACAATACTTTGCGTAGCTTTTTTTTTTAAATTTGAAGACGACGGCTGCTGCGATGGTGGTAATGGTTTTAATAAACTTTCCACTTTACTATTAATAGCGGCAGATGTTTTGTTTATCAAGCACAAGGACACTGATAAAGCGTCAATAGATTTACTCATGTGATCATTCTGTGCCTTGATAATTTTAAAAACATCAATGCACCTGCCACATCGCCAAGAAAAATTCGGAATTACCGAAATGGCATCGAACACAGGCTTTTTAATACCTGTACATTCAAAGTGAACGAGTTGATTGCACTCACCGGCACACGTAAGAAAGTTTCCAGACACTTTCATATTACACACACAGCACAGAGACATTGTTGAGAAATAACTTTAATAGTTTATAACACAACTCACTTTTATAAAAATATATTTCGATTGAACCACAAATTAAATTTCAAAATTTTTGAGTACATATTATTATGACCGGAATGCAAAAGCACTGCCAGTACTAAATGTGGGTGATCTCGTGATTTAAAAAAAAATGGAAAAGAATGTTGATGATGGTTCATCGCCAAGACTAAGAATAACGAAGTGAATGGGGGAGAAGTAATGTTTGAAGAAAATGTTAGATGTAATGTTGCGGGTCAGGATAATTTGAAACCTATTAAAATTGTACCGCCACTTGGGCGTAACGTACAGGAGAATTTTAATGATGGCAATGAACCAAGTATTTGTGATGTGGATGAGCCAGCCCGACCAGTGTTGAATGAGAGTAATGCAGCATCAGATGAATATCAGACCGCTAGTAGTTCTGATTCAGAAGCAGGGTCAGCCAACGATCAAGAGATACCTGAACCACTTATAGCTGATGAGTCGGGGGGTCAGAGAACTCGTAGTGGTCGCATTCGGCGTCCACCTCAGAGATATGGTTGGGATTAAGTTAATGTAACAACCATTAGATTTAAATAATTTACTAGTTTGGATATCATGTCAATTTCAAATTTCAATTTGGTTGCCACTAGATGTCATTGTTAGTTCTAGAATAAAAATCTTTTAATTTATAATAATTGCCACAATTATTACATTCAGCTCACAATAAAACTGAATTTAGTAAACTATGGATACACTCATAAAACAAAATTCAAATTAATCATTATAAGAAAAAAATTAAGATTACGTTAACAGTCAATATTTAAGCAACCAAAAAAAAAATTATTTTATAAAAAATCCACGGTACCTGATTTGCGATCAGATAACCTCCTCCGGTTTAATCTGATCTGGAACAGATCAATGCGCCCACCATACCCGACGCAGATTCCGTAACTAACCACGATGCACCACGTAAATGTTTTATATAAGCACCTAGAGGTTTTATTATTTTCTTTTCTTCTCTGTTGGCCGTTATTACGGATTCCAAACCTAACAACCAGTTACACTTGTTTCACTTATATCACTTTTTATCAACTAGAAAATTTTCAGTCACTAGACACCCATTTTCCACGGTCTCAATCACTACACTAAACCGGAGGAAAAGAAAAGGAAACCAAATCACTTAAATATTTTGCACTCTCTACTTATCCTTAGAACACTGAACGCATTTTTTTTTTATTACTAAACAAATTGAGTACACAATCAATCAGGTGAAGAAAAAAAAACACAAAGCTTTTGCATAAATCAATCGATCTCCTCCACACCAAACTACAAACTTGACTGATTTCAAAAACATTAATTTGTTTCCGATTTCAAAATTTTTCTCTCTCATCCGATTCAAAACTTTTGTTTTTCATCACCGCTCTCCGACCACCCACCATACATCGTCAATCCAACATAAAACAAGAGACAATTATTCGCACCAAAAACATTTGCGAATATCGTACTCGTACCACCAGACGACACACACACACCCAATTCAATACAAACAACTGGTGCTCGTCACGCTCAGCATAAGATGACATACCTCGTACGCTCTACTAATACAGAAAAACAAATGTTTCAAATACTTTGTTATCACACGAAAGGGTAACAAAAAAATCCAGTGCAGCGTTATTCAAATTAACTTATGCAGCAAACCGACACACAAATGGAATTGATATGGCACACTCAGAGGGTGGCGTCAAACAAAGTGGCTCCTAGAACTGTATTCAATAAAGTTTGCGCCATCTTCTGCTCAGTTTTAGGCCAACATACTATTGACGCAGTAGATCATTTTTGGTTTGTAAACCTCAAGTTCATCCATAGATTCTCTGATAAGCCCAATAAGCCTTGGTGGCCCTATTCTGAACTTTCAGTATATCTAAATATTTAACCCCTTTAAAAAGGGAGCTGCAAGCGCAAGCTTTTTCCTCCTCGCGAGTCTTGTTTAGATTGATACAGAATTCTTCCTGGTCACACCACTGTCGTATTATATTGAGTGGATTTTGCATGAAATCAGAAATGATCCCACCAAATTTTCGTCTGATTATCATACCCATGGCTACTCAGAAGGTTCAGTAATCTGTCAATAACCAATGACCCAAGATAGACGATCCAAGATTTTTCCACAGTTTTCAGTAGAAACGATGTAAGGTTAATTGGCCGATATGCCTTGGCCTGGGTGCCCGGACGACCGCCCGAAATTCAGAACCAACAGCCCATCTCACTTTACTGGACGTAAAGATTTTCCCAGAGAGACTCCCAGAGATCCAATTGTGTGGTGTGTAGACTGTCGCAGTTGGAAGATCATGCAGTAGTTATCTAATAGAACCTCTAATGTTTCTTTGAAACGACTTTGTGGATACGAGCTGTAGAGGGCAATTCATTGATTCCCTCAAAGAAATTTCTCCAAGTTGCCCTTTTGGATCTTCTTAGTTCGAGATTATATTCCATCAAGGCCACCTTATATTCGCCTCATTCAGCGATGCGTTTAACTCTGTAGGTTTCTCATATTCGGGGCCATTTCTCATCCGAGTAATAGATACTCTATATGAGCCTCGGTCGGTCAGTTTTGCAATTCAAATTTCATGCCGCTGGATGGTCTCGGCCGCCAAATCGAATCTAATGTATATGTGATCCGATAAAGAGTCCTGTTTAGACAAATGCTAGTTGTTTACTAAAGGTAAGTGCCAAATCTAGGACAACTTCCCTAATCGCACTTATAATAGTAGGTTTCTTCCTCATTGGTGTCAGAGCTGCCCATATGGTGCGTTTTGTTTGCCTCTTGCCCCTAGAACCTCAACCAGCAGTACCACCAAGTCGCTGGATATGAACCCTGCTTCGGAATAAAAATAATTTGCGAACTTGCCGGAATGGCCGCTCCTGGACTCTCAGTTCCCTTATTATAAATCAATTTAGACATTTGATTTAGTACACCTTTGATATGGTTACCGATCGAGCATGACTCCTGAATAATGTCATGCCAATCTATTGGCATATAAACCTGAGGCAAAGGACGTTCGAAGACGCCTTTGCATGATGCAGGTTTACCTGTAGGCAGGCGATATGTGCGCTCATTGTGGGGTTATCTTTAGAAGACCTGGAATAGCCTTCTGGCCTTCTCCATCGCTAGACCGTTTCCACTCCCTTTTTCTTCCAAGGCAGATGGCTGACCATTGCCCTGCACCTCCTCGCACCTGTGGTCGCAGCGTCAGATGATTTGTCCCGCATCTGGGCGTTTTTCCATAAGCAAGGAGCCTCCTGGCGAGGAACGCGACAGGTTTGTCAATATCATTTACAAACCTATTCTGGTCCTCACCAGCATTGTCACGAATTATTGAGAAGAATGGTCACGAGTTGTAGATTATTCTCAAAGATAAAACGTCTATCTTGTACTGGCCAAGGGGACTTTCATCATTAGAATTAAACATCATTCGGAACCAGGTGGACGAACAGTTGAAGGAGTGGATAATCAAACTAAGCTATTAAGCTGTATAAAAGTTTCAGTCTGCATTCAGGAGCACCGGCCGAGCTAGTGGGACGAGAGTTTTACATGAATCAGTTTGGAAAGAGAGTAGCGTGATAGACGGTTTCACCAATTTGTGTGGCAATACTCAATGAAGAGCACGTTGACTAACGAAGTGATTCAGAAACTAGATATACAGAAGGCTGTCTTTACGGAGTCTTCAGGAGTTTACGCATACTACTACAACTTGGATGTCCAATGTGAATACGCAAGTCAAGAAAGGTGGTGGAAATTTGTTGAATTGTTGCTGGGAACCAAAAAGAACATACCGATCGGTGGTCTTGGCGTCTAGTGAAGGGGGGAACAAGCTGCGTAATAATTACCAGCTCCGTAACCTTCAGCAGGGTGAGCTCCGGCAGGCTGTTCTGGTCATGTTTTAGGCAGTCCTGCCTGGGGCTCGCGATCGCGTGAAGGGTAACCTAATCGTGGTTCGCAAGTGTACGTACTACCTCCCCGTGGTGACCACCGGTAACTGTTGTTTTGTTTACCAGAACAACAGGCTAAAGTACGACGCTAAAGGAAGAAATAACCTTGATAAAAAAAAACAAATCCAAGGTGAGACACGTGCGCCGAGGGATGAATGATCATGGGTTAGTTGGTCTCTAGCACGGAACTCCGGATACCTGGCGACCTCCGGTTTCAATTTAGCCTCACCACAGTAAGAGGCGCTGCTGTGGTGGACCTTCTTTCCTCAAACAAGATCTAATGTATGGACAGAAATAAAATAAAAAACTATTAGGGCGGTGCTCCTCTAAACGCACCAGTCTCGGTAGATGACAAGGACCTACAAGGCCCTGCTACCGAAATAACTTATTCAGATAACGAGAGCAACTGCTCTAGCATGGACACCGTGGTTGGCTCACCGACTCATGGCACTCATTTGCCAGTACAAGTTGAGACTCAATCAATATCAACAACAACAGAGGTTAGAGAGAATCTCGCGGGCCTTGAGCTTGAAAACAAAAAAAGGACACGCGTTAGCGGTGCCGCAAGGAAGCGCCTGGCCCACTTAAAATAGTCAGGTGTGCCTCACCGAACAAAAACAACAGTGCCGAACAAAAATAAAGGACAGAGATCCTAATGATCCTAATAGAACAAATAAGCGGAGCCGGTCAAACGGATCTACCCCTAAAGGTCAAACACCAAAACGGGAGAGGAGGTCCAGCCCCTCACCAGAGGGAACGGGAGTCGTCCCCCAGGTTGTGGCGAGTGTGGATCGTAGAGATACGACCGTACCCAGCTACAGCGAAACAGTCAAATCTATCAGGTTGGAAATCATCGACCAAGGCTTCCCGGATGTCAAGCTGGGTATCGCCCAGATCTTGCAAATTCAGGATGCCATCATGGAAACGGTGACAGATTTGCCGCTAGACGGAGTCAGCCCCAACTTCCTGGGCTGCCGTACTAGGAACGGATGGCTAACTGTCAACTGTGCGGGCGAGGACACGGCGGCGTGGCTTACAGCCGTCGTACCCAAATTAAAACTATGGGAGGGGGCAACCATCAAAGTGGTCAAGGACGACGAACTTCCACGCCCCAAGATCTTATTCGTATACTTTCCACGTTGCGGCAAGGAGACGGATGAAAAGATACTTCGCCGATTGCCAATTCAAAATAAAGAATTGAGAGGAGCGGACTGGAGCGGGAGGGCGACCTCCTCCAGGTGACCATGTCCGTTTCTCACAAAACAACGGAGATCCTCAAAAGCTCCAACTATAGAGTAAATTGGATGTTCGGAGCCGTACACTTTCGCCTTAAGAAGGAAAAAACTAGGGATGGGCATACCACAAGGGGGGTCGAGCAGAGGGGACCGGAACCACCAAAGATGGCAGCGGCGAAAGACGTGGTACGCGCTAGAGATACCTTAGAGCATGGCGGGACAAATAGGCCTAGCACATCAGGTGTGGCAAGGCCAAGACCGAGCCAAGGTAAAAAGGGGAAAAGCCACGGCTTAAGCCCAAGGGGCAGGGTGGCACAATCACACCCTAAAAAGGGAGAACAAGGCTTTTCAGAGCCCAAGGATAAGGTATAATAAGATGGTGCATGGTTCAACACACCACACATCCTTGAGATTTGTGCAAATAAATCTCCATAGATCCAAGGCGGCCACTTGTAATCTAAGCCGCCTTTTCTTAACAAAGAACTGGGACATAGCGCTCATTCAGGAGCCGTGGGCCCACAATGGAAAAATCAAAGGTTTGCCGAGTTAAACAGGTAAGCTAATTTACAACACGGAAGAGGATAGGCCGAGGACAGCAATTCTCTGTCGCTCGACGCTTAACATATTCTCCATTAATGAATTTATTTCCAG
The DNA here is from genome assembly GCA_958295665.1 of Tipula vernalis. Taxonomy (NCBI): domain Eukaryota; kingdom Metazoa; phylum Arthropoda; class Insecta; order Diptera; family Tipulidae; genus Tipula; species Tipula vernalis. Next base: position 346,622,023 of record OY282560.1, read on the forward strand.
GGACATAACATCGATCTCGATAGAGACGCTTCTACCCAAAGGAGGCCGAAGCACGCTCAACTGTGCCTCGGCATATTTTCCCGGGGACGAAAACGACCCACCTCCAGAACCGGTACAGAGATTCGTTAATTATTGCACGACTCATCACCAAAAATTCATCATCGGCTGCGATGCAAATTCACACCACACAGTCTGGGGAAGCAGCGACACCAACATCAGAGTTGAGCAACTTTTTGAATTTTGTCAGGAAGGAGGTGCTAGATCTTACCCTGTCTGACATGGGTACCTCTGGTACAATTCTGGATTGGCATGTATCAAAGGAAGCATCCTTCTCGGATCACATGTATATCAGGTTTGATATTAAAACCCCTTCAAAAAACGAGTCGGTGGTAAGAATACCAAAACGTACTAATTGGCCAGTCTACAATGAAAGACTTTGTGATAACTTAACCGGTCTACAGACCAATATCAACTCTATTTACGATCTTGATAGAGTTTCAACAATGTAACCGAGGCAATCATTGATGCCTACCACTCAAGTTCACCCCTGGTTTGTATCAGGGGGACAAGGGACGTTCCTTGGTGTAACCATACCCTGGAAACCAAAAGACGTGAGATTCGAAAACTCTTCAACAGGGCTAAGAGGACAAACGATTGGACAACCTATCGAATGTCTCTTACCCAGTATAATGTCGATCTTAGGAAAAGCAAGAGGTCGAGCTGGAGAGACTTTCATGCGGAAATAGATAGGCTGCTTGCGGCTTGTCGACTCCAGAAGGCACTCTCCTTGGAACACAGAAATCCGTTGGGATCCGTAAGGAAATCGAATGGAGAGACAACCACATCCAGGGAGGAAACTCTCGAATGCCTGGTGAGAGGCCACTTCCCAGAGTGTACGGTCTTTGAAGGCCAGGTAGACCTCGATGCAGACAGCGTGCATCCCTACTTGGTTCCAAGGGAAGCTTACATGCTTTCAAAAGATATATTCACTCCCGGAAAAATAAGATGGGCCGTTAACTCCTTTGGTCCCTTTAAATCGCCGGGAGGGGATTCTATATATCCTGCATTCTTACAGCAAGGCCTCGAAATTTTGTTGCCTTATTTAATTAGACTCCTTAGAGCCACCTACAGCTTGCAATATGTTCCAAGAAGCTGGAGGGAGGTGCGGGTGATTTTTATCCCGAAAACTGGAAGAAGATCTGCAGAGGACGTCAGGTCTTATAAACCCATTAGCCTCACATCATTTATTCTGAAAACCATGGAGAAGATACTGGGCCTACATATTAGATCCAATGCCCTCCTAAGGCATCCCTTAGACCCCAGCCAACATGCATATCAGACTGGGAGATCGACAGAAACAGCGCTTCACGAGCTGAAAACAAACATCGAAGATACACTTCGGAATAAAGAGGTCTTGTTATGCTCCTTCATTGAAATTCAAAGGGCTTTTGACAATACCAGGTTCGAAATGATTCAAGAAAAAGCACAGGCAAGGGGAATAGACTCCTCCACCATAGGGTGGATAATCAATGTGCTTAGGAACAGGAGGATAACGGCCTCCTTCGGTAATAAAACCAGCACGATTGCGGCTACTAGGGGCTGTCCCCAGGGGGGAGTTCTCTCACCCCTTTTGTGGCTACTCGTGATGGATAGCGGAACGTATGCAATATGCCCTCGAGTTGGTAAGCGACTGGTGTATTGAGATGGGCCTTAGAGTGAACCCCAGCAAAATTATTTGCACTTTCTTTACAAATCGGAGGAAAACAATTCTCCCACCTCTGTCTCTAAATGGGGAAATTCTCCAGATGGCGACAGAGGTTAAGTACCTGGGAGTGATACTTGATCAGAAACTGACATGGAACCCGTTTCTAAAATATATCACAAACAAGGCAAGTAGGGCGCATTTCTCTTGCCAAAGGATGATTGGCAAAACGTGGGGTCTGAATCCACAAATGGCGCTTTGGTTATACTCAACCATCGTAAGACCAATAATCTCTTATGCGGCGTTTGTGTGGTGGCCTAAGACAGAGCAAAGTGGTGCCTGCTCTATATTGGATAGGATTCAGAGATTAGTTTGTTTAAGTGATCTCGGACAGCCAGGCGGCATTGCTTGCCATAGGGGCATCTGTCTTCTACTCAAAGATTATCTGGAGTTGCTATCGCAACCTTCTAGAACTCAGCAGGGAGAATAAAGTAACCCTTTTGTGGTCCCCTGGCCATTCTGATATACAGGGAAACGAGGCGGCAGATCGCTGTGAAAAGGAGGCAGCGGAGTGCTCTTTCCTTGGCCCCGAGCCTAGTATTGGTTACTCCAAGAACCATCTGGCAAATGGCATAAGGAATTGGGAACTGAGACAAATGAAGATATACTGGGAGTCCTCCACTGGAATGAGACAGACCAAGAAACTACTAAGCTATGATATTAGACGTCTAGATCAGACAACCAAGATGGAAAGACAGTCTTTGAAGTCCCTCATTTGGTATTTAACAGGACATGGCCCTTTTAATGGACATCTGGAGAAAATCGGAAAGTCCTCTACAGACCGTTGTAGATTCTGCAACCTGGAAAGGGAAACATCCGAACATCTACTATTTACGTGTGATGCTATAATCCATAAAAGACTTAAATTCCTCCATGCATACACAAAACAGTGGCCTAACGCCGGCCCGTTGGATATGCATGAGATGGTTGCGTTTATCAAGGACTTGAACCTCCACTTTATCTAAAACCATCTGGGGATGCACAATAGACCTTAATGGTCGCGGTGCACAGGGTTATTAATAGCTCACCCCACTATAAAAAAAAAGAATAAAAGAAAAACATACCGATCAAGAGGGAAGTGATTGAGAGATTTGACGAACCAGACTTAGTGTAAGGGGAACTTCCACCGTCAACGGAAAAAAATTCTAAAATACAAAGCAGGTGATTGGGTAGTAATCAAAAAAACCCCAATTTTGGGTTGGTCAAAAATAGCAAGGAAATATTTCGATCCATACGAGGTATTAAGTGACTAAGGTCCCAAGGATCAAAGTATACCACCACAAACGTTAAGCAAATGAGGCCACACTTCGAAGGGTGCTCCGACTCCAAAACAGATTCTGAAGAAGGAGAAAAGGCAAGTGCAGAACATCAGGACTATAGAAAATCTGTACTAATTAAAACTCTTCAATTCCTGGATAACGTTATATCGAATAATGTGATCTTTATTTAATCACTGCGATCCATTAGCTGTCCAAATAAACAATGTTATTCTATACCTACTATTTTAACTCTGAACTCTACTTTTAATACTTCCGGAAACCGCCGCTAGCGTCACCACACTATAAACCGATTTCCTTGGTTTGTCAACATAACCTACAAATCACATTTTTACGTTAAAAATTCAGAATATCTCAGTTCTTGCTTTAATTCACGTGTGAAATAGACCTAAATAAAATATTTGATAGCAACCGAATCTTCAAAACCAACGCCACCGGTATGAAAGGGTCTCAGCTTCGCATTTGTGGTAACCTAAAAATTTTGGGCGTTTGGTATGAAAAATACTTAACAGTTCTCAATACACAGCCATCAAAAACAAACCGTCTAGCAAATATAGCAAGCAAAGCATGGAGCAATTAATTTATGTTCGTACTAATGTAATAAATTTGAACCGACTTGACACTTACAACGTTTTCTTACGCACTCTCATTTTTAAAAATGACGTTCGTACAAAAATTATGCAGTGTAATGTAACCTTTACGATTTTAATTATACCACTCAACTGGTATAAAAACGAAAATATCAAATATGGCTGCACAACAAAAAAGGAAAACGACCATTCTGATTGGATATTAAATGGATATGAATGAACGTCCAACTGTGAGAAACGTTATAAAATGCAAATACGCAAAAAATTTTGACTACGACGATAATTTTTCTGTAATTCCGTATAAAATAAATTAATTCGTGTGTTTTAAAGGTAATTAAAGTGTGAATCTTAATTAAAACTATAAATCATTTGAATTGTGAGAATTTTTTTTAGCATAATTTTTATTCAATTGACATGTGACTTTGGACAAGAAGAAGTCCGAGAAACTCTGAAGTTTTAAATTTTCCGTTAGAAAGTGTTAACCTTATGTGATTTTGGCGGTTCCGATGGAAGTGTACAAAGTGTAAGTTATATAAAGATAAGAACAAAAGCCTTATCCGAATATCCGGGAGATGACACATAACTTACTGTATCGAATTCCCGATAATATTTATCAAACATTTTTCTGTGCCAAAGTTGCATTAACCCGTTTACCGCCCCAATATTGTCAAGCGGCCTCAATCAGTGAATGTAATACTTCAAGTGATGAGTCTGGCTCCATTGAGAAGAGCTACGAATATTATCTAGAAAATAGCTTTAATCGAAATCAGGATACGTGTGTTAACGGAATTATGATTACACGAAGTGCCTATAAAAAATTAAATCAGGGCTTGCAGGGTGTTTGCCCAAAAATGAAACAGCTGGACCCGATACCCAAAATAATTATCAAGAAGAAATCCAAGAAGAAAAACAATGCCGTGGATAAACAAACGTCAGTAGTTGCGAGTGATGAAAAAAATCCGGCAAGCAAAACCCCTCCGGTAAATTATGTTAAAAACCCGAACAAAAGACGACTTCCGCCTCGATTAACATTGCGATCATTTTCCAGAAGAGTAAGTATACACTTTTTATTTTGTCGCCCCCCCACAACAAATTAAACGTGTTTTATTCGGTTTTCTCTAGGCGGCAAAAAAACTAAAGATAGCGAAGCAAATTGAAGAAATCGAAGATGTTGGCCACACGTCCCCGCGCGAAACATTTACGGAACATCAACCGCAAAGCGTTGAATTATCAATCAGAACCGCTGAGACGGGATATTCATCGGCAGCCGACAGTACCACAAATGAACCGGTTGATCAACTTTCAAAACCGATTCTCAATTATACGCTAATCCCCAAACCAAAAAAAGGGCGACATTCAAAGACTTGCTGTTTAGATTTTATTATACTGCCACCGACGGAGCCAACTACGGCAACGAATGTTGTACCGATCGTTAAATTATCACGGGGACGACCACGAAAATTGTCCAATGTATCAAAAGCCAAAAATAAATCGAAACCAAAAGTTGATGGGGTTGCGAAAAAGCCACGCAAGATGTATATGACGAAAACAAGATTAGCAGCCATGAAATTGGAAACACAGTCGCCACCATTTATCGAATCACTGGCACCAGTTCCTGGTAAATCATTGCCTATTTTAGAGGGACCGCCAAATATACCGCGAGCCGCTTGGATCAAGAAACAAATAATGGCCGAAGATTTTATGTGTCGTATTCCACTGTCGAAAATAAGTCGAATCCCGCGTGTCATCAAAATTCAAATGCCTGCAATTTTCTCGAAACCTAAATCTGAGAAATTAACTGAAGTGAATATACCAGAACCTGAACCAATGCCGCTGCCGCTGTCGCCGCCGCCGGACGAACCAAAAATTGAATCGGCTAATATTTTAGAAACGGCTGTTTCTGATTCTACAAAAGTGGTGACTGCTTCCACTACCATCGAAACGATCAACGATTGGTTTCCGCACGATCTTGATCTATCATCACTGAACGAGACAAACTACACTGAAACCGATATGGTGCTGGAAGATCAATATTTTCCGAAGAACAAAAGTTTCACAAGTACCCCTTGCCCTGATCAGGCGGGCGAACAGATCGAGACCTATATGACTGATAAACTTGTGACCGAAGCCTTACCAGATATTAGCTTTGGCTCAACATTCTTTAATTATACGGACTCGGCTTTAGTAACTCCCGTAAAACGACAACCAGTACCACCACCACCACCACAACCACCAGCAGAGGTAGAATGTTTTATCGCCGAAGCGAAAAGCGGCAGCGGCGGTGGCGGTGATGACAACGACGACGAAAATCGTTTTATACCGGTTACTGTGCTTGATTACGAATCTAAATCGGAAGCCTTGGATTTTAGTTTTAAGCGACCAATTAATAAACAATTTTTCCAGATAGCTGAAGCTCATCAAAATGCATATATTGGTTCACCAGCTTCTGAGCCTCTAGATTTGTCGGTTCGTACAGGCCTAACTACACAACAAACCACTACAGAAAGGTGCACACAAAATAAATACGAACCAAGTTTATCACCACCACAGGAGGCGATTGATGATGTCTTATTATTGGATACATCGTATCAGGGCATGGATTGTACGCCTCGGTGTAATTCAAATGAGCGTATTGAAATCAATACATCCCCATTGAATTTTGATCAGGAGCCGCCGCCGCAGCAACCGCCGACCAAAAACGGTAAAATTGATATTCTTAGTGATATGGACGCAATGGTAAGGGAACAAGATCGATTTGCTTTTCTACCGTAAGTATAAATATAACCCCATGTTTCATTTATACAGGAATTAATGCGCCAACACAATTTATTTCTCAGCGGTCCGCCCATTATGTACCACACTCAAGGGGACTTTCAAAAATCGAAAATTTTTTCGGAACTGAATAAAATTACGCGTTCAATTCAATTAAATAATGAATGCGATGGATTATCTCAACCGGCTCAAAGTAGTAGTAATAGTAGTACGCTTGTTACACCCGTGGTGCAATCGGGTGCATTCATAAAATTAGAACCAATGCCGCCGCCATATAGCGCCCCAAATTTTGATGATGCAACCGTTAAGCGTCGAGTTCGAAAAATATTTGGTTATCCATGTTTTCGTTTTTTGAGTGGACAATGTATTGCATTTCCATGTCGATTTAGCCATCAACTTATGGAAGCCCATCAACTTCAGACAATTCTAACATCGGAACCAGTTTGTGTCATCGAGAAATGTTACGATCTAGTTATTCAGCATGAAATGCTATTTATTCAGTACTTTGAAATATTTTGTATCCTCTTTGGTAAAAGTCAAATGGTTCGTTCGCTTATCAAAATGATAGGACACTGTGAGCGAATTGATCGTCCGATTAGATTTTTTCGGCACATTATAACCGGGCTGGGACTGTGTAAATTGGATAAGGTGGCTTGTTATGCGATTTTAGTGGGAAATATTGGTTTGAAATCGACACGATCGATTGAAGTGCTAATCGAGATTATGATCGAATTGGATGTGGTACTACAATTTACGGAGAAATTAGAAGAGCTCCTAAAATTTGAGCCGTATCGTTTAAATGTTGAACTGTTTGATCGATTGCTTGATGTGGGTAAGCGAACCAAGAATCCAGAATTAATTCGAATTCTGCTCGAAACGATAAATAGCTATCCGAGTGATTGTCAGAAACGATTGAATTCAACGGTGTTGACACAATTTTTACAAATGGTTCGAAATTTAAGTAGCCAACAATAATTAGGTAGTAAACACCACGGACGGGCATGATGCTCGGTATGAATTTTTTATTTCCTTGTGAAGTGCAAAGTTTTTATTTTTTTTTTTTTATCAAAATACATGAATTCTCGTATTATTTTAATAAAGTGAATACATTCTTTTATTTTAAAGGTTCTCGGATTTTTATTTTCAATGGCCCTGCATTCATGTTCCGAATTCCGATACGACCGCTAAAAAATTTAGCGAATATACTAACCTTGTATCCATAATTGCTTTGAATGTTGACAAATAGATGACGTTTAAGCGAAGTTTTGAACCAACCATTTAACAACTTTCGAGACCTCGAATTTTCATTTTTAAATATCAAAACATTTAATTATCCTTAATACATAATAAATACAATAATATGAAATAAATACAATGCATTCCCCCCCGCCCCTCCTCTCACCAGAAAATCTAATAACTTTCTGAAGATTCCATTCGTATAAATTGTGGCCGCACACTCCAATGCAACCGACTTTTAACTTTGGCCGGATATCTTTCAACTGCCTCATAAATAATTCGTATCAATTTACAATCTCGTGTTCGGCTGCATACGCCAAGTAGGCGAGTTAAATTTGGTGCACTTACATAGAAGCCTTCATGTTTTAACAGCTGGTTTAATTGGTCGCGAAATTCCAGCACTACTTCCAGATCGACCATAATCCAAATTAACATGTTAAATGATTTTGGTGATTTTAATGCGGAATTTTTTATAAGATGCGTAAAACAAACGGAATCATTCAATTTGCATAGGCGCAATCCGTTTATGATATGCCAATAGAATCTAACCGGTCGTTTTGGTTGTTCACAATCGCTTATCATCCGGATAAGGGTTTCGATCATTTGACGTTGGCCAAATAAATGGCAAAATAGTTGAAAATATTCGATAAAAAGGCTGTCGAATTGGTGTGCTACGGCATAACACGTTTCGATAATGGTGATCGATTCTTGTTCCAAAATCGCCTGTAAATCGGTTGCTTCAATAAGGTCGTGTCTAAAACTACATGGATCTCTTGTACATGAACCATATCCAAAAAATCGAAAACATGGATTATCGAGGATATCGTATACGCGAAGCCTAATATATTCATCTCTCAAGTATTCAGCCGATTCCAACGGTGATTGAACTACTGGCTCGCAAAAATCTTCACTATTCTGTGGCCGATCCACTACTGGTGATTCATAATATTCGGTAAATTCACTACACGTAGACGAGAAGTCGAGTAATGCATAAGATGCATCCAAGCAGAGTACCTCATCGTCATAAGTGTCGAGTGGTGTTTGTCGTATTGGTGTTGATGTATGCTTGAAATGATTCTTAGGTAGAGACAAGTCTAGCGGCTCAGATGCTGCTGCCTTATACTCAGTTGAATGTCGTTTTATACTCAAATCAATGGGCCGGTCAAAAATATCAATCGGACATTTTGGATCTATCGTCCCAGGCGGCAAACATAGAATCTCTAGCACTTGTATTTTTGGTTTGTTACGATTCAGTTGAATGGGTTGAAAACTGTCAGCGCGCAATGGTGGTGCCACTTCCTTATCGACTCTAACATTTGGTCTGAATGATATTCGCCGGGTTCGTATTTTTTTCGATGGCGTAACATACTCGGTTGACGGTAAAACAATAAAATCACAATAGCACGTTTGTGAATGGTCACCATCATTCGTTGACGATTTGTGGACCTGTGGCAAGTCTAAATCATTTGTGGTGCTGTCCGGTACCGAAGAATATCCCGTTTCATTATCTTCACAACAATTCTCAATTAAAACTTCTTGGCACTTAACTGGCAGCTTCTTGCTCGGATGTAATTTGCTCTCATTACTATGAAAATTCTTCTTTAATTTAATTCCGATCGTTGGTTCTGGATCACAAACTAAAAATTCGCATTTAATCCCCTGCTCTGTTAACTTTTTTCGTCTATTTCGCGTAAGCATCGTGGCAAAAAATTTTAAAGTCTTTAATTCTTTTTCTAACCAAAGCGCGTACGCCTTCTGATAAAACATTAATTTAATTTTGAATTCACCAGTAATTTAATTTAGTTTTTTTCAATAAAATTGAACAAGACCTAAGCAACGTTACGATAGCCCGCGATTTATTTTTAAACTAACGGATTTATGACAAATCTGTCAATCCGGTTTGTTTTGTTTATTATTAGTGTTGCCATATAGTATAGTGAATTAAATACAGTTGGTAGAAAAAGTATGGCATTTTGAATAAAAACCCAATAAACAAAATGTACAGAATTTGAATTGATTTTGAAATTCGATAATATGGCATTTGTAACGTTGCGTAAGGCATATAGCCCCTGAAATTATCCTACAAAAAAGGAGAAGGGAGTTGCTGTAGAGGATCAAGGTAACAGATTACTTACAAACGTAAACAAGAAAGGAAATGATTCAGAAGTTGGTGCCTGTAAAGGGAACCACAAAGACGCCCGGACCACAATCTTAGCACATTTGCAGATTTTTGATTTTTATGGCTGTGAATCGGCTGATCTATAGTGAGGCATTTTCAAAAAATCGAGTTATCTATGAAATGTTGTTATGCCGCTCTTGTCTACGTAACATTCATCGGTCTGGTGCTTGTGTGCTTTTGCCCATCGCTGCTCATACATATATATTTAACTGTTATAATTTGCTCTCATAGATGATGGCAAATTGTTTGATTCGTTTGTCTTTGGCCAACACAAGGTCGAGCGTGCGATGTTTTTGTCCTTGGATGAAATTGACGAGCACCAATTATTTGTATTGGATTGAGGGGGTCTTCTATGTTTGGTTGTCGATGTGTTGGTGGACGAAATGCGTGGCTACAATGACGACGAGAACATGATGTTCGTGGCCGAATATGTTTTATCGAGAAAATATGAATAAAAGAGATGATATGATGATTGATCAGTCGAGGCAGCAGTTTGATAGCGAGCGGCCGAGTATGATTTTGGTTCTCGACCGTAGACTAACAAAACCTCAAAAGTTGTTTGTTTTTTTAATTGAATTTTTTTTTAGATTAAATATAAAGTAAAGTGTCGTGTGGCCATTTAAATATACAAAAAAATGTTTGTTCATAAACTCTAATATTAATACCAAGTGTAATACCAATCATTGTATCTTTTGAATGAGTCATTTATGAATCATGTTTGTATCGTGTATTCATTTTACTTTAAGTGAAATTTAAAAAAAAAAAAATTTGTACTTAACACTGTACTGTTATAATGAAAAGCTTTAATTGATATCGATTTTTTTTTGTTGTGATTAAGAACTGTGTGTGTAGTGAGTAGTCCAGAAATAGTAAACTGGCCAGAAATAGTGAACTGAAATAAAATAAAATAAATAAAATCCAATCCGGGATTATCGAATCGTCTAGTGAGTGGTGGCTTGTTATAACACAAACGGTGCCATTGAGCATGTTGGGATCCTTGATATTTGTGAATTTTAGCAACCCTGCCAATTAAGGCGGGATGGAGCGTGGAGTGACGGGTACCTGCGTCGGGTGGTGATTAAGCTGTTCCAGATCAGATTAGACCGGAGGAGGTTATCTGATCGCAAACCAGGTATTGTGTTTTCCATTTTCCTTGTTATATAATGTTTTTTTAGCCGCACATTTACCACTATCATTTATGCCTATCAGTTACCGCTATTATTTATCGCTATTTCTTTTCTTTACAATTTTTTTTTTGTTCACTCTCTTGGATTTCATTTTTTCTTTTGGCATCGATATATTCACGGATATTATGAGTGAGTAGTGGTCGATGGAGTCCTCGTTTTTGGATCGGTTTTTCCATATTTCATGCGTAACTCACGTGGGATCACTGCATGGATTGTTACCGAGGCGGTTTAAAAGTTTTTTTTTTTTTTTATAAAAAAAACACCTCCTGAAGATCACCTCCAGCCATGGGAGAATGATCGACGAGTGTTTTGCAATTCCGCTGGGATGATACCGTCCGGGCCTGCCGATTTATAGGGCTTAAAGCCGTTTAGTGCCCATAGGATCCGGTTTTGCACACGATTTCCTCCGGGCACCCCGACGATAATTTTTCCCCTCTTCCTACCAAGCTCCGTCGACACACCCACACTACCCGGGAAATGGGTATCCAACAGAAGCGCCAATGATTCCCCACTAGACGTTGTCCACAGCCCATCTGGTTTAATTAAGTAACTAGGGCTCGTTGGACTCTTAGATAAGATTTTCCTGAGGCGCGAAGTTTCCGAAATACCTTCCATTTTATCACAGAATAGTCTCCAAGACCTCCTCCGTGCCTTCCTTAATTCCTTTTTATACTTTTTAAGGTGCTCCTTATAGGAGTCCCAGTCCTGAGCTTCCCTAGAGCCCTTTGCTATATTGAATGCTTTCCTACATCCTGGACGAAGGATTCCCAACTCCCTGGACCACCATACCGGTTTATGCTTCCCTTTAGGTATTCTCTTGGGGCAAGCAGTGTCTAAGGACAAGTTGCAGGCGCTTGTGATTTCCCCCACCAGGAAATCCAGCTCCTTCTCGGTGGCTGGGGGCTTCGGAGCATCGGTCTGTAAGAGTCCTACTAACACTTTCCCGTATTTGTTCCAGTTAGTCCTTCTAGGATTCCTGAAGGGCCGCCGCGCATGCAGCGACCGAAGCTCTAGGAATAACCAGATAGCATAGAAAAATTTTGGTAACTTTCTCTATATTTTCACCATGGAGTACCGATTAATACCTAAGTAAATCGAAATATGAATGTTTTGAGCCTATATATGACCTAATAGCTGCTATTATTGATCGGTTGACCTTCTCTGATTGATTGGACTGTGATTGATAATAAACCGCGGTTTTTGAGTCGGTTACCCCAAAATCAATTAGCAACTGTTTATATTCTTGACTCTTAAATTGAGTCTCATTATCTGTATGTATTACCTGAGGCACACCGAAAACGCAAAACACCTCATTTTTTAAAAATTCATTAATTTGTTGTGCTGTGCCTTTATAGATAATGCTTTCAGCAACACAAACTTTGTAACGTGATCTAGAATAATCAGAAACACGGTTTTACCACTACTGCTACGAGGGTAAGGCCATAACAAATCAGCATTTAGCCTTTGCTAGGGTCTTTCGACTAAAAATGATTCTCCCATGGGCGGTTTACAAGTTCTGTTTGTTGCTTTTGTTATCTTACATGTGTCGCAAGTGCTAATGAATTTGTTAACTTGCGGAACCATTCCGGGCCAGAAATAGTATCTTCTTATCTTCTCCAGTGTCTTTCCTATTCCTCCATGGGATGATAGTGGCTCGTTGTACCCGCTTTAAATTATTTCAGACCTAAGACCAGTTGGAACCCACAGTTTCCAGATAGATAAATCAGAAAGGTTCGTTTTCCTTTTTGGTTCCAACCGAATGTATATGCGATCATTATGAATGTTGAAAGCTGGATAGTTATTCGGGTCCTTTTTGATTTTTTGTCAATAGTTCCTTATATTGAGTATCTTCAAAATGACTTGATTTGAAATCAATAATTTCCACCATTTTCGGCAAGACACCTTCGAACTCTTCCAGTGTGTCACAAAAAACGCGGGATAGTGTATCTGGTACAACGTTATCCTTTCCCCTCTGATGTTCGATGGTGAACCTAAAACCTTGAAGTTTAATACTCCATCTCGCCAGTCTTCCACTGAGATCTTTTTGGTTCATTAACCATTTTAGGATCGCGTGATCGGTTATCAATGTGAAGTCGTGACCTTCAACATATGCGCGGAATTTCTTTATTGCGAGTATTGCGGCTAAACATTCTAGTTCTGTTACCGAACAGTTCTTCTGAGCTTTATTCAGTTTTTTGCGACATGAAGGATATTGGCCGCTCATAACCTTCTTGATCTTTCTAGTACAGGACGGCTCCAACACCTTCTGTGCTCACATCACATCTAATGTAAAACGGTGAATCATAAGCGGGGTTGATAAGAACTGGAGCAGATGTCAGAAGGGTTTTTAGGTGCTCGAACGACTTCTGGGCATTTTCGGTCCACTGGAATTTTCCTTTTTTTAAACAAACTGTAATTGGGGCGGTTATTGCAGCGTAGTTCAATATAAATCTGCGGTATCATCCTGCCATACCCAGCAAACGTCTAATCTGCTTGACATTGTTTGGCACCGGCAAATTCATAATGGCTTCTATTTTCTGTGGATCTGCTCTTAACCCTTTTTCTCCTACCAAATAGCCCAAATAACGTAATTCTCGCATTACAAAGTGACTCTTTTGAACGTTTTCTGTTAGGCCGGCTGTCCTTAGTAGAGTCGCCACCAATTCTAACAGCTCAAAATGGTTCTTCAATGTGCCGGTGATGATAAGCAAATCGTCAAGATATACAAATATCCGATCGTGTAGCTCGTGTAGTATAACTTTATGCATCAACCGGCACATCGATTGGGCTGCATTACACAGCCCAAACGGCATTACTCTGAACTGGTAGAGGGGGCGACCCGGTACGGTAAATGCAGTCTTGTCACGTGAAGTCTCCGCAAGTGGTATTTGCCAAAAGGCGTCTTTAAGGTCAAGTCCTGTAATGTATTTAGTCTCGGACAGCCGACCCAACAATCCATCAATAATGGGGGGGAGAGGAAACGCATCCTTCTCGGTCACCGCGTTTAACTTCCGGGCATCTAAACAAAATCGACTCTTACTATTTGCTTTTCTTACCATAGTAACGTGCGAATTCCAAGTACTTTTGCTTACCTCTATTACCCCAAGTCCAAGCATTTGATCGATCTCAGTATAGAAATCCTTTATTTGCATTGCTGGCGCGATAAGGGGAAATATCGCTGCTTGATGGGATTGCATCCTTTTATTAGGAAAGGTCGTTTTACCGAGACAGTTTTGTTCAAAAGATGGAAATAAAGAAATAATTCTATCGAGCTCTAATTTTTCGGATTTGCTTAAATCATGCATTTTTGGAAGGATGTCAAACTTCTGCCAGAAATCGATTCCGAGGTATAAAAACGATTGTAAGGTGGGAACTATGTTGAATTTAATGAAATGCATTTTATTTCCGAAAGTAACCGGCAACCATACAAACCCTTAGATTTTATTTCGTGCTCCATCAGCAGTGTGTACCTAAGAAGATAGTTTACTATACTATACTTTATGTTGCACTCATTCAGAAAAGATATGGAATCTTTGCCTAATACACTGACTGACGCTCCTGTATCAAGGAGACCAACAAACTTTCGGGAGGCAATTGTGACGTTTGCATGTGCGCTAGGATCTTTCAACGAGTAATTAATAATGGAGGACATGCTGTGTGCTACAAAACAACGCTTTTCAGTGAAATCCTTTTTTGTACGATTTATTTTATTTTTTGTTGTTGTTTTATTTGAATCTACTGTTAAAGCAGGGTTATTTTGTTTTATAAAATTGGTTGTTTTTGATCCTATTTGAAAGGATTCGAATTTGTTGGATAGTTGGTTTCCAGTGCTTTGTTCGAATTTAGCACTGAGTGTGGATCCCTCGATACTTTCACACGCGGTTTCGAATTTTTTGCGGAATTGACCTTACAATTTTGACAGAACGGTTTTCTCACGTTTGCGGCTCCACATCCAAAACAAAAGATATCTGTAAATTCCCTCGAACAGTCCTGATACCTGTGGCCTAGGTCCTTACAATTCCAGCAAATTAATACTGAATGATTATTGGAATTCGTTTTTCCGTAACTTTGTTGGAATGCTTCTACGTTAACTGACTGAATTTGTTGTTATTGTTGCACTTCTAGCCCAGAAAACTCGGGTTTATACTCATTTTGACAATGTAAATCCAAACAAATTGCATTTTACTCAACACTGCACCAATATAATAATCCTCCATAAATAGGTATAATTAATAAGTATATAGGCCAGAAATTACGTAATAACAAAATTCAAGTTCATTGACCCACATACAAAAAATAACAAATACGTGATGATTGATCATATACTATACTATATATAGATATGGATACTATCGACCTACTGGATATTGAAATTTACAAATTTATTTAAAGATTGAGGCAAAAAAAATTAACGGCCGTAACAGTAGGTCAAATCATTCTTTTGAATCTCTCGGCTGATATTTCGGCTAGGAATGGGTCTCGGACCAGTTGACCTTTGTGTTTATGGGGTCGCTAATTTCGGTGTCCATATGACCCCAGCGGTTCTGTTTGTCTGAATCTATACGTCTATGTAGGTATACTACACCTCCTAGTATACTGTCTATGACTTGTCTATGTGGATCCGTATATGCCCGTGTGGCTGTGTTTGTGCATCTGTGCTGATTCCGGTCATTCCTGAAGGGTATTGAATCAATTCTATGGTATGAAAAATGGATTTCTTTTACTCAATGTGAATCGAAAATTCATGTACGACACGTTCTTTTGTTCGTAAAAGATCTACAAAAGGTCTATAAAAGGTCTCTTTTCAAAGACCAGCAATAGTCTGACATCATATTCACATACCAAACACCTTGGTATCTTCCTCAAAGTCTTTCAAGTATTGGTGAAATCTCTCACCTTGCTCCTCACTGAAGACTCCCAGATAAACATCCCATTTTTCAATAGTTTTCCAACAGTCTGTCGGCAATATTCTTGTAATCAGGGTCTTTGACATTTACCAAGAATTTTTTTTTGAATTTCTTTGAAACTAATCCAAGCTGCTCTCTCATTAATTTTCATTCTAATTTCAAATTCGTTAACTTTCATCAGTTCCCTTATTTGAGGGCATTGCTTTGATATGCTGTTTAAATAAGCCGATTTTGATATGTAAAGGTGGAAGGATAACTTTACGACTAGGAATGAGACTCTCTTGAACAATGTTCATAGATCCTGGAGTTAATTTTTGCCTGAGTGACCAGTCCTTTTTTACGTAATATTGTTCTCGGGCACGACTATTCCACTCACAAATAAAACATGGATACTTTGTGTTTCCGATTTGTTGACCTAATGAAATACTGGTTATTTTAGGCTTTTAAACCCCTCACCGATAAATCAATAAATAGTCGCCAGTCACTAGCTATATATTCAACACTTTTATATTCATTTATCAGTCCTTCAACATCATTGCAATAAATCAAACCCTTTGCTTTAGAGAAAAATTTCGGAATTGGCGATCTCGATCACAATAAAAACTCACTCGAGTACCTGGAGCTATTTTAATCTATAGAAGCTATGAGTTCGGAAGTCTCTTACAAGTCACTTAGCTCATCTTGATTAAAACCAAGGGAATTTCCGTGTTGACTATCTTCTGATCCTTGTGATTTATTCAACTCGTCGTTTTGCTGATCTTCGAATTTTTAAAATGACATTCTTGTATTCTGCATCATAATAGTTTCTGTTTCAAAAGAGACTTCGTCAGTAGACATCTGATGTTCACTTTCATTCTGTCCAATGCTGATTAAAACAGCATGAGCTACAGATTGAACAGATGCATAAAATATTGCGGAATTATTCTTTTTATTGTACCCAGATGTATTGGTCAAGCAGAAATAGCTGTTAGCCACGACAGCTTAGCGGATTTGGCGGATGTTACGAGTGTGTGCGATAATGTTTAATGTAGGTGACACTTGAATTAAAAACATTTTTATCAATTGTATTATAATTTATTATCAATAAATGTTTTGATGAACACGATGTTGTTTGGTTGACAGTCGAAGATAGAAGAAAGAAAAAAACTGGACATCATGTAGTTTGACGTCTGTGTTAATTCAATGTGTTCACCACAAAATGATGTGTTTGTTATGGTGGCGCCAACGTTGCCGGCCGGGCTAAAGGATTAATCCTTTAGTTGTCGATGATGTCTGGAATCGGCCACGAATAAGGCCATCGGTACCCGGATGAATAGCAGTGATTCGACCCATTGCCCACTTGGATGGTAGGCAAAGTTCATCTTTTATCAGAACTAGTTGACCGACCGTGAAATTAACGTTCATTTTGAGCCATTTGGGACGTTGCTGCAGTCGTGACAGGTATTCGGTCGACCAGATCCTCCAGAACTGCTGGTACATCTGTTGTATTTGCTGATATCGTTTTAAACGATTCGACTGGATGTCAAGCACTGATGGTTCTGGAATGGTAATGGGTGGCTCTCCGATGAGAAAGTGGCCGGGGGTGAGTGTCGTATAGTCCTCGGGATCATCCGACATAGGGGACAATGGCCTCGAATTGAGGCAAGCTTCTATCTGGCACAATAACGTTGTCATCTCTTCGAAGGTGAGTAGTGTATTGCCGATGATTCTTCGAAGGTGGTGTTTGACTGACTTCACTCCTGCCTCCCACAACCCTTCGAAATGTGGTGAAGCGGGCGGGTTGAAGCACCAGACCGTATTGTCTTGAGCTAACATTGTGGCGACCTCAGGATTTACATTTTTTGTGCTGTTTTGATGAAGAGGCGTTAGTTGATGGTTGGATCCAATGAAGTTGGTGCCACGGTCGCTGTACAGGGCTTGGATTTTGCCTCTTCGAGCGGTACACCTTCTGAATGAAGCGATGAATGCGTCTGCGGTGAGATCTGACACCATCTCCAGATGAAGCGCCTTTGTTGATAGGCAGACGAATAAACAGACATACCCCTTTAGTTGATCTTACGCCACGGCCTCTGCTTGATTTATTCGAGACCGGACCCGCGTAATCCACTCCATTGGCCATTAGTTGCTGTCCGGTGGTTGAGCAATAGCGAAAGCATGTCACTCAATGGCGAACATGCGTGCGGACTAGCCTCTTGACATTGATGATCCAGTAACGGCTTCGAAGATGTGCCAACATTAATTGTTTACCACCGTGAAGTGTGGTTCGATGTGCCTGTGCGACGATTAAATTAGTGAGTGGACTGGTTTTTGGCAGAACTAACGGATAATTGCTTTGATACGGCAAGAACGAATGTTTTAGTCGTCGACCGACTCGTAAAATTCCCTCATCATCGATGAATGGGTTAAGTGAGCGAAGCACACTTTTGTTCAGCATGTTTTTTCTGGATTGGCATCGTCGGATTTCATCAGCGAAGTGAGCCCCTTGCACGAATCGGACCCAAAAGCGGAATGACCGATTCATCTCAGGAACCCTGATAAAACTATCATTGCGATCGGCTTTGATAATACGAAAGTGTTGAATGAAGCGTCTACAATAGGCTGTGACTCTAAGTAATTTTTCGAGAGTAGAACAGCGACTCAGAAGTTGATAGATCCGGTCAGACTTTGGTGCTTCGTTTAACGGCGTGGCGACCATAGATACGATTCTGCATTCTTCCAATGGGATGAAGCACTCGTTGATTTTGTGTGTTGGCCAAGTGTCCGAGTGTTTCGACAGCCATTCAGGACCTCTCCACCAAATGTGATGATCGTGAAGTAGCGAAGGTTCGACGCCGTGAGACGCGCAGTCTGCGGGGTTGTGTCGAGTATCAATGTACCGCCATTCACTAGGGTTTAAATGATCGATAATTTGCGAAACGCGATTCGCCACGAAAGTTTTCCATCGGCTGGGAGGACTGCGGAGCTATCCAAGAACCACTTGTGAGTCGGTCCACGCAAACTGTTGGATGTCGTTGAGGCTGAGTGACTGGACGATCTTGTGCATGAGAGTGGCCAGTAGCAGACTGCCGCATAGTTCCAATCGCGGTAGGCTGATGGCTTTGAATGGGGCGACCTTGGTTTTCGCTGCTAGAATGGTTTGAATGCCTTCATGGAGGCATCGCTGAAACCGTGTATTTAAAGATTGCTGCGACATGTTCGATAATCTATCCAACGAGTGATTTTAATTAATCCCAACAATCCCAGTTTTTTTCGATATCTCGACCATCTTTCAGCAACTGATTTCGGTACTGACTCGTCCCACGATAATCCGAGCACCCATAACTCCTCAAAGATAATCTTTGCGATGACAACACTAGGGGATAACCAGCCGGGCGGGTCGAAGATCCTTGAAGCCTCTGAGAGGATGATTCGTTTGGTTGTCACAGGCAATTCTGGAAAGTCTTCGATTTTGAATGCAAAATAATCTCCCGAAGGTGCCCAATGTAACCCAAGTGCCTTGACCGACTCTTCCCACTTTAAATCCCTCAATAGCCGATGTTCATGGTATTCTGATGACACTTGATCCAATGGGGTTTGGCAATTTGAAGACCATTTTCGAAGCTCGAAACCGCCACGCTGAAGTAAAGCCACCATTTCTTGCTGGATTTCAACCAATTCTTTGACTTTGTTTGTGCCCGTCATTAGGTCGTCTACGTAGAAGTCGGCAAGAGCGACCTTCGCAGCGATAGGAAATTGCTTGGATTCGTCTTGTGCCAATTGGTGAATCGTACGTATAGCCAAATACGGAGCACAGCTGGTACCGTAGGTTACTGTGCGCAGACGATAATCTTGAATTGGGACCTCAGGCGTTGTTCTCCAAACAATCTGTTGATAATCTTGGTGCTCAAGGGCCACCAGAATCTGTCGATACATTTGTCGGATATCTGCGATGAATACGTATTTGTGTTGTCGAAATCGAGTGAGGATAGTGAATAGATTCTGTTGAAGCTTAGGACCGTTACGAATGTTTTGATTGAGTGAAACTCCAGAAGTCGCCTTGTGTTAGGCATCAAAGACCACGCGTAATTTTGGCTTGGAACTCGAACCCTGTATCACGCCATGGTGTGGAAGATAGCACCTTTGATTTGTAGGCCCTCCGTCGTCGAATGGCACTGCCTCCATATGATTCTGCTCGAAATAGATTTGCATGAAGTCTCGATATGCGATAGGTAACTGCGGATTCTTCGAGAATCGTTGTTCCATGTGCTTCAGCCTCACGATCGCGCCTTCTCTAGATGTTCCGAGTGGCAATGGCTATGAAGCATTCCGAGGACATCAGCCCCTAGCAGCACGTCGATTTTGTGAGGTCGATTGAAATGAGGATCGTCCAATTGTAGCTGATCTAAATGTTTCCACTGTTGTGATTCGATATGTTGCAATGGCAATATGCCAGTAATCCTTACGACGACTACTGCTGTGATAAAATCGAGAATCTCGAACCAACACGTGATTTGGCTGCTTCCCTGGCCCCGATTCCGTTAATTGAGATCGAAGCTGCGAAATCTTGTTTTCCGTTGGCGACGATTCCAACTACTGTTGCAAATAAAACATCTGTCAGTGGCGATGTGGTATGAATAGAACTGGCGTCGTTTGAATGAGTGGTAATTGGCGAATTGTTGGCCGGTGTTTTACTCGTGTTGATGATTGAAGCTCGACATGGCCCATCCGATATGTGTTTATTGGGTGTGATGTCTGCGGTTGCAGACTTGACAGAAACTTGACCGACACTCTGCGCTACGATGTCCCTTCCGCAGACAGTTGTAACACAGATTCTTTTCACGAATCTTATTTGATTTTTGATCATACGGTAATGATTTGAATTTGCTGCACTGGAACGCACTGTGTTCCTCACTGCAGAATGGACAACTCGGCGATGTAATTGAAGTCGATGTAGCGACGAACGAATGAGATGGATGGATTGGAGATTCGCGCTTCGAGCTCGGGCGCGATGACGAAGGTTGAACTGTTGATGGTGAACGATATATTGTTGGCTCGTTTCCTCGGCGTATTGACGAAATGATTGGCCTCGACGAATTTGACTTGGACATGGAAATCATTTCCAACGATTGCCATCGAGTTTCCAAGAAATCCATCAGCTATTGATATGTGGGATACTGCGCTCGAGTTAGTGTCAATTCCCATTGACGATGAGTTTCTGTATCGAGTTTGTCGACGATAATATTGACGAGAATGATATCCCAAGTGGCCACCGGAACTGCCAAAACCTTGAGCCTTCGAATTGTGCCTGTAGAGACATCTATGATGCTTCTCAATCCGATTGCGGATTCATGAGTGGACGCGGACATATTTCGGAATCGATGGATGTGACTGTCGATGATGAAGCTTCGATGTTTGTACCGATCGGTGAGGATCTTCCATGCCTCGTTGTAGTTGGCATCACTGATTTGTACCGTTCTCAATAGGGTAGCAGATTCATCAGTTAAGTTTGCTTTCAGGTAATGCAGCTTCTGTGAATCAGTCAATCTTGAATTTTTTGTGCCTTTGATGCGTGGTAACTGAATTTCGACTGATTGGTCAACAATTTGGACAGTTGGTGACACTTGAATTAAAAACACTTTTATCAATTGTATTATAATTTATTATCAATAAATGTTTTGATGAACACAATGTTGTTTGGTCGACAGTCGAAGATAGAAGAAAGAAAAAAACTGGACATCATGTAGTTTAACGTCTGTGTTAATTCAATGTGTTCGCCGATGATGTGTTTGTTATGGTGGCGCCAACAATAGCAATCAGTGTTACGATCTTCTGGCACTCGCCAGATCGTAGGAGAAGCAAATATCTCTTAGAGCAAGTGAAGTATAATATTTTCGGAGTCCAAGAATGGCTCATTCCACTAGCATCTATATTGAAACATTTTTTGGTAATGTGATTTGAATTCATCAGTAAATCGCCTCCCAAGTTTCCCACCGAATTAGAGCTGTGGTCGCATGATGATGACGATTGCGGACCCGCAAGCGGAATCTGCCAGAAGGCGTCTTTCAAGTCCAATCCAGTAATGTACTTTGTCTCAGTAAGTCGTCCTAATAGTCCGTCAATTAACGGCAATGGGTAGGCGTCTTTGTCGGTTACTGCATTCAATTTACGCGCATCTAAACATTTACCGCCTCTTACCGTTAGCCTTTTTGACAAAAGTTACGGGGGAACTCCATGCGCTGTTGCTAACCTCAATAACGTCTAGTTTTAGCATTCGATCTATTTCTTCATTCAACTCTTTTTGAATTGCTGGAGTGACACTGGATAGTGCCTTTGCTTAATGGGTTTGATTTTGTTTTCAATTTCAATTACATGCTTATGTAAATGTGTCTTGCCCAGCCCGTTTTTGCTAAATAATGGAAATTGCGCTATAATTTTATCTAACTTCAATAGGTCCGCGATGCTTAATTTGTGTACGTCGGATTTTTCTTGAACGTGATTATCAGTGATTTGATTCTGAAGGGTTGGTACTATGCAAAATTTAATTTTTGCTGTTTTATTGCCGAAACTTACAGGCAACCAGATATATCCTTCGATTTTGTTTGACGTACCATCCGCAGTGGCTATATATGAGTTTAATTTGCGGTTTTCAAGATTATTTGATGCCAAAAATTCCGTAGAACCTTTTCCCAACACACTTACAAATGCGCCGCTATCTAACAAGCCATACATTTTGATGTTTGCTATTTTTACCTCTGCCTGGAGTCGCGGATCAGTTGTGCGGATATAGTTTTAAGTATCGACGCTATACAATGTTTTATCAATTGACGTTTCTCTCTAAAATATTTTATAATTCTGGAAATTGGCTTCCGTTTTATTGTTATCTTTGCCTTTACAGGAATGTCAGTGAATTTAGTTGTTTTGCATGAACCGGTTGACAAATTTTCGGTGCTTATTTCGAGCGTGGTGCGAACGCCTGTTTGGCTAATCTCAAGTTCTCCTCCGAGCGTGAGACCCTCATTACGTTCCCACTCGGACGTATGTTTCCCCGCTGCATACAGTTGACATCTGGAACAGTTCGGCTTGCGTACATTAGCTGCCCCCACATCCGAAATAAAAAATATCCATAAATGGATTTTAAGCAGTCCTGGTACCTGTGGCCCAAATCCTTACAGTTCCAACATATCAAGGTGGTAGTTGAATCTGAAGTTCTGCTTTGCTGATCTCGATTAAGTGCCTCAATTTCTAATTGTTGATCATTAATTGTAAATGACTGGTCACTGCTTTGATTTAACCCTTAATTGATTCATTGGCTGGATATAAGGTTTGCATCATATTGAGGTGCCACTTCATTCACGGTAGGTCTTCGTCTAAGTGTTGGCTGTTCATTAAAATGCCTAGGATCGTATCCAGTCTGCTGCCACATTCTTTCATAACGTTGACACAACATTCGCAATTCTTCCAAGGATAAAATGCCGGATTCATGTTCTCACACAAACGATAAATGAGTTCCCTCTCGGATAAACGGTTTTGAAGGCGGGCGTTTAACTTTTGTATACTTCGTTGTTGATGTTTGCGGAGTATTTGTTCCCTGATTTCTTCTTCAAAATCAAAGGAGCTGAAATATGCTATTATTGCTGACCTCATTTGGTACCAATCTGCATCTGGATGATCTAGCTTAAATACCCAGTACCAGTCTTCGGCTTTTTTTTGTTAAAAACAAATGCAAAGCTTTTGTCAGTGCAGATAACGGAAAACCATCATCCCGTGCCATCTGTTCCAATCTATGAATAAAATCGTGAACATTCGTTCCATCACTACCGTCAAATGATAAGTTCCATGTCTGCCTAATCTTGTAGAATCTCGACATGATGTTTTGATAGGCAGGTTGTTGAACAAATTTGGGTGCCTCTAACGATATCGGATGAATGTTCATGTTTTATGGAGGAATAATTTGGTCATGAATGTTTTGTCTTGGCGGTAATTCAACATTCGAATTACTTGCCTCACTGTTTCTTCTGAATTCCACCTGTGCAATAAAATCTATAACGGAGCTTTTCATTTCGTTCGTTTCGACAATTGGTTTGTGTGTTGTTCTTAGTTCCATTGGAGGTGGTGAGGTGTATTGGGTCGTGTCAGATATTTTACCTTTTTGATCGTTGGATTGATCTCTTGAAGGATCGTCTGGTTGTGATAGTTGTGTTGGAATCAAATGATGTGGAGATGTCCTTACCTGTTCCCTTTGAACTGCTGAATCCTTTAAATCATTGATGATCTTAAAATATCTGTTAAAAGATATGCGACAATTACTGCATAAATTAGAAAGGATTCCTAACTCTCCAATTGAGTTCTCTAATCGTTTAGTTCGATCTCGATAATGGATAATTTTGCCGAGCACTTTAGCTGCAAATTCTATAGACACTTCGGTTTTTTGTTCACTAAACTTGGACATTTCTTCGTATTTATTTTTACATAATTCGACTTTTATTTCCGGGTTTAATTTGATATGGAATGAAACGGGTTTCAGTTTTAGCTCTTGCTCTTCAGACATTAATAAATTAAACACAATTGACTGAGCATCTGAAGTTCTACTTGATAGACCCCTAATCTGAGAAAAGGATTGTACACTATGAAAACTAAATTTGAGATGTTCTAACAGGTGATAATGGGTTAATAACAAAGAATCACTAAGCATTCAACCAAGTCAACCCTTTTAAAAATTCAATCAAGATAACTTCCAAAAGCACACATTAGGGAAAGGAAATTGGGGATTGGGAATGGTTATTTAAACCTTTCTGTGCAGAACGCAATAATCTTATGAGTATATCTCGCAGATGACCTCCAAATAACCTCCAGAGGTAACTTTGACTAAAACGTCAGGTCCTGTTTTCTCAGAATCCAAACTAAGGTGTTTGACCTTCATTTGACCTTTATCTAGACGTGATGGGGTTATATGGACACCGGAATCGTGATCAGCGGCTCCAAAAATTTATAGATCAACTGAACTCCGCGATGCTCCACCTCCATTTCATTTTGTGATCCTGTGTAATCGTAATTAGTTAAGTTATTTATTTATTTTAAAATTTAGATTTAGAGGTATCAAGAACCGTAATCGGAGCACATTTGCAGATTTTCGATTTTTATGGTTGTGAATCGGCCGATCTGTAAGTAAGGTGATTTTCAAAAAATCGAATTTTCTATGAAATGTTTGGAAATAATCAATTAATCTAAATGAGCGTTGGCACAACAATTAAATGTCTCGAAACCTGTCTTTAGAGGTATCAAGTACTGTAATTGTTTTAGTCAACTCATGATGAATTTTCAAAATAAGCTAAATGCCAATTTAGAATTTACTTAGCTTTCTTTAAATAATGAGGCAGACTTTAAAAATTGGGCTCATCATCAAGAATATAGTTCGCCCTTACTCCCCATAGGAAAATACGTACACATTCTAAATATACGACAGAAGTAGAAGGGACATCAAAATATTCCAGCCAAAATTACAAAAACAAAAAAATAGAAAATTGGGTGGTTTTTCTGTTTTTTGATTAACAAATAATTTTCATTTTCGTACACTGTCTTGCGTCTTTACGAAATCAGTCTATCCAAATTTATAATTAAGAAAATTCATTCAAATGGGAACATTTTTGGAGGCCAAATGCAAATTTATTTCATTTCTTGTTAGTTAGTTACTTGTGTATCGAACATCGTTATAATATTTCAAGGATTTAGAAAATTATGTCTGCTGGTGGATCCATGGTGCGATATCCAGGAAACGATTTTGCATCATTATTTGATGTAATGATGGTGATGATGTATTTATTTTCCAATGTTAGTAATTCCGAGAATATTTTATAGATAAATCTACGCAATTTTATCAGTCAGAATAAATTACTTCCACTCGTGTGTCTGTCTGGTGTAATCATTTAGCCATAATGATGGAATTATTTCAAAATAATTGGAGACCATAGTGATATAGAATTGAAGCGTGTACATTAGACAACTGTACACATTGGAAAGCAAAATAATAATTTTGTTTTTCATCAACAAATTCCCATTTTCCAATTTGTAATTATTATCTCATTGTAACATATACAAATTGTACAGCACGTGCCTAAACAAATGCACCATACTCCTCGTTAATGTTTGTATCTTCAACGAGTTTGCTTCAAAATTTCTTTATAGTTGATATTGCAGAGGAGTGATATTGCAAACATCGATTGTCGCTGTTAACGCGAGTATAATGCAAATCCAAGCTATTTTTTTTTTTTTTTATACATATTTTAATTGGGTGCAGAGCGGACTTATTAACGGTCCTAGCTCCTTGTAACTGTCAGAGCTTCTGCACCCAATGCGCGATCCTTCAAGTAAAGATTAATAGCTACCTTAAATTTATTCATTTTGTATTCCTCTGGAAATTTGAAGTGTATTAGCGAATTCCACTTTTTTGATGTTCGATATACAAATTCGCGCTTAATTTCTTCAGTTCGAGGTTTCGGGAGCTTCACCGTAAACCTATGTGCATTGGTTGTTCCTCTTGTTACTCTTGTTGTTGTAACGAATGGTGGTATTTTCTCCGATAGTTCTGCAGAACATTTACCATGTAAGCATCTGTAGAAGACGCAGAGTTCTGCAACATCTCTGCGATGCTGTAAGCTGTCTAGTTCTTGGGTAAGTCTGGGATTCCGTATTATTCGGATAGCGCGGCGTTGAACCCTGTCCAATAACTGGAGGGTAGTACCAGACGCACCTCCCCAAACTTGACAGCAATACTCTATACATGGTCGGATGAAGGTTTTTTATATCTGGAGAACTTGATGCGATTTAAAAAACCTTCTGCATCTATTTAGGAACCCGAGTTTTTTTGAAGCTGATTTAGCCAATGCAACAATGTGTTCATTCCATTTGAGTTTGTTACTTATTTGAACACCAAGCAGTCGAATTGAGTCGCAACCCACAAGGATATGGTTTTTTACCACAAATGGGTAGTCGTTGCGGCTTTTTTTACGTGAAAATGTGCATATTTGTGTCTTTTTCTCGTTAAATTGCACTAAGTTGCTGTTACCCCACTCAAATATTGTACTTAAATCGGAATTAAGAGAAGTTACGACTTCTGACCGTTTATTATTTAAATCTGTAATGCTAGGCTCCGCCTCGAATGAAATAGAAGAATGCAATGTGGCATCATCTGCAAAGCTATGGATAGGGTTTACAGTGCTATCCAGCAAATCGTTGATGTATAGCAAAAACAGGGTCGGTGACAAAGGTGATCCCTGAGGGACTCCGGCATTTGGGGAGTGCGTCGATGATGATCTCCCATTAAGTACGACGCTGATTTTTCGGTCATTGAGATAGCTTTTAATCCACCTGGTGGTCATCGAGTCCAGCCCGTATGCCACAAGTTTACAAATAAGATTCTCATGCCATACCTTATCAAAAGCCTTGGATATATCCAAAGCGATTGCAAAGGCCTCTCCGTGGTGTTCTAAGGCGAGATTCCATTTGTTTGTGACGTACGTCAGGAGATCGGTCGTGGATCGGCTTTCACGAAAGCCGTATTGTCTATCCGAAATTAGTTTGTTAACTTCAAGATATTTAACTATATGTTGATTGATGCATTTCTCAAAGACTTTAGCGACGGCTGACACAATTGATATTGGCCGGTAATTTGAAGGGTCAGTTTTGTCACAACCCCGTTTCAGCACGGGTTGCACCATTGCACTCTTCTAGGCGTTCGGGTAGTCACCTTGCTTGTATGAAAGTAGGAAAATTTTAGATAATATTGGAGCCAATTCATTTGCAAACTCCTTCAATATTCGAACTGGAATTCCATCAGGTCCGGTGGCCTTGTTTACATTCATTGACTTCAGATTAGTAAAGACAATTTCCTCCGAGATGGTGACGGGGCTCATTTTAGAGTCACAATATGGAACTAATGGAGGCCTAATTCCATCTGGGACAACTAATGTCGAGTTCGATTTGAAGACGCTTGCCAATAAGTCGGCTTGTAAATATGGATCCACCACCAAAGCGCCGTCAGCACATTTCAATGCTGAAACAGATGTTTTCGAAATATTTGCAACCGATGCGACCATGTGGTAAAAGTTGCGATCGGAGATTTTCAGCTCGGAAACCACATTGGCTTTCTTGCTGTCGGCTCTTTTCGCTTCTCTACCACAGGTTTGTTTGCAGGTGTTCCGTATCGTTTTGTATTCCTCATAAGAAATTTTGTTGCGTTTATATTTTTTGTGTGCCGATTTATTTTGTTTGGCAGCTTTGGTGGCTTCTTTTGAAAATATTTTAAAATTTTGATTAGGATTGGAAAATGATGAGGGGATAAATTTATTCATTCCATGTAAGACGGTGTCATTAAAACTGGAAACGGCGTCGTCTATGTTGTTGTTATGTAGGCAATGGCGTTCCCAAGGAAAGTGTTGACAAAATGACCGTAAACCATCAAAATCAGCCCTGTTAAAATGCCAAAGACGCCTTGGCTGCTGCCTAAATTCTGGTGGTGTTTCGACAGATATTTTTGTGGTTATTAAGTTATGGTCAGAATTTCCAATTCCAGTTTCGACATGGGCCTCCATGGAATGAGGGATTGATGTCAGACAGAGATCCAGAATATGAACTCCTCTAGAATTTTGGCATTCAAATGTGGACTCACTAACAATCTGTGTGAGGTCATGCGAAACGGCAAGCCATTCCGCATGGCACCCAGCGATATTTGTATCTTTGTGATTCAACCATTCTTTATGGTGGGCATTAAAGTCACCGCGACCATAATTAATTCGCATTCGGGATGTTGATTGCGAATATCGTCACATTTGTCTGACAAGCTCCCAAAGAAGCTAATCGTTTCTGAATCCGTCTGATTAGGAGATCTGTATAAACTAATTAAAAAAAGGAGTTTATTAGGAAGGGAAATTTTAAGCACAATAGTTTGAGCGGTTTTTGTAAATATTTCGTACTTATTGTGTCTTGAGTACGGTATGTGGTTTTTAACGTAGATGCACACTCCACGTTGCAACTCGAAAGCTTGTTCGAACTGGTAGCGCTTGAAGTAGAATTCGTTTTCGTAGATGTTCGACGATACTTTTGTTTTCGTTAGAACTAATACGTCGGGTTTTCGTGATTCGAGATGTTGATGTGCGCAATTTTTGTTAGTCACGAGACCTCTGACATTGGTATAGTGGATGTTAAGGCTATTAATTTTGTCTTTACGAGGATTATGCCTCGCCCCGCGATCCGAAAAGGCATGTTTCGGGGATTTTCTTTTATTGTTGTTCATATTAAAAGTAAATCATTTTTGTACGCAAAAATGTAAGAAAACTTATTTGGTTGTGGAACGAGATGAAATGAAAATTTAATGGGAAAATTTATCGCACGACAGGCAGTCGGTCGCGATTTGCCTATTTGCAAAGGATATTACGAAATCAGTTTTGACGGTCCACTTTTATTGTCAATCATTCATTGGATAAACTGTCGGATCTTCCGATTACCAAGTATTGCTCAAAATAATGCATCGACGAAGACATCGTCCATAAGTTGGGGTTGGACGACCCTAATAAGTCACTTAAAATACAATGAACAAACAATCACGTGAAACAGCAGAATGAGTCGAAAACAAGACAATGAAGAGAGACAACATCACAAAGGTTTCGTTCGAGAAGACAAGAGAGTTATACCCTCAACAGAACCCTACTGGTATGGGTGACCCATGGAAATTTTGACGAACCGGGAAACGTTCCGAATTTCAGTTGTCATGTTTTTTAAACTGACAAGTCTTAAATAGAGAGAGAGACGACATCAACGTTTTATTTGAGTTTGTGAAAGAACAGTGCGGAAGTTCGAATCGTGTAGAACAAAAGCCAAAACAGAACTTAGACTGTCTTTAGATGACGAAAGATGCACCAAGATCCTCGAAAGTCCAACGGAAACCGACCAGCACAGCGATTCCTATACATAGATGAATGAATCGAATTTGAGATTGAGAGACGGGTGTTATTTTTCGGTTCCACTTGTGGTCCCTGTATGGCTAAGGAGGGCAAAAATGAAAGTGGCCGCGATTTTATTGGCGATTATGCGGATAGTGCAACTAGCGAACAAAAAGCTTAGCGATAGACGTCATTGCCGTTCATCAGAAGTGTAACTTTGAAATCTGCAATTGGGTTTTCAACTCAAAAGCTGTTTTAGAAAGCATCGGTATTAATTTGTGTGCCAACGACAATGCCCATGTAAATTTCGATGGCAACCGTTAAATGGAGCAAATTCTTGGAATGTGGTGGGAGTACAAAAGCGACAAATTTGTGTAACCGCTAAACTTCACCAAAATACATTACGACGGTCAGTAAATAATCAGACAATTACAGCTTGCAGAAGCAGGTATAATTGCCGATGTGAAGTATCGCATACAGAACCAGCATAACTATCATTGCAATTGCTCATGGCACGATCCTAGGGATGGACGGTTTTGCGGTTGAATATAAAATAAATGTTTTAATGAATATTTTGAAAACGATGAAGCGGAACTGGTTAGCACTTCCGAAGATGAGAGTATAAGCATAGTTATTGGCAAATTAAAAGTTAATAGTTGTCACCTTCCTTATCATGCTTCAATGCATCCTGGTAAACTACTAATGGGAATTTGCTGAATGACTTTATAAATCCAGGTCCAGCATTGCAAAATGATTTACCCTTCGTCATAACGAATTGGAGATTGCCTGAAATAGCATTCGCAGCAGATTTAAAACAAATGTTTCAAGAGATTGTGGTTCATTTTGATGATGCTCAGATTCAACGTGTGGTTTGGAGAAACAAATACAGAGCCAGTTCGGGAACATTTTCTAAAAACAGTCACTATTCAACCGCTGGCTCATGATTTTCATATTAAATATTCGTTAGCATGCCCTATTCTAATAAATTCTATTTACGTATAGATGACGTCTTCGCTGAAGCAAATAGTGTCGAATCGGTATTTTCCAAGAAGTCAAATTCCAACTACGAAAATGGGCTACCATTGATGAGCAGTTGCTACAGCCCATTCTAGCAGAAGATCGTAAGATACAGATACCTCTAGCATTAAATTCAAATGAGTCAAATTCAAATTTTAGATTTGTGAATTGAAGACTTGGATTGGGATAATGTAATCATTTACAGGAAAAATGGTATCAATACGTTCCAGACCTTAAATATTTATTGCAGATTTCCCATCAAACCAATTAGATACTCGAAAACTGCGTTGCAAATAATTAAATCTAGCACGTGATTACTGGAGATGAGTCATACAACAACATGAATTTTTTGCTGAAATAACCGCGCTGATGCATGGAAAATTAATATCCACGAAAAGCAACTGCTGAACTTAAGCACGTTTTTAGCAACAAATTCAGAGGGTAAGAGGTTGATTAGAGCATTCTATAACGAGTTATACGATGAAAAATTCGACTGCCGTCAAAAAATGAGTTCATTAATACTCGTATGCTGATTCTCGAATTTCACAATCAATCGTTACATGGTGTAGCTCAATTGGTGTTAATTTGTATCTGGAAAAAAATTTCGTAAATCAAATTTAACCTTCGGATTTAGTTCAATGGTGGTTGACTTTGCCAGTCTTATCAACGTTAAAGCACCTAAAGGTCATGGGAAAACTACATACATATAATGGATATATGGTTATATTTGAATGCTGAGCTACAAGAGCGATACACGTCGAACTTGTAAGAAGAAATATGGTTCCCATCTTTATAGTGACTGTGGGACAACTTTCGTGGGTGCAACCCATCAACTGAAATCCCATAAAAAATTGTGATTGAATGAAATGAACAAGGGTATTCTCCCTTTACTAGCTAGCCGCTCAATTCAATGGCATTTCATTTCATCAGCGGCGCCACATTTTGCTGGCATTTGGGAGGCTTTGGTCAAACTCGTAAACTAATACTTTTTAAGATTGGATAACCGTTCTCACGAAGATAGAAGGTTATTTAAATAGTCAGACGTTGAATGCATTCTCCTCAGATTCTGACGATTTAGCAGCCATTATGCCGAATCATTTTCTGAATGGCGACAACCCGAGAGGCTTACCTGAACCAGATGCAGTATAAATATTTACCTTCCCGAGCAGGTGAGCTCCTGCGGTATCTTGCTGTGATATTGGCACTTACGATTGAGGTGCCTCTGAGCGTGATAGCGGACTGCCTGCAGAGCGAGTAGACACGGACGGGCTATATGGGCTTCAAGAAAAACGATTAAACTGTACATCCGTTCCAGTTATACTACCTGTCCCTTGTGACGGTGTTCATTTTGACCGATGACTCTTGAACCTTCATCACCAAAACTGTTTCCGATGAGTGACAGGTGTTTGACTCTTGAACCTTCATCAGCAAACTGTTTCTGATAGGTGGTTTTGATGTCTTCTTAAGGTACCAATGCCTGTGTCTATCAAATACATGCGCCTTCCCTCTAGTTTAATGACAGTTCCCTCGATCCAATTTTTCTTCTTCCGATACTGCCGCGCGAATATTGGCTCGCCCACTTTAAATTTCGTCGGTTTTGTCTCAATTTCTACGAATCTCCTGCCATTTGGTTGTATAGCTGATAGCAGCGTTCTATGCGGCCTACCATGCAAATATTCAGTGGGTGACTTTCGTGAACTATCCGGGGTTGATCGATATGTCAATAAGTAACCAAAAGGGCCATCTCATTATTCGTGCAACTCTCCAGGTTTTTAATTAATGCGGTTTTAAAGGTACGTACAGCTCATTCAGCTTCTTCATTTGAGGGAGGTGAAAAGCAGCCGAAGGTAAGTGATTGATTGAATTGCGGTGACAAAAATCTTGAAACGAAAGGTTTTTCGTTGTCGGACACAATGGTTTGTGGCAAACCCTCGATAGCAAAAATGGTTTGCAACACATGAATGGTTGCTTCGGATGTTGACGAAGACATCTTTATAACAAAAGGGAAATTGAAACATGAATACATGAATTCGAGACCAGGCAACAACTGGAGTTGGCCAACTTGTAAACTCTCGCGGCGAATGGTTTCCTTGCGACTGACACACTATACAACTCGCAATGACTTCTTCAATGTGTTGATCAATCCGTGGCCACCAACAATATCGGCGGGCCAATTTTTTCATGCAAGTTATTCCCCAATGACCCTGGTGCAGCATTTGGCTTGTAAAGTTTTTGGTACTACTACTCGCGGTTGATTAGTCTGTAACAGAAGAACGTTAGTACTTACAATCAAAGACAACCTCCTACGGAAATAAGGTAACAAATCGATGTCATTGCAACCTAACTTTTCAGGCCAACCCTTCCCTACAAATTCAGTGTATGTTCGGCCATTAACCGAAAATTCGTCCAATAACGACATGTAGATTTATTCAACTTCCAAACCTGACTCTTGTTTCTCTTGTCAAATTCTTTGTTAGGACCCATTGGGGGTCTCGACAAAGCATCTGCATTTCCGTGGCGATCGGTTGGTCTATACCGAATAGTGTATATGTAACTCATAAGCGTAATAGCCCATCGTTGTAAACGCTGGATTGTCATCTCTGGCAACTGTTTATTTGGGCTGAAAATCGTCGTGAGCGGTTTATGGTCTGTTACCCGTTCGAACTGCCGAACCATATAGGTACTGATGACATTTTTTAACACCGAAAATTATCGACAGAGCTTCCTTCTTGATTTGACTGTAGTTTTTCTGACTGTCTGTTAGTGATTTCGAGGCAAATGCAATAGGCTGTTCGGAGCCGTTTCGATAAATATGAGATATTACAGCCCCTATTCCATGATAGTGACGATGCATTTGTGGCTAACATAATATTGCAGTCCTCTCTAAAGTGTACTAACTGTGTATGTTTAATAATCGCTTGTTTCAGTTGAATGAAAGCTTTTTACTGTTCATCGATCCAGACGAAATTAACATTCTTGGCCTTGGATTGTAGTAGTTAATTTTTCCTACGAAAGCTTCCAATTCTTTAAGATTTGTTGGACGTAAGTATTCGATAGCCTTAACTCGACTTCCCGATGGCCGAATGCCTTTTGAATTGATGACATGCCCCAGATATATGACCCAGATTTACCTCTTTTGCAGCGCAACCCATTATCTTCCAGCCTTTTACACACCTCCTCAAGGTTGTGCAAGTGTTCGATATTGTCGCGTCCGGTTATAATTAAATCGTCCAAATAAATTCCACAATAGGGCACTCCCATTATTAATTGTTCCATATATCTTTGGAAAATGCCTGGTGCACTGGAGACTTCGAACGGTAGTCTCTCATATTGGAGTAATCCAAAACAGGTGTTAATCACAGCGAGTTTCTTGGCTTCTTTATCCAATGGAATTTACAAATAGGCCTCCAATAAATCTATTTTGGTAAAAAATTGTCCTCCCTGAAGCTTATGAAAAAGCTCCTATAATCTGGGAATCGGGTACCGATCCACATTTAATTGGGGGTTAATCGCGACTTTAAATTGACCACAAATCCTGAGTCTTCCAATTTCGTTTTTTACTGCGGCCATCTGCGAGAACGGAATAGGACGAGGCTTAAAATATTTTGGTTGGGCGTTTGCTTTTAAATCAAACCGGGCTACATATGCATTACACAATCCTACTTCATCTTTAAATATATAGTTGTGTGCTTTTGAATGAGAGTCGCGGCCTCTGATATTAAGTCTTCCTGGGAGCCTCCGCTTCGGACTACTAATGTTTGCTTAACTGATAGTCTAATGTGAAACCTTAAAGCATCGAACCAATCCAAACACAATATGTTATTTCCCGTGTCACTGTTAACGACTAGCAATGGTATAACGTTAAGTCGACCTCATTCCAACGAACGTTTATGCGAATGGTCCCGAGCACGGACAGTTCATTTCCGCCGTAAACTTTCAATATTTTCGAGGCTGGGGAACAAGGTGGGCTACCGAGTTGACGGTACCCGCACAACCCAACTAGGCATACTGTTGCCCAGGTATCCACTTGAAATTCCATCGATGTATTGTTTACTTCAAGCTTTAACGTAAACCATTGGCCTTTGCGTTCCGGCGTAAAACGCCATTGTGCTGTGGGTATTTTTCCCATCGCCACATCCACTGTCCAATGGTCGTCTGACTTATTAGCCCCTCCGACGCCTTGAGTCTGCCTTGTCTCTACTGAATATACGGTATAAGCCGTTGGCCCTGAATTACAATTGAATTGGGTAGCTGAGTCAACGGGATTGCGATTATCAACCCTATTTTTAGAATTGTAACGAAACTTTGTTTGACTAGCACCGGTTCCTTGTTTCCTTCTGAAGAGACAAACGCTGAAACACTGACCACGATTATATGATTCACACCGCATCCCGGGCAAGATTTTCGATTCGCAAAATTAAATGAATTACACTTACTTGAGTTTAAGTTCTTATTTCCAACCTGATTGACTTCCGGTGGTTCTGGTGAACTTCTTTGGGACTCGGATTCTTTCAAAACCGAAATAGCCCTTTCTGTTGACTCGTACGTATTCACTATATCTTCGAGTTCGCCCAATGTTGGACTTTTCTTCTTCATAGCTATTTTCCGAACGTGCTCGTGTGGTGTGCTAAATGTAATTACGTCACGAATAATAACATCAGCATAAGATCGTTTGCATGCCTCGTTGGTGCAAACAAAAGAACAATCGTGAGTAATGCTCTTTAGCTCGGCGATCCATTCGGAATAATCCATTCGTGCCGCAAGAATATGTAGCCTCGATTTAAAAAAAAATTGTTAGCTTTGAGGTTAAATCGTTCGGCACCCTGCCAAAAAATGTGCTCGTTTTGTATTGTCATTCTTCACTATTATTATTATTATTATTTACTGGAGGGCCATGTGGGCGATAAGCCACCTCGCACCGCGACCTAAAAGATCTATTGTGCTGGACCCTACTTAATTATCCGTCCAGTCAATATTCAGGCTCTTAATGAATCTGACAATACTACTGGCCGGTACAAGATACATACTATCCGGGCTCATTGTTCTCCCTCCTAGATGTTGCAGTCTTTGCTGGAAAATGGCTGGGCAATGGCACAGAACATGTTCCGCTGATTCCGCTTCCAGACCGCAGAAGCGGCATCCATCTGTCGTACTTAGGCCCATCTTCTTAAGGTGATACCTTAAGGGGACATGACCTGTGAGGAAGCCAGTAAGCAGCCTCAACTCAGGTTTCCTAAGTTCAAGACACTCCTTAACCCTGACAGACGAAGGTGATATAAATTTCTTCGCCTGCCGTAAACCTGGAATTCTGCGCCAGTAGGAGGACTTTTGAACATCCTCCCAGCGGTTTACCGCTGCTCTAAGGTGTCCCTTAGTGACACCGCAGAAGGGTTCTGGTCCAAAAAATGGAGAGGCAGAACCCTCACGGGCGAGGCCATCAGCTGCCTCCTTTCCTTCGATTCCAGTATGACCTGGCACCCACATAAGTGTTACCTTATTTGAGCCTGCCAGATGTTTAATAACCTTCAGACAATCCCATACCAGCCTTGACTCAACGGTACAAAACCTAAGAGCTTTTAAGACTGATTGGCTGTCTGATACAATATAAATCTTTGCATCGTTTAGGCCTTTTGCTATGCCTATCCTAGCGCAAAGTTCTATAGCATGTACTTCTGCTTGAAAAACGGTAGCATTGGTACCCAAGGACTTCGAGAGGGTAGTGCCACTCCCGTGTATTCCTATCCCCGCCCCATCTTCCGTTTTTGATCCATCTGTAAACCATACCATGGACCCTAGCTCAAATGATGGTCCACCTGCCCTCCACACATCCCGGTCAGGTAACCTAACACAAAATGGTTTGTGGAAGTCCAGTTTAGCTGGCATACAGTCGGAAGGCATTCCTATGGTAGGGTCTGTCTGAAATTCCTTAAGGATTTCCATATGACCCACCATATTGCCTGGCTTGATATTTCCTTCCGCCTGCATTTTCAGGGCCATACTTGCAGCGTCCTTTTTAATATGCAGGTGTAACGGTGTCAGTACTAGAAGTGTCTCCACCCCCGCGGTTGGACATGACTTCATTGAGCCCGTAACACCGATGCAGGCTACACGCTGAACCTTATTCAATAAGGTTTGCGTTGTCTTCTGCTCAGTTTTAGGCCACCATACAACCGATGCGTAGGTGACCATAGGCCTAATGATTGTAAGAAATGACCACTAGATCATTTTTGGTTGTAGTCCCCAAGTACGCCCATAGAGTCTTTGACAGGCCCAGGGAGCCTTGATGGCTCTATTTTGAACTTTCAACAAATGTTGGTTCCAGTTCAGTCTTTGATCTAGGATAACCCCTAGATATTTAACCTCGCTGGAAAAAGGAACAGTAGTACCGTTTAACGAGGGAGCTGTAAGCGCAAGCTTTGTCCTCCTCGTAAAAGGAACAATGACAGTTTTGCTTGGATTGACACTGAGTCCTTCCTGGTAACACCACTGCCATATTATATTGAGTGCATTTTGCATGCGATCAGAAATGACCTCATCAAACTTGCCTCTGATTATGATAGCCACATCATCCGCATAGCCCTGGACATCAAACCCATGGCTACTCAGAAGGACCAGTAGTCTGCCAATAACCAATGACCACAAAACAGGAGATAATACGCCTCCTTGGGGACAGCCCTTTACGGCCTTGATGGTTACTGATTCGCCACCTAGTCTGGCAGTAATCTCACGATGTTCCAGCATGGAACGGATCCACCTAATTGTGGAAAGTGGAACCCTTTTTCCCATTGCTGCCCTCTCTATAGATCCATAGGAGGTATTATCAAACGCCCCCTCAATGTCCACAAAGGCACAAAGGGCAATTTCTTTATATGTCACTGCTTTTTCAATCCTCGTGACTAGCCCGCTAAGGGCCATAACCGTGGATTTACCAGTTTGATACGCAAACTGGTCCCGATGCAGCGGATTCTTTCCAAGGACCTCACTTCTTATTTGATAGTCCAGGATTTTTTCCATCGTCTTCAAAAGAAACGATGTGAGGCTAATTGGCCGATATGCCCTGGCCTGGGTGTCTGGACGACCCCCGCCCTTTGGTATAAAGACCACATTTACTTTCCTCCACAGTTTCGGAATATAGTTAAAAGCATAACTTGCCCGAAACATCTGGATCAAGCTGGGGAGTATTTCCTCAATACCTTTTTGAAGTAAAGCTGGAAAGATACCATCCCCTCCAGCGGATTTGAAAGGTTTGAAAGACCCAATAGCCCATCGAACCTTGCTGGGTGTGAAAATTTTCCCAGAGAGACTCCAGATCCTACTGTGAGGCGAATAGGCCACCTCACTCGAAGGATCATATGAGTCCTCTTGGGCTCCTACTACTACTGAATCCGGAAAGTGGGTCTCTAACAGTACCTCTAAGGTTTCCTTCCGGTTTTCAGTGAAACCCCCATCTTGCTTCTGGAGAAGTCCTAAACCATTTGAATGATCCCTGGAAAGGACTTTCTGGAGACGAGCTGCAGAGGGCAATTCATTGATTCCCTCACAGAAATTCCTCCAGGTAGCCCTTTTGGATCTCCTTAGTTCGAGATTATATTCCGTCAAGGCCATCTTATACTCGCCCCATTCACCGGTGCGTTTAGCCTTGTTAAATAATCTTCTCGATTTTTTCCTCAGTTTACCCGGCGTCCCGTTCCACCAAGGGACCATTTTTGTGGACTCTCTTCGCTTAACTGGGCAGCTGTTCTCGTAAGCCAAGTGTATAAAATTATGCAGCTGGTTTGAACAGATCTCCAAACCCTCTGGAGACTCTATGTTCCCCACAACCGAGGGCATTTCTGATTCGAGTGAGACTCTATAAGAGTCCCAGTCGGTCAGTTTTGGAACTCTGATTTCCTGCCGCTGCATGGTCTCAGCCGCCAAATCGAATCTGATGTGCAAGTGATCCGATAATGAGGCCTCTTCAGATACATGCCAGTTTTTGACCAAGTCGCTAAAATGCGGACTAGCAAGTGTCAGATCTAGGACCTCTTGCCTAATCGCATTTATAAAAGTAGGTTTCCTTCCCCTATTGACAATGTCTACATTATTTGAGATCAGAAATTCAAAAAGGTACTCACCCCTGTTATTGATGTCCGTGCTACCCCACACCGT
This sequence comes from Tipula vernalis, assembly GCA_958295665.1. NCBI lineage: Eukaryota > Metazoa > Arthropoda > Insecta > Diptera > Tipulidae > Tipula > Tipula vernalis. The sequence goes on from OY282560.1 coordinate 346,661,011, forward strand.
GTGGTGCGCGTTTGCATCGCATCCTATCAGGTAGGCCAGCCCATTGCGTTTGCAATGAGCTATGAGCCGCCTAACTTCAAGTGGAGGTATTAACTCTGAGTCTCCAGGAAAGTAGGCGGAGGCCATTATAGCCTCCTGTTTGCCTCTTTCACCCAGAACCTCCACCATTACTGCAACCAAGTCCCTGGAGATGAACTCTGAAATGGGAATAAAATTAATTTGCGAACTGGCCAACACAGCCGCTCTTGGACTCTGAGTTCCGTTATGATAAACTAACTTACCCACTTGATTTGGTATACCTCTAATCTGGTTACCAATCACCCATGGCTCCTGGATTAGAGCCATGCCAATGTTTTGGCAGATAAACCTGCGACAAAGGACGTCCGAAGACGCCTTTGCATGATGCAGGTTTATCTGCAGGCAGGCGATGTGTGCCTTCACTTTACCGAAGGCCCCTTCTGAAGGCCCTGCTCAGCCTCCTTTTCAGCACCGCCACCACCCTCATGCTTTCTTTGTCCGGCCGATGGCTGACCAGTGTCCTCCATCGCCGTTCTGCTGGCCCCCGCTGCCTGAGAGCCTCCAGGCCTAACCAGTGGCTTGCACGGGGGAGTCCTTGTGAGGCCTTCCCCCGCGGAACCCCTGACGCCTTCCTCTCCCTTTCCGGCCTTCTCCTCACCTGTCTCCTGGAGAGGGCGGTCACCCCGGTGGTCTTAGCTACAGGTGCCGCTACCGTAGCTTCTACAGGCTTCACCACTTGGGTCCCGCCGACAGAAGCCGGCTTAGCTCCACTCTGACCACCCTTGGGATGCAATTGTACAGTCCAAAACTTATAGTTGACCTTAAAGCCAACCCGCTTGAGCTTCTCAACTGAAGAGTGGTCCATAGAGAACGTGAAAAAGGCCGAAGAGCCTTTCGCCTCTCTCCTGATCACTCTCCAGTTGATCGCCTGCATGCCCTCATTTTGGCTTTTTATAAACCCAAAAAGCTTCTCTGTGGGCAATTCAGCACTATTTGGGAAGGTGCCGAACACAATCCTGGCTCGAGGCAGGTTTTCCGCCTCGGCCACGATCAGCTGCGCACCCTCCCATGGCTTGATACTACCTATGGCCTCCCTGAGCCACTGAACAGTGGCCCGGTCAGCACAGGTTAGTACCAGCCAACCAGGCCGAAGCTGACTGCCAAGGAACTTAGGTTTAAGCTCCTTGGCCTCCTGCTCTAGCACCTTATCTAGGATGCCCTCCTGGACAGCCTTTAGCTGCTCTCCAGTGAGGATAACCTCTGGAAAACCAGTGGGCAAGATCCCAACTATCTCCGACTCCGCAGCCTGCCTGAAGGTAAGTCCAGACCGGACCGCAGAACCCGAGACCGTCGGGACAGATTCCTCTCCCCTGGCCGTCTTTTGTGCCGGTGGAGTACCCTCATCCGAGCGGATCCTCTTTGACGGTGGGGCCTCTGCGGGAGCACAAGACTCCTTTTGTGGTCGCATCGCCAGAAGCCTTGTCTCGCTTCCGGGCGGTTTGCCCTCAGCAAGAAGCCTCCTGTACCGCTTCTTCGCGGCCCCACACATTTTCACGCGAGGTGCCGCGGAAGGTTTGTCAGTGCTGCTGACAGTTCCTTTCGGGTCCTTTCAGTCCCACAGCGGAAAGAGGACCGAGGCCCTCGAACACCACCGCGGAACTATCGCTGGTATATGACGCTTTAGGAGCGTCATCATCCTTATTATTTTTCAACTGTTTAGACATTTTATTCCCACGAGTTGCTGGGAAAAGAGAGTCGCCTGTGGGACACCCAGCTTTACCACAGGAAGGCTAAATAAAACTGGAGGGCGCCTGGTATCCAGAGTCCGCATACTTTAGACTGATTAACCTATCAGCCATTCATCCATCGGCATATGCTGTTCGACCTTAGATTAGGGTTTTTTATCAAGGGTTTCTCCTTTAGCGCCGTACTTTAGCCTGTGCCAAATGGTCAGAAGTACCAAAGGGCCTCAGTTACCAGTGATTGCCACGAGGAGGCAGTACGTACACTTGCGAATTGTGACCAGGTTACCCCTTCCACAATTGTACCCATCACGCCAGCTGCCTAAAACATGACCAGAACAGCTCGCGTAATGTGCACCCTACCGAAAGGTTACGGAGCTGGTAGATTACTCTACTCAACTTTGATCCCCCCCTCCAGTAGACGCCAAATCACCTCATTCTTCACTAAATTTGCTTCAAAATGTTGGGATAATTGGAAAAGATACGTCTCCCATTTGTCTGTCTTCCGATCGAATTGTCGGAATACTGGAATCGAAGAATTTTTCACCTGTCCCGTTACACGGGTTGCTAGGTGACCTTCAAACCATGTTTGATTATTTTCCAACACCAACTCCATCCATTTTCTCTGATCATTTAACATTTTATTTAAAGCTGCTTCATCCATAACACACTGTATCCACTAATCCTCGTCGCCAATGAAATATATTAGCCCACAAATTTTTTTTATCAAAAATCTAAAATCTAAAATTGTATTGTGATTGAGCGTTTATTGATACCTCTAAGCGAAGTTGTGGTTGGTTGTAAGCGCGAGCCTCATTTAGGCGTCCTACTTATAGCGGAAACTTGGTTTCCACCCGATAAACTGTGAGAGAAAAGGAACAAAGTTCAGCCATTGAAGCCGTTTTTCTGATCCAAAAAGTTTACTAATAATTCCTAGCAAGCTCTAAGGGCGGTAGGTTGACTTTGATGATATTAAAAGATGTAGCGTGTAACATAAAAAAAACCAACAAAAATATTTCCGCATCAAAATGAATTTATTTAGCAAACCAATTTGTTTAATTTCGAATACATATTTTTTGATGATTGTTTGTTAGTCTGCCGCCCATTCGAATATTTGATTTATTTATAATTAATTTTTAATATTAAAAAATATTGCAAATAAAAAATTGTTCATATTTTTCGCAACAAAAAAAAAAAAAAAAAATTGAGCAACATGGAAAGTTTATACAAATAAAGTTTGCGTAATTACTCCACATAGAATCAACGTGCGGATCCATCGAAACACGTTTGTTTTAATTATAAAATAATATTGTAGAAAAAAATTGATTTGTTTGGGTTTGGGAATTGTGAACCAGCCAAAAAAAACCAACAAATTTTTTTTTATGTAAATTAAAAAGTCAATTGAAATGTATGTACATATAGGTACGTATAACCATCGGCCCTTGGAATGGGTACATTTTTTGTTAGTTTCTGAGAATTTAGTTCAATTAGGTGAACCAAATTTGGTTTGGCTTTAATTAGTGAAAATGTGTAACAGTATAGTCTGTGTTAATACAACTCTTAACTTCCTCAAAATTTTTAGCATCCATTTTCGGTGGGAGTAAATACGAATACCAAGTTAGGTTCAAAGTCGAAAAAGCAAGAAGATTTTTTAATTTTATTTGATGTTAATATTTCGAACTGATGATCTATGATTAAGAAAAAAATCAATCTTCTTATCTGGCCGCGGGGACTGGACTGATACCACAATATACATTATAGGGGAGAACGGGGCAGGTTGTTACACGGGGCAGGTTGTTAAAAAGAGAATTACTCATAAATTATTAATTTGACAATATTTGTGTGTGTGAGTGAAATGTTACATTTATAAATCTTCAGTCGTATCAGAAATTTCATTGTGATCAGTCGCATGTGAGAATAGAAAAAGTGATTTGTTAGTTTTGGCGCGCGGTAAGTAAAAAAATGCATTGTCACAATATTTTGTTTTGTAGGGTATTTAAGGTTAGTTTTCAGTAAGAAGAATAGTAAATGCATGCTTTCTTTCCTTTATTACAGTTTAGAATAATTAATTTTATTGATTTATTGATAAATTCGTATAAAAACATTGAATTTTGTTGAAAGAACACGCTGGGGCAAGTAGTGACGTTTCTGCTGGGGTAAGTTGTTACATGTAACAACTTGCCCCGTTGAAAATCACAACCAGAACAAAAATCAATCTAAAAGTTTTTTGAATTTATTTATTCAAGGTTTTATACATTTATTATTGAATATTTCAGTATAATGAGAAATTACAAAAAAAAAACCAACCGAGGAGAAACACCCGCACATGTCATGCAAGTTGCGGTGACAAGAGTTTTGACTGAAAAACAAAAAATTCGGTCAGTGGCTAAGGAGTTGAATATAAATTGCCAAACACTATGGCGTTATGTAACAAAAGCCCGCACGACTGCAAGTTTATCAGAGGAAACTACAAATCTTGTACCATCCTCTACAAATCTTATACCATCCTACGGCTATAAAAAAAAATCTGTTTTTAATGATGAGGAGAGTAAGAAACTTGCTCAATATATGAAACATGCGTCCAAAATATATTTTGGTTTAACGCCAAAAGATGCAAGATCGCTAGCATATGAGTGCGCTATTTCATTAAATAAACAAATTCCTGAGCCATGGGTTAAAAACAAACTAGCAGGACCGGATTGGTTATCTATTTTTCTCAAAACGCACAACGACCTATCACTTCGAACGCCAGAAGCAACCAGTATTGGTAGAGCAATTGGATTTAATCGCGTAGCAGTGAATTCATTTTTCGATTTCTTGGCTGAAGTTAATGAGACTTATCAATTTACTGCAAGTGAAACTTGGAACTTGGACGAAACTGGAGTAACAACAGTACAAAAAATGGGGAAAATAATTACCGAAAAAGGAGTAAAACAGGTGGCAGATTTAACTTCAGCAGAAAGAGGGCAATTAGTCACAGTGTGTGTTGCAGTAAATGCTGCTGGTAATTCCATACCCCCTCAATTCATATTTCCAAGAAAGCGGTATCAAAACCATTTTATTCGTGATGGTCCAAGTGGATCCATAGGGGCTGGCAACAAGTCTGGATGGATGACCGTAGAGGAATTTTATAATTTCATGCATCATTTTATCCATCACGTAAAACCATCACTAGAACGACCAGTGTTGCTTCTCCTGGATAATCACGAGTCGCATTTGGCACTAAAAACCATTACTTTGGCAAAAGAGAATGGAGTAGTAATGTTATCCTTCCCTCCCCATTGCTCGCATAAATTGCAGCCCTTGGACAGGACTGTATTTTTTCCCTTCAAAAAGTATTTGTCAAACGCACAAAATGCTTGGATGCGCAACAACCCCGGCAAATCAATGACTATTTACAATATCCCTCAGCTCGTCGCCGAAGCACTGCCTAAGGCACTTGCACCGGAAAATATAATTAGTGGCTTCAGGGTCAGTGGTATCGCACCGTATAATCGAGAAATATTTGCAGAAGTGGACTTTTTAGGGTCTTCAGTTACTGATCGTCCTCAGAATAATTTAGACACTACCGATGCTCAGCGATTAGAACCGTCTACGGATACAATCGACCAACAGGTAGTAAATATGTTTTGCCTGTGCCTAGCTGAAAACCTCAAAAAAAATTTTTTTTTTCATTTGTAATTGCAGATTCAACACATGGATTACATTTCGAATAAAATTTTACTGCCTATCGATCCAGAGCCAATTCCAGTAACTACAGGAGGCGAAATAAACACAATTATTTTGGAAATTGATCCCACTATCAGTTATGAAGAAATTTCGATGGCGATAAACGGTCAAACAATGTTTTACGAAGATCTGATAACTGCTGGTAATACGCAAATATGCACAACAGAAGAGCCTGTCGCGTCGACTTCAGCAATTACTGCCGTCGCAACTGGATTCAATTCGGAAGCTACTCGTCCATTTCCTAAAGCAGGCCCTCGGTCTGTAAAGAAAGGTGGTAGAAAGAAGCGAAAGGCTGCCATTTTAACTGCCACACCAAAAAAAGAAATTGGGGACGCTGATGACAAAGCGTTACCAAAGAGGAAGAATACTACATTAAGATTGCAGCTAGATACAGAATATTTTTGTCTGATTTGCATGGATCCCTATAGTCAGAGCAAACCCGGCGAGGAGTGGCTACAATGCAATAAATGCAAAGACTGGGCTCATTTAAAATGCGCAACTAAAAATGTTCCTTACAAATGTTACAAATGCATTTGAAATACTTAATTATAAGTAGATATAAGAATTATGGAAAGACTGAAAATTCCGTACCTGAATTAAACATGTTCCTTTAATTTCTATTAAATTTTATATTATACGAATTCATTTTTGAATATATTTTTGTTAAAAAAAAATTGAATATGTTTTTATTTATTAAGCAAAATGTTCCAGTTTGACTGTAACAACTTACCCCACTATGTGTAACAACTTACCCCAAGTACGGGGTAATTTGTTACAACTGACGGTATTTCTTAAAAGCTAATTTTATAATATTTAAAATTATTTTTATGTATTCTCACTTTCTTTTTATTGAAAGCAATATACCAAAATATTTGCTTCCTTAATAAAAATCGCTGCCATTCATATGCTTGTACATGTTACGCAATATGAAACAAAAAGTGTAACAACCTGCCCCTGTCTCCCCTATATATATATATATATATATATATATATATATATATATATATATAAGTTAAATTCTTTATTGATTTTTGGTTAAAAAAAATTCTTATTTTCTAATTACAATTTGCTTAATTAAAATTATGTAGAATATGAAACCATGTCGTCAAGAATATTCACTCAGCATTATGCCGGATGCGCGTGTAACTTGTTGTCATTGCTAATGCAACGTGACAAATATGATCACGTTGTTTTTTTGTGGGAAACTTAATTATTACGCGTGTTAACTCCTCCCCCTTAAAGTTTGAATGCCCACATTCGAACCATCAGAAAAACGGTGTTTCATAAAATTTCCGTCTGTGCCCTGAGGCCCCTTTGGGTGTTATCGTTTGAGGCGTCTCGTTATGGATTTCTAGTTCTTCTCCCTGAATTGCTATTGAACAGGTATTCTCGACCTTACTCTGAGTTTGTGGAGTGGACAGATCCTTGATGTTCGTTGTATTAATGATTCGTAATTTCTTAGTTTTGGTATATTTTGTAGTGATGGCCGCTGTTCCCAAAATGATGACTATTGAGAATGATCCCCAGCTCGTGAATCGCTTGATGGCTCCCTCCATTTTAAGGAGCCCAATGTGACAAGTATTATTTATATGAATTAATTTTGATGTTCCCATCGAATTGATTCAGTAGAACTAGTCCCTCTGATATTTCGTTAACTGTTGGAATATGTTGATTGTTGTTGTGTTTGCATTTGGAAGGTCGACTTTTGAGCAAGTTAAGTAAACAAGAAGAATTGCTTATGTCTAGTATATTATTTTGGTTACATATTGAAAGCGAGTTGATCGTTTTACATTCGTTAAGAATACTATAAATCTTATCGTGATTTTTAATGACATTTTCATACTCAATTTCGGTCACCTTATCGTTTCTTCTGATCGGTTTGACCAATAATTTATCATATAGTTCTGGAGTTGTTACCAGAATGTACACAATATAAAGTAGACATAATTTGCTACTAATGATTTTGATATTAGCGAAATCTAACGCCTCCTCGGGACTATATGGTAAATTTTCGGTTTCCAGTTTATTAATGGCTAATTTAATTTCAGAATTTGATAAAACGAGTGAATTTATAATCCCTGCTTTAGCCCAGTGAATTGCGTACTTAATATTTACCAATTATTCTTTCATTAGTTTTAATTTATATTGAATATTTAATGCTAATGGGTCGTTTAATTTATTTTCTTTGTGAATTTCGTTAATAATTAAATTAGCCATTTTTGTAATATTATTGATTCTTTCATTGTAAAATCGGTTTATAACTACTTGGTTGTTGTTATTCTCTAGTGCATTATTCATTTTATCTTTAATTACTTTGAAATCCTCGTGATCGGGATTTCCGACTATCCATTTCCATGCACTATCTATAAATTTTAAGGATCGTTTGGATTTATGTATTCTAAGGCTGTCCAGTAATGTTTGTAATTCCGAGAGTTCATGCCTCAAATAGGAGTGCAATGGGTGATCTATTGTCATTTTTTTGTCCAGTATGGATTGCATTCTGTCCATGTAATTTTGGTGTTTGTCTAATTCAATTATATGGATTAATTTGAAGTTTCCGTCCTGTATTTTTGCTTGACCTGTTCTAATTGAGATGATTTGAGAATTTGTGTAATCAAGAATTTGAATTTCTGCCAATGTGTTGCTTAAGGCGCAACTGTAATAAAAATAAGTTTTTGTTTGTTAGGATTTAATATTGCTTTTGTGAATTAATCTTCCGTTTTATCTAAGGTTTTTGAGAGAAACGTGATTGGCCTTCCTTCCTGAGATAAAACTGCACCTAGTGCAAAGTTGGAGGCATTTGTAGTCAATTGAAATTTCTTTTGGAAATTTGGGAATGATAACAGAACTTCGCTGGAGACGAGTGATTTTTTTATTTTGTTACAGGCAGCTTCTTCTTCGGTGTTAAGCTTTACCATTTTATTTCTTGAGAGGGTTTTGGACACATGTCCGTCTTCTCCTCTTAAGAGTGAAGTCAGGGGCTTCGCAAGTTTTGCGTAGTCCCGGATAAAACGACGATAAAATCCGCCTAATCCTAAGAAGGATCTGAGTTCCTTCACGGTCTTGGGTACGGGAAATTCTGTTATGGCTTTTACCTTCTTCTGATTCGCTTTTATCCCATCTTTAGAGATGACAAATCCTAAAAATTCTACCTCATCCTGTAGAAATTCACATTTGTCGGTTTGAATCTTCATATTGGCGTTTTCTAACACTTTAAAAATTATCGTCATGTTCTTGAAGTGTTCTTCTGTTTTACCAAATATGATTATGTCGTCGATATAAACGTAACAACGCTTCCCAATGTGGCCACGAAGGATATCATCGAGGGTGCGTTGAAATATCGAGGGGGCATTTTTAAGACCAAATGGGAGGCGGGTAAACTCGCATTTTCCATGATTAACCGAAAAAGCTGTTTTTTCAATGTCCGATTCTTTTAAAGGAATCTGGTGAAAGCCGCTCTTTAGATTAACTCTAAGTTTGCCAAAATGTCATTGATTTCAGGTATTGGATACCTGTCTGAGATAGTAACCGAATTTAATTTTCGGTAGTCGATCACCATTCTGTATTTCTTTTCTCCCGATGCGTCTTCTTTTTTTTGGTGCTATCCATCTCGGTTGTATATGGAGATTTGGATGGTCTAATTAAACCATCTTCCAACAGTTGTTTAATTTGCTTCTCCACTTCGTCTTTCAAACACATGGGATATGGATAAGGGCGGCTGTACACGGGATCGGTGTTGATTGTACGAATTTCTCCTCTCATATTTGTTGTGAAAGTCAATTTCTTTTCGGGATCGGAAACAATATTAGGACATGTTCTTATTATTCATTCCAGTCTTTCTTTTTGTTCTGTATTTAGGTATGAGTCTCTAATATTTATGTTGTTCACAGAGTCAGAAAGGTGTTGTTTGATAGGTATTTTCGTGTCTTGGTTAATGATCATAAATCCCTTGTCGGTGTATATTGTGGCACCGAGCTACTTCAGCTATCGTTGCCGATTATGCCATCGAATGATCTCAGTCTAGGTAATATAAAAAATTTTAATTTCCTTTCTGGACCGAAAAGATCTATTAATGCGTGGTGTGTAATCTTAACGCTACCAGCATTTGCCATGAAAGGTTTCTCGTTAGGAATGGGATTTCGAATGTATTGTTTTTGAATATAATTTTTATTAGATCCGGTTCTACTAGGAATTTAAAAAATTTTCCACACTTCGCCATATACTTTATATAGGGAAGCGAAGAGTGTATTAATCTAAAAAATGGATGTCGTCTATTTGTTCTTCTACGTCTTGTTCTGTAGGATGTTCGTTATGATGATCTTTTACGTCAGATATTTCTATAATTTCGTGTGAGTCGGTATATTCTACAAGAGTCTGGTCATATTTCGAATACTCTGATTCCATTTGTTCATGGTAGTATTGCCATTGCGTTTCAGGGTCCCCATGAAACGGTTCTGCATGGTACACTCTTTGCATTTTAACCGGTTGGTGTACTTGATTTGAATGAGGTCGTTTGTTTTCGAATTGGTTCGTTTGTGGTCTATTTTGGTAATTGATTTGTCGAGAGTGTATAGATTGGTCTATTTCCATTGGCTTTGGCTTAGGAAAATAATTCCTATTGGGTATTTTGGGTGGTTGTTGATTATAATGTTGCAGGATTTGTCTAGAAGTTGAGGGATGTTGGTAATTATTTTGAAATGTTTTAGGAAAATTTTGGGATGCTTGAGGATTATATAACAATGAAGGGTAGAAGTTTCGGGTTTGGTTAGGAAAATGCTGTTGTTGTATTGATATGGTTCTTCTAGGAGGTGGAGAAGGGGGGGGGGGTTGAGGAAATTGAGTCCTTTGAATATTCATATTTCCATGGCTGTACTGTACACGATATTGTACATTTTCGAGTTTTAGGCACAGAGAGAGGGCTTCTGGTAAGTCCATTGGTTCCCTCATACTCAATAATTTCGGTAGGTCTCCTCTCACAAAGGTATCGAGTACCTTATCTCTATATGATTGAGTCATTACATTCATAGCTTCCTGACTCATGTCCATGGATGATAATTTGTTTAAAATAAGTGAGAGGTGGTAATAAACCTGTTGGTAAAACTCTGGGATGGAACTACCATTATGAATTAGGGTAGTCATTCGGTACTCTAGCGTACCTAGGTCTCGTTTATCCGCGTAGTAGAGCGTTAAACATTTCGAGATTTTTTCCCAGCTGAGAGGAGTGTTGTAGGACTCAAGGGCCGTATCCGAATTACCAGTTATTTTATTTCGTATAACACTGAGAATTCCATAGTACTTGGGTGTTCCTTTTTAGGTGTTCATACATTTTCAAAATACGATCTTCCAAGATCCGAATTCTCCTGGTTGTCCGGAAAAGTCTCGTAGACTCTTAACCACGTCTGGTATTTTATCCAGATCGTTTAGATTATTGATATATTTAGGGTCTATGGTTTGGTCTGTTTCTATTTTATTATTTGATGGAGTGTTAGTCATTCGGTCAAATAATAGTTGATTTTGACTGCTAACTATTTCTTGTATGATGTTTTGAAGTTGAGTGAAGTCAAAAATTTTTGTACCGCTTGCACTTTAAAATTTTTGTATTTTTGTACCAATACCCACCATTGACTGAGAGTGATCTATTGGATTTAATTTCGGAGATTTGAAAATTGTTTCGTTACCCATTTTATTTTATTACACCGGTTAAAAGTAGTATCGAAATGTAAGAATTCTATGTCAATTTTATGCGAATAGGTCCTATTGGTGGTTCACGGAAATGGATGTAGTAGTAATTATTAATTATATGATACAGTGCAAATTAATTTATATAAAAATTTGTTAGAGATCTGGTTAAAAAAAAATTTTATGAAGCTTAATTGCTTATCGTGTCTTAATTTTGTAAATATTTTTATTAAATTATTAATTTTAAAAAATTTTCCTTTTCTTTTCCTTAACTGAACTTTTTGTTATATTCTTATAGTAACTAATAAATCTTAAAGGTTTAATTTTATTTTTATTTATTCTATTCAAAAATTATGACTTACATTAAAATTAATAAATGTATTATTGACATCTGGAGTTGTAATTAAGATTTTTGGGATTTGCTTGCTCAAAATCGCCTTAATTCCTCGTGCCTTACAACTTGATTGGACCGCTGTTGAATTATTGCGAAAATACGGCGTGGTTATCCGTGCTTCACCTATTCTTCAACTCCGTTTTTCCTAGTAGGATACTTCGGGGCCTCGTTTTCCAATAATTATAACCATTATTCATTTATTTATAATACGGATGACTTCAGTATAAGAGTAGTACAACCAAGGCATTGGCTCTTTGTCACGTGAGTTCATCACTCTGTGCCAGAGGAACACGTTCACAGGTTACTGGGCCATATAATATCCACTAATGACGTATTCGACCAAAAATACGGCTTCTCATTAAAGAGTGTGAATTGGGGCAACATAAACAATTTTTTTCAACAACTTCGTGGCTAAACCACGGACACCGATAAAGCTAACAAGTACTCTGGAACATGAATTCTATTGTGTTAAAAAGAACACAAGAGATGCCTTGTGCACAGCTAACGACGTGCTCGAAGATTGTGAAAAATGCTGTGAAGATGAGTTGATTCCTAACAAAACATTCAACTACAATGAACCTGAAGTAATCTCTTGGATAAAAGTTAAAACACTTCCGGATGTATCACTACTGATTGCTGTAGCCATGTACGAAAAAATGGTCAAATGTATATGCTGAAGTCGTACTTGAAGTATATGGACTTGATCTCAACAAAAATTACCTAAAAACAATTAATTCAATATAACTAAGTTAAACAAGGCTGAGAATCATATGATGAATCATATATCATATCTTTGTAGTTTTTTACAAAGCAATGCAATTAAAAGTATTAAACATTTAAATAGATTCACGCCGTCATTTTTACTTTACAATGTACATATTTTACCGATAAAACAACTAATTGAATATTCATACTTATTGACCATTTTTAAAATTAATGCATAGATTTGATAAAAACGAATTATACTACATTACAAAACGTCAATGTCACTAATCGAAGTGAGCCTGAAACCCCATGAGGTGGTCAGAACTTCGGTCTTGAACTCAATTGGTTGGTTTTCAACTCAATTGAGATTTCCATCTCAATCGCAACATAATTCTAACCACAATCACCAAATTAACTGCCAACCAAATCCTGAAATCAATCATCAAATCAACCCCACATCAACTTCCACATTAACCCTTAACTTTACTCCAAATCAACTCTTAAATAATTCCCCAATCGAACAACTCATTTAATCCCAATGCAGGCTAATTAAACCCTAACTCAACTTCAACTCAACTTAGCTCGAACCAAATCTCAACCCTCTTCTCAACTCATACCATCATACCAACATACCATTATACCATCATACAATCAACATCATACCATCACATCATCATACCACCATACGATCATCCATCATACCATCATCATCATTACCATCACCATCACACAATTCTACCATCATACCATTATACCGCCATAACATCATACCTTCATACCATCATACCATCATCAAAAATCGACTCAATCTTTCAAGTGTGCAATTCTCGCGGAATTCTCACTTCAACGGACAAACTTTTAAGTCCCATGCAACTGAAGTTTTCCATGAAAACCTCCCTCAGATAAGCTGATACTTTATTAGAGAGCGGACACGGACAGATATTTCTGCGATGATACAGGTTTTACGAGTACAATTTGAAGAAACTTTACCACTTCAATTTGTTCCTTTTACACTTCAAATTGACCCTTTAGTAAATCTTGGGAGTTTCTTAGGCGGTTTTAGTGAAATTTGATATCCATGATTGAAATGCGATTCTTAAGAATCGATTCTTAGAATATGGCCAAAAAAATAAATAAATGATATTTGACAATTGCGTTGGAAATGGAATTCTAAATTAATTTTTAGATCTAAAACTCAGTTTAGAACCAAATTTCCATCGCATATGTCAAATTTTATCATAATCGGTTAAGAAATAGTCAAGTTCCATCATACTTGGTCATGTTCCAGAACTTTATCCAAAAATCGTTTTGGAATCCGATTTTCACTTATTTCCAACGCAAACAAAGTCACAAATCCTCAGTTAACGGACAACGTTTTTGATCCCGTCGATTTCCGTTGTGGTGAGGTTTCTCTATATATATATATAGATTGCTCAACTGCTAACTAAATCCTAATGCAACCCCAACTAAACCGCAACTCAACCCTAATTCAACTCGCAAACGGAATCCAACTTAACACTCAACTAAACCGCAAACTTTACGCCAAACTCACTCCTCAAACCAGTATATATAAAAAATTAGTCAACAACTCACTGTATCCTATCCAACCACAACTCAACTCCAACTCAACTTCAACTCAACCCGCAAATTGACCCCTAACTTAACTTTCAAATCAACTCCAAATTCAACACGCCCAATTCAATAATCAAACCAGCATATATAAAAAATTGGTAAATATTTCCATAACCAGGTATTTTGGGTAAATTCGTGTGGCAGGTACCCGACTCTCTTGACGCACAGGATCCAAAAGCTTTTCAAATCTCGGACTTGACCATAGAAACAGATTGGTTAAAGCCGTTCTTGAGATACCATAAGTATAGACATACAGCCATCCAGACATCCAGACATCCAGGCAGACGGACGGACATTTTTTTTTTGTTGCTTTTTTAGACTCCAGGATTTTCAAAACATCGAGAAAAGTGGTTTTGGACCAAGAAAATTTTTGATCATTTTTGACAGCATTTCAATACTTTGGTCTTTTTAGACCGAAGTAATTCACAAAATTGTTTATTCTATAGAGGGCAACAATTATTTAATGATCTATCCAATTTAATTAAAGATGGCTCATTAGACCCTGTTAAAGTTAGCCGAAAGTTTCCAGCCGAAAGTGAAAAGTCGATAATGCAGATTATGTTATTGACATTCCAGCCGAAAATAAATCAGCCTCTAGAGTGTTATGTCTGGAGATAGATTGGATTGATGTGACTTATCAATAGCTATCGCAGGAAAAAAATTCAGTTCAAGTTTCCCGTGGGAAATCTTGGAAAATTCGATTTTCCAAAAATTATTACAAAATTTGTATAAAATCAGCCTCTAGAGTGTTATGTCTGGAGATGAATTGCATTGATGTAATTTATCAATAGCTATCGCAGGAAACAAAATCAGTACAAGTTTTCCGTGGGAAATCTCGGAAAATTCAAAAAAGTTTCCAGCCGAAAGTAAGAAATGGATGAATAAAATCAGCCTCTAGAGTGTTATGTCTGGAGATGGATTGCATTGATGTGACTTGTCAATAGGTATCGCAGGAAAAAAATTCAGTTCAAGTTTCCCGTTTGAAGTCTCCGAAAATTCGATTTTTTTATAATTATTTGAAAATTTTCCGAAATCGGAAAAACGAATTTTTTGAGATTTCCCACGGGAAACTTGAACTGAATTTTTTTCCTGCTATAGCTATTGTCAAGTCACATCAATCCAACCCATCTCCAGACATAACACTCTAGAGGCTGATTTTATACAAATTTTCTAATAATTTTTGGAAAATCCAGTTTTCCGAGATTTCCCACGGGAAACTTGAACTGAATGTTTTTCCTACGATAACTGTTGACAAGTCACATCAATGCAATCCATCTCCAGGTATAACACTCTGGAGGCTTTTTTTATTCATCCATTTCTTACTTTCGGCTGGAAATTTTTTTGAATTTTCCGAGTTTTCCCACGGGAAACTTAAACTGAATTTTTTACCTGCGATAGCTATTGAAAAGTCACATCAATCCAATCCATCTCCAGACATAACACTTTAAAGGCTGATTTTATACAAATTTTCTAATAATTTTTGGAAAATCGAATTTTCCGAGATTTCCCACGGGAAAGATGAACTGAATTTTTTGCCTGTGATAGCTATTGACAAGTCACATCAATGCAATCCATCTCTAGACATAACACTCTAGTGGCTTTTTTTATTCATCCATTTTTTACTTTCGGCCGGAATTTTTTTTGAATTTTCCGAGATTTCCCACGGGAAACTTGAACTGAATTTTTTTCTTGCGATAGCTATTGAGTAATCACATCAATTGAATCCATCTCCAGACATAAACCTCTAGAGGCTGACTTTATACAAATTTTCTAATAATTTTTGGAAAATCGAGTTTTCTGAGATTTCCCACGGGAAACTTGTACTGAGTGTTTTTCCTGCGATAACTATTGACAAGTCACATCAATGCAATCCATCTCCAGACATAACACTCTGAAGGCTTTTTTTATTCATCCATTTCTTATTTTCGTCTGAATTTTTTTTTGAATTTTACGAGATTTCCCACCGGAATCTTGAACTGAATTTTTTTCCTGCAATAGCTATTTACAAGTCACATCAATCCAATCCATCTCCAGACATAACACTCTAGAGGCTGATTTTATTCATCCATTTCTTACTTTCGGCTGGAAACTTTTTTGAATTTTCCGAGATTTCTAACGGGAAACTTGTACTGATTTTTTTTCCTGCGATAGCTATTGATAAATTACATCAATGCAATTCATCTCCAGACATAACACTTTAAAGGCTGATTTTATACAGATTTTCTAATAATTTTTGGAAAATCGAATTTTCCGAGATTTCCCACGGGAAACTTGAACTGAATTTTTTTCCTGCGATAGCTATGGTGTTATCACATCAATTGAATCTATCTCCAGACATAACGCTCTAGAGGCTGACTTTAACAAATTTTCTAATAATTTTTGGAAAATCGAGTTTTCCGAGATTTCCCACGGGAAACTTGAACTGAATTTTTTTCCTGCGACAGCTATTTACAAGTCACACCAATCCAATCCGTCTCCAGACATAACACTCTAGAGCCTGATTTTATTCATCAATTTCTTACTTTCGGCTGGAAACTATTTGGAATTTTCCGAGATTTCCCATGGGAAACTTGAACTGAATGTTTTTCCTGCGATAACTATTGACAAGTCACATCAATGCAATCCATCTCCAGGTATAACACTCTGGAGGCTTTTTTTATTCATCCATTTCTTACTTTCGGCTGGAAAGTTTTTTGAATTTTCCGAGTTTTCCCACGGAAAACTTGAACTGAATTTTTTTCCTGCGATAGCTATTGAGTAATCACATCAATTGAATCCATCTCGAGACATAACACTCTAAAGGCTGATTTTATATTAATTTTCTAATAATTTTTGGAAAATCGAATTTTCCGAGATTTCCCGGGGGAAACTTGAACTGAATTTTTTTCCTGCAATAGCTATTGAGTAATCACATCAATGCAATCCATCTCCAGACATAACACTCTAGAGGCTGACTTTATACAAATTTTCTAATAATTTTTGGAAAATCGAGTTTTCCGAGATTTCCCACGGGAAACTTGAACTGAATGTTTTTCCTGCGATAACTATTGACAAGTCACATCAATGCAATCCGTCTCCAGATATGATATAACACTCTAGAGGCTGATTTTATTCATCCATTTCTTACTTTCGGCTGGAAACTTTTATGAATTTTCCGAGATTTCCCACGGGAAACTTGTACTGATGTTTTTTCCTGCGATAGCTATTGATAAATTACATCAATGCAATTTATCTCCAGACATAACACTTTAAAGGGTGATTTTATACAAATTTTCTAATAATTTTTGGAAAATCGAATTTTCCGAGATTTCCCACGGGAAACTTGAACTGATTTTTTTCTTGCGATAGCTATTGATAAATTACATCAATGCAATCCGTCTCCAGACAATACTTTAAAGGCTGATTTTATACAAATTTTCTAATAATTTTTGGAAAATCGAATTTTCCGATATTTCCCACGGGAAACTTGAACATAATTTATTAATTCGACAGCTATTGACAAATCACATAAAAACGATTCAGCTTCAGATATTTACTCTAGAGGCTGATTTTATTCCAATTTTGTATATTCTTCTGATTTTCCGATATTTTCTACGAAGCAAAGTTTTACACGTAAATTTATTTACAAAAATTTATATTTATAGATTTCGATGTATCCTATTTACTTTCGGCTGATAACTACTAAATTTTTTATTTTCGGCTTGAATATTATATCATAATCTGCATTATCGACTTTTTACTTTCGGCTGGAAACTTTCGGCTAACTTTAACAGTATGCTCATTAGCTTCATTTAAAGTGTATGTAAAGAAAAAACTATTTTGCTGAATACTTAAAGGAGTACAGTTTAAACCATGCATTGTGAACTGGGTTTATTTCACTGATTTAACAATAACATGTAATTACCTAAACCTAAACAAAAAAATTTCTCGTGACCGTCGATAATAAATGTTTTTTAAAATTTATACATTCTTCATCGGCCACATTTATAACGTTTTTAATTTTTAATTATTTTGGAATTTGTTGTTTCTTTCTGAGTTATGTGTGCGACTACACAAGAACATAATAAAGTGCAGTCTTATTCAATTACATGTTATCTCTTTTATTTACAACATGTTAAATGGAAAACTAAAAAAAATGTTCATTCGAATACACATACATTTACCACTATTGCCTTCCGGTAATTCTCAACTTAATCCTCATTTTGAGACCAAAATCGGTGTTCAGTGGCCCTATTCTGGCTATTCCCTGGGAATTGGGAAAAATACTGCTATATTTCCAAACTTCAATAATTCTTAATTTTTTATTCCCCAATTCCCAAAAGTGTATTCTGGCGTAATTGGGAGTGATCCAATGGGAAAAAACACTATTTCAAATTTTACAGCCGCCATTATTTAAAAATTCTATTTCCTACATATAAAATAAAAATTTTACCGGTACTACGGTGCAAATAAAATAATGAAAATACACAAAACAACCAGTTTCTTCTATTCCCAAAAAAAAAAAAATTGGGAAAATAAACGTCAAAACTTACATAAAGTGGAATTATTTTTTCCCTATATTAAAAATTCCCAATCGCCAGAATACACTTTTGGAAAAAATAATTCCAAACTGCTAGAATACTGTCAAAATAGTTCAATTCCCAATTCCCAGGGAATAGCCAGAATATGGCCACAGGTAAGAGTTTTCGCAAAATGGGCCAGCGGAATCCGTCAAATAAATTTTCAATTCGTAATGTAATATTGAATTCCCTCATGCGTAATATTCCTTGCAGATAACAAATTTTATTTTCCGAATAATGGTTTTCCACTATACAACCACTGCTTTTCAACACTGGCGAAATGGATAATTTTCGATAAACATGGCCAATATTATTGCATTATGGAACTGTTATTTCCGAAAACTTTATCCTGGTGTGAAGTTTAATGCTTAATTTAAGTCATATGAAGTCTAACATATTTGCTCTATCTGAGACCTGGGGGGGAATTATTCGACGCGCTTTTTTTGCGATCATATCGAAAATTTTCCTATTATGAAACTAAAAAAGATGGCGACCGCGAAAATTTCATAATACACCCCCGGTTTATTATCTCCACAGCTTAAACCAGCGATTTAGCTATTTCTAATAAAATCTCTTTTATATAATTAGTAAATTTAATAATCCAAACTTCGGTGTAATCTTGTACAAGACACACAAGTACATTTTTTCCGGAATTTTCATGTTTTTCTTTCAATTTTTCCTCATTCTACAACTAAATTGTGGTTCGATCCTTTTTCTTTCGTATATATGTACATACAAATAATCTTTTAGTCTAAAATACAAATTAACCCATTTTAAGTAGAAATTAATTGATTTTGACATAAAATTAGAAATCCCTCCCTCCGAAAGTAAAACAAAACCTGCAGGTGGTATATATGTACAGGAAATTTTAACAAATAACAAAGTTTTATGTAAGTTCTGAGAAATCTGTATATGTTGTATTTATCGGATGATTGATTACGGTACATCATTACCTATCTATGTATGAAAAATTAAATTCCCTCACAGGTATATTAGTTTTGTTTCCGGTGAAAGAAAAAAAAACATATTTATGCATAATTTTGCATTTCGCCTCAAAATCTGTGTATACTAAACTGAGAACGAATCCTGCATACAAATCGAACAAAATCATAACCAGTGATAATAATCGTCGATTTATGAGGTGCGGTCTATTAGCGGAGAACATTATATTTACAACATCCATAAAGGTGTTACATTTATTCGATTAACCCTTTCTGTCTGTAAGTACATATCCATTTATTTACAAAAGCCGGATATTTATATTCTTTGAAGACAGTGTACACAAAAAAAGGTTAGATTACAAGAATATTATAAAATGTAAATTGAAAGGTCGGAGACATGTCCGGAAGAACACAAAAAAGGGATAATTAGCTTTCAATTGTCAGAAATGCTGCCGGCATAATAAAATATTTAATCGTCAAACAAGATGTTTAATACTCGTATATTATGTAGCTTGGCCTCAAAGCGTAGCGTCGAGACAAGGATCCAATAATTTACAGAGATAAATTCATCATCATATGAAAAATATACATTTCTTAATTTAAATTATAGAATAATAGTTTTACGAACCCTAATGTTGAATTTTATCTCTCTATCCTCTATAAATACATTATATCCCTATCAGCAACATAACAAAAAAAAAAAAAAACTTAAAATAATATTTATTTAAGAATAAATAAATAAAAGATTAAATTTTTATATTCTTGGAGAACGAAAAAAAAAAAAATTTCTTCTTAAATTAAAATGAATAATACACGGTAGAGCACAAAATTATATATCTAGGGAAAGAAGAAAGCCTCTAGGATGAATCTTTCAATTTAATTTTGACCTAAATTTTATTTTTTTTCTTGTTGTACTTTAGTTTCATAACTTTTTGAACTTTTTTTTTATTTTTCTTATATACTTGTTATTATTTATTTGGATCTGAAAGTGAAACAGAGATTAACAACACTAAAAAAAATAATTTAATTATAAATTATTTTTTTTTTTTTAATTTATTTTATCTCAAATTTGATATAATTTATTTAAGTAATTTAAAGTTTTTTTTTACTATAGTAATACAGTAATTTTTTATCGTTTAAAATAATGTTGGTTAT
This sequence comes from Tipula vernalis, assembly GCA_958295665.1. Classification (NCBI taxonomy): domain Eukaryota; kingdom Metazoa; phylum Arthropoda; class Insecta; order Diptera; family Tipulidae; genus Tipula; species Tipula vernalis. Next base: position 346,681,565 of record OY282560.1, read on the forward strand.
TTTTGTTTTTGTCTGTGTGGTTTCGAACTTACAATTTAAGGAAATCGTTTATTTCTGAATAAAGTATATCTTCTTGTAATTAGTTTAAGTTATAAGATGTTTAAAACAATTCGCTACAGGAATTTAAAATGGTTCAAGATATTGTTGTAAATTCGAAATTGTTTATGTATCTCATTTCTGTGAGTGATATTTGGTTTGATGTGAACGGCACAAGTACAGCTAATTCACTATTTATTTATTCGAAGTCGTTGTAAATAAAGTTGATTATTTTTTGATTTTTGGAAGAGACAGTAATTAGCTTCTTACTTTAATTGTTCTGGAGTTAATGCATTATACATTAGGCCTATAGGACTTTCCGCTCGTTCATAATGATTTTTTTTTAGTGAATAGTAAAACGAAGGTTTTCCTTTTCGGGCACCAATTCGATAAAAAAATTATTTTAAACATGCGGAAAGTTCAATTGATCTGAGATGGAGTTTATTATTAACTTCAGGGCAGATTAAAGAAGAAACTGGTTTCTGGAATATTTTTATTGTGCCTAATTTGGGCTGTGAATTCTTGCCAAATTCATGCCCCAGGCCCGATCGGCTCGCAACAAAGAATAATGTTGATTTTACGGCTCGCTAAAAAAATTATTGTGAACCAACGGATAGTTCGATTGTCCTCAAGTGAAATATCATAAACTCTAGGATAGTTAAAAAAACAAATGAATTTATGAAAATATTTTAAGCGAGCTTAATTTTGATTTTTCGGCATGAGTTCTCATGGAAAACCCAAGACCAAAATTGAAATGGGTTGGCACCAAAATCATCATGATTTTTGGATGAGACACTTATGAATACATAGTTAACATCCATTGTTGTTAACATGCGGTGATTTATTTAATCGTTTTTTAGTGAACGGGAAACTGATCCCGATTTACCGTTATTTAGTTTACGTACTCTTTTAGTCAAAACCGCTTAAGGAATTTAGTGGTTCTCAAACAGAATTTTGGAATTCCGTTTTTTGTATCAAAAGTGTAAGTCGGAAATCCGATAAATAATATATTACATAAAAATCTCGGTTAAAGAGACTAATTGTTGACCTTTCGCTTATTCCCGATTGTCATTTAGAAAATTTGAATATCTCGTTCAGAAATGTATCCATATATAGCATTTTCAAGTTAAATTCAGACCAATTAGGAAGGAAATTAATCGATTCTTAATCGATTATGATGGAATTGGGCATGCACGATTAAAATTGGATTTTAAATGGTAATACGAAAAATCTTTGGAATATGGTCAGTTAGGAAGGAACCTAGCCGATATGATGAAACTTGGTTTGTACGATGGAAATGGGATTCTAATATGTTATTTGGAAAAATTTGTGGAATAAAGCCGAAATTTGTTAAATAAAATGATCCAGTTATTTACCATAATAGAAAACGAAAGCCCCTAATAGGAGGCTGGAATGCAATTGGATATGCGTCTTGGAAAACAGATCCTTAAATGATTTTTAGGTGAATTTTTGGAATAAGGTCAATTACAATACATATACAATAGAAATGGGAATTTAAAATAAATGATTTTTGTGTAGTGTTTCCTCAAGTATGATGAAATTTGACACGTGCGTATGAAATATGATTCTAAAACGATGTTAGATAAAGTTCTGGAATGATTGATTATTCCTTAACCGATTTTAGTGAAATTTGACATGCGCGATGGAAATGGGATCTTAAAATGATTTTTAGATAAAGCTCTGGAATGTGGCCATGTAGGATGGAACTTAATTTTTATCTTATCTCCAGAATTTCATCTAAAAATCATTTTAGAATCCCATTTCCTACGCAAATATCAAATTGCATCACAATCGGTTTAGCCGTGCTCCATCCTATTTAGCCACATTATCGCACATGCCTAATTTCATTAAAATCGGTTAAGAAATAATCAAGTTCCATATTACTTGGCCATATTCCATAGCTTTATCTAATAATAGTTTTAGAATCCCATTTCCGTCGTGCTTGTTGAAATTAGCCTTGAACGGTTAAGAAACGTTCAAGTTCCATCCTAATTGGCCATATTACAGAACTTCATCTAAAACTCATTTTAGAATCCCATTTGCATCGTGCATGCTGAATTTCATCTTTATCAATTAAGAAGTTCCTTCCTAATAAATAGGCCTGCATTTGAATACAAAATGGTTTTAATAAATACGCTTCTATAAGCGATATTCAAATTTTCTGTATTCGGATCTAAGGACAATCGGAAATAAGAGTCACGTCAATCCCCAGTTAGTCTCTTAAACAAATGTTTTACTATAATTTATTATTTCTATGCCGTGGTGTAGAGTTAGAGTAGTATATAAGAAAAAAAATCGAGATTCAGGAAATCCCAGGATTTTTCGGCTACGCTTTTGAGCCGATCGTTTTGAGAAACCCTAATCTGGGACGGATTCGTTACAAAAATCATTATAAACACTGAAATAAGCCTGAAATAGAAAAAAAAAGCCTGAAACTGGTTAATTTAAATATTTTATCGCGTCTAGTTTGAGGCTGTGGAACCTTCTTAAAATCCATACCCGATCAGTTCCTGACAAAGCCAAATGCTGTTGCTGGAAGACTAAAATCGAACCGAGGTGTCCTTTCAGTTATCTGAAAGTTCCTATTGACTTAGATTTAGATTTACTTTTAGATTAAGTTTTAGATTTAGATTAAGATTTAGATTTAGATTTAGATTAGATTTAAATTAGATTTATATTAGATTTAGATTAGATTTAGATTAGATTTAGATTAGATTTAGATTAGATTTAGATTAGATTTAGATTAGATTTAGATTAGATTTAGATTAGATTTAGATTAGATTTAGATTAGATTTAGATTAGATTTAGATTAGATTTAGATTAGATTTAGATTAGATTTAGATTAGATTTAGATTAGATTTAGATTAGATTTAGATTAGATTTAGATTAGATTTATATTAGATTTAGATTAGATTTAGATTAGATTTAGATTAGATTTAGATTAGATTTAGATTAGATTTAGATTAGATTTAGATTAGATTTAGATTAGATTTAGATTAGATTTAGATTAGATTTAGATTAGATTTAGATTAGATTTAGATTAGATTTAGATTAGATTTAGATTAGATTTAGATTAGATTTAGATTAGATTTAGATTAGATTTAGATTAGATTTAGATTAGATTTAGATTAGATTTAGATTAGATTTAGATTAGATTTAGATTAGATTTAGATTAGATTTAGATTAGATTTAGATTAGATTTAGATTAGATTTAGATTAGATTTAGATTAGATTTAGATTAGATTTAGATTAGATTTAGATTAAATTTAGATTAGATTTAGATTAGATTTAGATTAGATTTAGATTAGATTTAGATTAGATTTAGATTAGATTTAGATTAGATTTAGATTAGATTTAGATTAGATTTAGATTAGATTTAGATTAGATTTAGATTAGATTTAGATTAGATTTAGATTAGATTTAGATTAGATTTAGATTAGATTTAGATTAGATTTAGATTAGATTTAGATTAGATTTAGATTAGATTTAGATTAGATTTAGATTAGATTTAGATTAGATTTAGATTAGATTTAGATTAGATTTAGATTAGATTTAGATTAGGTTTAGATTAGATTTAGATTAGATTTAGATTAGATTTAGATTAGATTTAGATTAGATTTAGATTAGATTTAGATTAGATTTAGATTAGATTTAGATTAGATTTAGATTAGATTTAGATTAGATTTAGATTAGATTTAGATTAGATTTAGATTAGATTTAGATTAGATTTAGATTAGATTTAGATTAGATTTAGATTAGATTTAGATTAGATTTAGATTAGATTTAGATTAGATTTAGATTAGATTTAGATTAGATTTAGATTAGATTTAGATTAGATTTAGATTAGATTTAGATTAGATTTAGATTAGATTTAGATTAGATTTAGATTAGATTTAGATTAGATTTAGATTAGATTTAGATTAGATTTAGATTAGATTTAGATTAGATTTAGATTAGATTTAGATTAGATTTAGATTAGATTTAGATTAGATTTAGATTAGATTTAGATTAGATTTAGATTAGATTTATATTAGATTTAGATTAGATTTAGATTAGATTTAGATTAGATTTAGATTAGATTTAGATTAGATTTAGATTAGATTTAGATTAGATTTAGATTAGATTTAGATTAAATTTAGATTAGATTTAGATTAGATTTAGATTAGATTTAGATTAGATTTAGATTAGATTTAGATTAGATTTAGATTAGATTTAGATTAGATTTAGATTAGATTTAGATTAGATTTAGATTAGATTTAGATTAGATTTAGATTAGATTTAGATTAGATTTAGATTAGATTTAGATTAGATTTAGATTAGATTTAGATTAGATTTAGATTAGATTTAGATTAGATTTAGATTAGATTTAGATTAGATTTAGATTAGATTTAGATTAGATTTAGATTAGATTTAGATTAGATTTAGATTAGATTTAGATTAGATTTAGATTAGATTTAGATTAGATTTAGATTAGATTTAGATTAGATTTAGATTAGATTTAGATTAGATTTAGATTAGATTTAGATTAGATTTAGATTAGATTTAGATTAGATTTAGATTAGATTTAGATTAGATTTAGATTAGATTTAGATTAGATTTAGATTAGATTTAGATTAGATTTAGATTAGATTTAGATTAGATTTAGATTAGATTTAGATTAGATTTAGATTAGATTTAGATTAGATTTAGATTAGATTTAGATTAGATTTAGATTAGATTTAGATTAGATTTAGATTAGATTTAGATTAGATTTAGATTAGATTTAGATTAGATTTAGATTAGATTTAGATTAGATTTAGATTAGATTTAGATTAGATTTAGATTAGATTTAGATTAGATTTAGATTAGATTTAGATTAGATTTAGATTAGATTTAGATTAGATTTAGATTAGATTTAGATTAGATTTAGATTAGATTTAGATTAGATTTAGATTAGATTTAGATTAGATTTAGATTAGATTTAGATTAGATTTAGATTAGATTTAGATTAGATTTAGATTAGATTTAGATTAGATTTAGATTAGATTTAGATTAGATTTAGATTAGATTTAGATTAGATTTAGATTAGATTTAGATTAGATTTAGATTAGATTTAGATTAGATTTAGATTAGATTTAGATTAGATTTAGATTAGATTTAGATTAGATTTAGATTAGATTTAGATTAGATTTAGATTAGATTTAGATTAGATTTAGATTAGATTTAGATTAGATTTAGATTAGTTTTAGATTTAGTATTAAATTTAGATTTAGATTTAGAATTTGATTCAAACTTAGACTCAGATTTAGATTTAGTGTTAGATTTAGATTTAGATTTAGATTTACGTTGAGGTTTAGAGTTATACCCTAGACACACTGCGATTTAATAAAACCGATTTAGTGAATTTTTCGATTAACCTCGATTTAGCTAATCCCTTTGTTTTTGCATAGAAACTTGAACTAGTTTAGCTAAATCGGATTTATTAAGCCACAGTCTGATTTAGATTTAAATTTAGGTTTAGTTTAGATTTAGATTAAATTTAGATTAAGATTTAAATTAAGATTTAGATTTAAATTCAAAATTAGATTAAGATTTAGAATGGAGAGAGAGTTAAATTTAGATTTAGATTACTTTTACATTTGGTTTCAGATTTAGGTTTAGATTTAGATTTAGATTTAGATTTAGATTTAGATTTAGATTTATATTTAGATTTAGATTAAGATTTAGATTTAGATTTAGATTTAGATTTAGATTTAGACTTAGGATTTGATCTAAACTTAAAGGACAACGTTCTATGTAGTGCTGATCCGGGATGAGTAGTACAGCGAACCCTAAGAGATAAGGAGCTATTTTTTCTTAGAGAACGATTTAGTGTCTTCTGGTTGTTTACGACGACACGAAAGCTCGGAATGGAAAACGTTTATTATTATTTTACTTTTTCAACATGTCATATTAATGTACATTTATACATTTCATATTGACAAACGAAATTAATTGGTTTAGTTTATGTGATGACCAACTCCCATTACGAAATTCGATATACATACACAAGTATTGAAAACCAAAAGCGATTTTAATCTCAAATTTTCTGCAAATCCCTAACTACAATAAATGAAATATTGAAGTTATTTAAATATTTTATTCCGCCACGAGTTTAAATTCCACAAATGATTGATCATAATTAAAAAAAAAAAACAAATTAAAAATTTATTATATTCCATTTAATTAATGACTTCGCATTAACTTTGGCTTTTTAAATTTATAAATAAATTTTATTTGTTGAAAACCTCAAAAATAAACCAAACAAAATAAAATAAAAAGTTAAACTTTTTTCTTTTTTTTTTATTGTATTTGGTTTCCAAATAATTTTCACATCATAAAGAAAATTGATTTATAAAAAAAAGGAAAAAAAATTCTATTTTTAGCTGTGACTTCGGAAATTAATACAACAAAAAATTAAATTAAATTTTTTGTTTTTGTTATTTCCGAGAGTCGACATAGATTGATGTTGATTGTTTTTGATAATTTATCTGCGAGATGAAGTTTAACTTAAGTCAAATTTATTTGATTTTTTAACATTTTTGATTGAGTAACTTAATTAATAGGAGAACATGTTTTTAAAAGCAAGTCGTGAACATGAAGAGGATATTCATTATATAATATTCCGAATTATATATGTACTCATCACACAACTTTATTGAAACCAAAATAAATGCTAACCCTCAATTTTTTTTTTCTAAAGAATTATTTGAACTTTTGCCTAGATGAGCAAAATATTGTTGTGGGTTTGGTTCTTTGTGTACCAAAAAAATAAAAATAAAAAAAAACCTTAATAATAAAATAAAACTAAATTTGTTTGTAGGTACATTTTCTAGACCACAAAAATAACTTTTTAGGTTGAAGAATGTTAATGTTTAAAAAGAAATTAGCTTTATATTAGATATACGAGTACACATGTAACAGATTCCTTCCAAATAGTTCACAAAAGTTAATAATAATATTTGGTTATGTTTTTTTTTTCTCGTTTGGAAGAAAATTTGGAATTTATTTTTACCTTAAATTTCGTCTTCACATTTTTGTGCCCTTTTAGACCTCTTAACCAATAAAAAAACAGTTTAAACTTTGAGGAAATATTTCAATTTTCACTCGGCAAAAGGTTATAGGGTAAATATAATTTATCTTTACTTGAAAAGTATGGTTTTAGATTGGTACTGTAAGCCCATCCCGCAATTTTTGGATTTTACATTTGTTTTTATTTTTATTTTTATGCGGAAGAGAAATCTTTGAGATTTCGTATTTTGAAAAATTAATCAGTCCAACACACTAATTTTTTGATCCGTAAACTAAAATTTCACTAACCTTACAGATTGCTTAGGATCAATAGATAAATGAAACCGGCATGTTTTCGATGGAATAAGGCTCTATCACGTTTTTAATTATATAGATGGCTCTTGTGATTGAACCAGCCAACGTCTTGTTCGACCAACACTGCGTATTTTGAGGTGATTCGGTTTTCGGAATGGAATGACCATTTTTTTATCAAATTATTAAAATCCTAATAATTCAAAAATATTCGTATATTTTGCTTTAAAACTAATTGATATCTCTAAAACTAATATTTAAACGGATAATGTTGACAAATTTTCAATAAAAAGAATCTTTTTAACCATTACGAGTTGTTTGTCATAAAAAGTTGGACGAGTAAAACAACAACAACAAGTCGCACCAGTAACGTATTAAATTAGACTAAGGTTAACCGGTTAATTAAATCTTTCCGACTAATTAAAATTTAATAATTAATGTTATATTAACCGAACCGTATACCGAGTCTAAAATTTATACTAAACTATTTAATAATTTTCGAAAAAATCACGAAGAGTTAGGTTCCGCAAGCAAATTGTCAGCCTTCTGAAATTCAGTTATACTGCGAATTATATTCAAATCTCAATTTCACCTGCGAGGGGTACCTGTGCTTGTCGATTATGTGTCTCTCATATTTTAAGCTTAGCAGTGTTTCAATAGCGAGGAAACACGATTATGTAAACAGTACGAGAAATGAAAATGAGTTATACAACCAAGTTTTGTCTAGATTTCGAAAAAAATTCTCGAAACTCGAATTCAAATTCTCAAAAATTTCACCTAGAATTCCGAATGATTAATATAAGTAATACGGCGAAATTAAATCGGCCAATGTGGCTAATGTCGTTGCTACACGCGTTGATTTTTGAGTAGCATCTTCAACTCTTATAACATCAGTTCACGAAATTAAATCGCTGTTCATCACTCGTTTGACTCCTTAAACAACGGTGGAAGATGTTGTAAACTAAATAACTGTATAGCGTTTGTATAGCGATATACCGCATAATTTTTACGAGATAATATTTACATCAAGCTTTTGGCCTGTATTACTGCATATTAAACCATTTATCAAAAGGATCAATAATTTATCAAAAAACTGGGTTGCAACTTTAACTCCAGCTGGAAATTAGCACATTATTTCGTCTCATTTTTTAAAAACGTTAGGCAATTTAAATCAAATTTTTCTTATTTTCTAGAGTTTTGGAAAGGATGTATAAACTTCATTGAGATGGGAATGGTGGGTGGGTGATTCATTTCTATTGCACTTGGACACTACTGCAATACTTTGCATTTCTGAGTCGTAGTTGCATGATGGTGTTTCTGATACGATGATTAATATTTCGGGGTACAATGTTTTGAGGTTTGAACGGCCTGCTGATCGTTGGGGGAAGAAGGGGTGTTTGTTTTTACTACCGATCTACCTTAAAATTTCTGAAGTTGAAATAGCTGCTGCAGCTGAAATTTCTTGTCGATCAGGTAAACTATTTATTGCTACATTTTATATACCTCCACCTGTCAATGCAAACGATATTTCTGATCTACTTAATATTCTTTTAGACTTAGCAACAATGTCTGATAAATACATCATATTATAAGTAGGTGATTTTATCCGTCCAACATTTTACATCAAGTATTGAGAAATTTAGATCTATTTTACATCCCGTTCAATCCGACAAGAGGTTCTAGTTTACTTGATTTAATTATTACTTCTCAAGGGCAAAAATTGCGTATTTTAGAACATGGGCAACTGTCGGATATCCGACCATGATGTTAATGATTTATCAAGGGTTGAGCAAAATAAATTTCGGAATTTATTTACCCAATTAAATTTAGATTTTATTTTATGCACTGCTAATATTGACGAACAAATTAATATTTTTAATTATAACTATCATTAAATATTGTACAAGAAATGGAAACGAACACTGAGATCTTTGTTCTTATCGCGCTACAATAACCTTAAAAAATTGATTGTAGTTAAAATACGTTGACGACTTCGATATATGTATGATCGGCTTTCGTTGCAAAGCATACGAACACAGCAATAAATGCTTTATCCGACTGATGGCCACGACCTTTGTAATGAACCCAGACTGGTCCGCAAAAATCAACACCAGCGTGCAAAAATGGTCTCGCAGGTTCAACCCGATGTCGCGGCAAATTTCCCATGATTTGAGTGTATAACTTCGGCCGAGCTCTAAAACATTGGTTCCAATTGTGTACCACTTTCTTTACTACATCGCGACCACGAATGATCCAGAATTGCTGTCTCACAGCAGCGAGTAATGCTTGAGGACCAGCATTACAATTCTTGACGTGAAAATGACTACAAATAGAAAATTTGGCAAAATTATCGGATGTTTAGATTCGAATGATAAATCTGATTGCTGTAATCGGCCTCCCACTCGAATGATTTCATCTTCGTCGAGAAATGGATTTAAATTCTTAATTGAACTCTTCGATCGAATTTCTTTCTTAGCCAACATCAACGAAAATTCTTCACGAAATCCTTGGCGTTGTAAGATTTTGATGATAAATTTCAGCGACTGGTTTAGTTCAGCGACAGTTAAACAACCGTATGTTTTTGATTTGCTTGTGCACCTTGTTTATAAATCGGGCCACACACCCAAATACTCGGCGAGTGGCGCAGAAGTTGTTGACAAACTTGATCTTCTGAACGCAATCAACATCATCAAACACTGCGATTACGACGACTTCATTGTTCTTTCTTTTTTCAACCAACAAGTCCGGATCGAAAGATTTACTGAATCTCGTCCAACTAGATGACAAGCTCGACAAAAATTCCGGTCCGTAAAACCATAATTTGTTGGTAATTAATTTTTCAGGTAGTCAGATTCTGTATGATGGCAACACGATTTGCGACGAAAGAGGCCCACGTTGATAGATGTGCGGCCAACCAGTTTAGCACGATTTCGGAATCGGTCCAGCAATACGATTTTATTTTGTTGATTTTAAAGTTTGACCTGATACGATCCATTAAACTGGCCAACAGGACTGCAGCACAGAGTTCCAATCGCGGCAGCGAAATGGTTTTGATTGGAGCAACACGAGACTTAGCGCATAATAGTCTGGTCGAAACTTCTGATTGCACGATTGAACGAATGTAGATGCAACATCCATACGCGGTGATTGATGCATCTGAAAACCCATGTATCTCAACAACATCATAATTTGACGATAAAACATTTTGATGTGATTAATTACTGGCAATTAACTTCGAAATTTGAACCATTGTGTGACGTAATGCTCCGGTAAAGTCACAACCCATTCGATTTTTAGTTTCCACATGTGTTGCAAGAATATTTTTGCCAGGACAATAATTGGATTGATTATTCCAAGTGAACATAAACTGGAATTCATCTACGTTGGGTTTCCACGAAACGCCCAAAGCCTTAATTACTTTATCTTCGTCGATATTTAGGAACGTCTCGCGATGCATTTCCGGAACGTTCCACAGCAAACGTTCGTCGTGTGTCACAGCGTAAAATCTCAGACAGTATCACCTCCGCTGAGCATATCGTCAACGTAGAAGTCATTAAGAATTACGTTTGAACCGACAGGGTGACTCGACGATTTATCTTGACCCATTTGATGCAGGCAACAAGTTGCGAGAAACGGTGCGGCGGCCGTACCGTATGTAACAGTTTTAAGACGCATAGCTTGGATCTTCTCGTTTGGATTGTCACGCCACAAGATGCAGTGTAAATAAGAATCTTCCTCCTCGACTTGTATTTGGCGATACATTTTTGTGACGTCTGCAGTTATCGCAAATCGATTGAAACGAAAACGATCTCATATCGAGAATAGATAATTTTGTATTGTCGGTCCGACCTTCATGATTTCATTAAGCGATTTTCCAGAAGACGTGTGGCATGAAATACTTGCATTGTGGTAACCTAGTTGCAGGCACAGCTTCCATGTGGCCTAACAAAATGTACTCATGAACGAAATCTTTATATTGACATTTAAGCTCCGGATATTTTGACAATTTGCATTCGGGATTCAAAAAACGTTTCTTAGCCACACAGTACGAATCTCCGAGTAACGAAATATCTTCTTTGAGCGGCAGCTTTACAACGAATCTTCTGGAGTCCAGTTGCCTGTAATTTTGGCTGAAATGAGCTTCGCATTCAGCCTCTTCTATAGTAAACATTGGCTTATTTTCACCATAACTTTCGATAGTCCAAAAACGTTCAAGTAATTTATGTAATGACGCTGTATCTTCATCAAGATTGGGCTCTGCAACTAAATTGCAAAAACTGTATTTATTTGTAAATTGCCCACTCTTACCAGACACGATCCATCCGAACTTTGTCTCCCTCAGTGATGGTAGGTTCTCAGCCAACTTAATCTGACCGATTCCAAGTAACTCAAAGAAGATTTCAGCTCCGATAGGCATATCGATACGATGTGGTTGGTTGAATAAAGGATCAGCTAGTACTATATCGGATGGAATTTTCCAATCTTCAATTTCGATGCATCTTGATGCTAGGCAATATTAACATATTCAAACGATTTGCATAATCATTCGAACAAGATTTAATAAGAACATTGGTTTTGTATTTCACTTGGGTGTTAATGCCGTTTATACCACTGATCGACACATTGGCTTTACATCTTGTTGCACGCACAAGTTTCGCCAAACGCTCGGTGATGAAGTGAGTTGCGATGCAGAATCCAATAATGCACGACACTTAATGAATTGACCAGCATAATCTCGAACTAGAACGACTGCCGTAGCTAAAATGATAGAAACTTCCTGGTTTTCAGATCTATACATTCATCATTATATGAATGTAGCACGGTCGTGCTTAAGCCAGCTGCCTTTTGATTGTGTTCGGGTGGCTTGGTCTGGAGGTATTGCTTCTGAATTCGGCAATAGCAATGATGATGGATTAGGCATGGGCGATACCTGCCGATTTCGTTCGATATGCAACAAAGTATGATGCTTCTGATGGCATGTGCGACATCTATTTCCACGACAGAAACGTACTTGGTGCTTCTTGCTAAAACAATTAATGCATAATTGATGTTGCTTCACAGCGTTAAAACGAGACTGCGGTGTTAATTCTAGAAATATAGGGCACTTATAAATGAAAAAGCATAATACACATTATCTTGATTATTATTGACAGTTGTAGTCAACGAAGTGTTTCGCAAATTTGACGAAGTATTCCGACGACTGCGGCCGACTGTACGAACTAGAATTTATTTGTGGGCGATTGGCATTGGAATTTTCTAGCATCAAATATCTTTTTACGAGACACGCTTGCAATTCATTCCAGGTCGGTAGAGAAGTTGTAGGTGCTTCTTCTTCCCATTTAAGTTGAGTAGTCCTATCTAATTTTCCGAAAACAATATGCAGCAATAATGCGTTAGCAAGCTGTTCATGCGGTTCCCTAATGCCAATAAGGCTCGCAGGTTGGTATTGACTGTATCGATAAGCCTTTGCAGTGATGACACTGATTTGTCAACCGCTGGAATTTCATTTATCTCTCGAATGTGAGCGTGATAAATGAGCCGTTTGTTGTCATAATGGTTCCTAAGTAGATTTAGCGCCTCAGTATAATTCGCGTCGATTAACTCCAGTGACATCAACATATTTTCAGCCTTTCCGCCTTTAACACATTTGCGGAGGTAGTTGAATTTTTCTAACGAACTCAAATTCTCGCCTGAATCAATGTACATATTAAATTCATTTATAAAATCGGTCCAATGTTTGTATTCTCCTGAGAACTGAGGTAATTCAAATTTTGGCAACTTCACCAAACTGGAGCGATTGCCCGTACGATTGAGTCCTAACACATCAGTGCTGCTTTGGTTTAGGCCAACCGATGGACGTCTTTGTTCCGCGATTCTTGATAATAATTTCGCTTTCACATAGCAGTAAACCTCTTCAAAAGCTTCCCGTTTATCGCTATCTATAGTTCTAATACATCTAGCTTTTCGATCTCCGTTTGAATTGCCTCAAACTTTGCGAAATGATTTTCAAGCAAACTTAACCTCGTGGCTGCTTCAGTTTCAGTCGGAATATTTTTATCGATATAAGTTTTAATACAAGTTTGAGCCCTATAAGTATATTGTTGAAGACCTATAAGTATATTGTCAGTTTTATCATAGGTTCTTGAGAAAATCCTCTTTGAGCAAATCACAAAGTGCATTGATTCAAATGAATTTCTAAACAGTTATCACAATCCAGTTTTCGAAAAAAATTTAGTGCACAAACAGCTCTGATAATCGTTACAGATGACATAAGTCGACTCCTAGATAAAACCAATTCGTTTGTCCTACTAATTTTAATAGATTTTTCCAAGACGTTTGATATGAATAATGCGCGAGTGAAGTTAATGACGGTGTTCCTCAGAGTTTTATGTTGGGACCCCTGCTGTTCTCGTTGTTTTTGAACGGCATTTCTACATGTATCAATAATTGTTATTTTCATATTTATGCGGATGATGTACAGATTTATCTGGGTGACAATTTAGATTTAAGTAACATTTGCCATTGGGCTAGTTCTAATGATTTTATTATTAATGAAGGTAAATGTAGTGCAACGTTTATTACTAAATCTAAAAACCCATTTACTTTTCCGAAATTGATCATTAAGTTAATTATCTTGGTCTAGTAATTAATAATAGCTTGACTTGGAACAATGACGTTGCATATATTTGTCAAAAAATTAATTCAACAATTTACAAGTTGCGACTTGCGCAACATTTTTGTTCACAAAGTCTTAGGCTTTATTTGATTAAGCCTTTGATCATTCATTTGCTCCAAATAACTTTGAATAATTGTATTAAATACGTGTGCTGCGGAAATATGATCATGTATCGGATTATTTTGGTAAAGTATTTATTGTACCTCATTCTCTAAAATTATTTGTATGTTAAACTTCAGTTTTCCAAATTTCGAAGGACAAATATGTTGATGTTTCCAACCAATAGAAAATTCATTCTCAATGATTCAGTTTTACGAAGTGGTTTCAATAAATGGAATGAATGGCCAAGTACCATCAGAAGTTTATGATCCATGCTCTTTCACCAAATTTAAGCAAGAATCATTTGAATTTATTAGCAAAATGACTTGATCCGGCTCATATTTACTATTGTAATTGTTTCTGACTGTAGTGTTGCAAGTGCTTACTTACTACACAAATTATTCAATAAATATAAATAAAAAAAAATAAAAATGTAGCACTTGGCCCAACTTCAAAATTTTGGAGTAAACTGAAAGGCCGAGGCATTGCTGATAAGAAATTAACGAAACGTACGTAACGTACGAAACGTAATTATTGTAATCTGCTATCCATATTTCAATTTTACACTGCTAGGGTTACCTCTAGGTATCGAATATGTAACTCACGTACTTCGACTTACGAGTTTCGAAATACAATCGACATAATCTGGATTTTTAGAGATTATTATAGAGTTTCTCAAGTTTTGACACTGATATTCGATATTTTATGTGATATTTAGAGGCTGTTCAAGATTTTACGATATTATTCGAGTTTAGTTTGCATTAAATTAAACGAAGCTTTGAGTTAGCTGAAATTGTCAAAATTCGAGATATTTCAACTAAATTAGATTGCTGGGTTTGAAAAGCGTCTAGGCTTGGCATTGAATTATCACCAAGTTATTTTTTCACACCTATATTAACGATTTTTAGTGGGTTTTCAAGATTATACTAGAATTCTAATTTTGTTTGGGAAAATTCAAAATTTCAAGATTATTTAAGTGTTTCAGGAATATTCCAAATTTATAGTGAATTGGTTTACATTAGACTTGTAAGATTATTCGAACTTCTCAACGTTATTCTTGTTTCTATATTTTATCTACTTGAAGATTATACGCATGATGTTATAGATTAGTACAAATTATTGAAGATGTTCTGAAATTCTTCGAGTTATTGCAAATGTTCCAGATGGCTGGAGATTTTTTAATAATATTGAAAATTATTCAAAATAATACTCAAATAATCACGGTAACAGGCGCGCATTATTGCCTTCAGGCAATTTTTTGTTAATCTGTTGATGATATGTTTTCAAATCAAAGTTCTTTTTTAGTGACTTCAAAAACTATGCTGATCCAAAAACCAAAATTACACCACAAAAATAAATCAAAAATTGAAGTTGCTTAAAAATTGGTGGTTATAACCGAATGTGAGACGTAAAGGCTAAAGAACGAGTCGAGAATATTGAATTTCGGGTAAGGAATAATAATACAAAACTCTTATTACCGATTGGTTATGGTTCACTGAAAAAGTTGCTAGTGAAATGACCAACAATGGACCAACCACCTCTGTAACGGGTTACGTAAACAAGTAAATTCAAAGATATTGGAGTAAAGAAAACTATAGCTCCACGAATCTTCTTTACAGCCTTAAAGGGTAACCGAATCATTTGCTTTATCAACGAAAGGGGTTGTAGAGGTATGAGAAAATTTAAGTTTTACCAGTTACTGAAAGGGCGTGAGGAATACTTTCTTTTAAATCCAAAAGATTGTGAACGTGGACAACCTACAGAATTTGAATTATTTCGAAAAGACGATTCGTACAAAAATTAATGAAATTTCAACCACAAAATTTGCCAATAAACTAAGCTGAAATTTATAAGTTATTAGGCTTAATTATTAGGCTTAGGACTTTTAGATTCTAGAAAATCAAAAATATATTCCTAAAATATGTAACTAAAACTGCAAAATATTTGGTTAAATTTTGAAATAAAACCAAAACTAGACCTTATCTTAAGAGTATTTCAATTCACTCATTAGCAAAACAGTAATTATGTCGAATATAGAATCCGCGGGACCGAATCAATCGCGGATCGAAAACTGCAAAAAAAAAAAAAAAAATGTGAAACAATTGCTGCAAATCAAAGTACCCTGGAAAATTTGGATTTTTTGAATGAAAACTGAAATTGAACTATCAATTTTGTATTTTAAATTTCACTTAAAATTATTACTCAATTCCAATGCATTGCTGATAAAAAAATAACGAAACGTACACCAATGCTTTTAAACATTTACAAGCAAAAAAAAAATTCACAATCTTCTGATCTTTAATTTCACAGGGAGTGGTAATAATTGTAATCTGCTATCCATATTACAATTTCAGACTGCCAGGGTTACCTCTAGGTATCGAATATGTAACTCACGTAACTCGAGTTTTTAAAGATTATTCTAAAGTTTCTCAAGTTTTGACACTGATAATCGATATTTTATGTGATATTTCGAGGCTGTTCAAGATTTTCGATATTATTCGAGTTTAGCCTTGAGTTAGCTGAAATTATAAAAATTCAAGATATTTTTACTAAATTAGATTTCTGGGTTTGAAAAGCGTATAGGCTTGACATTCAATTATTAACTGCTCGAGTTTATTCGATATCCCCAAGTTATTTTTTCAAAAAAGATGAGACGGCTATATTAACGATTTTTAGTGGATTTTCAAGATTTTTCTAGAATTCTAATTTTGTTCGGGAAAATTCAAAATTTAAAGATCATCTAAGCTTTTCAGGAATATTCCAAATTTATAGTGAATCGCTTTACTCTAGACTTGTAAGATTATTCGAATTTCTCGACGTTATTCTTGTTTTTATATTTTATCTACTTGAATTATTATAAATTATTAAAGCTGATCTGAAATTCTTCGAGTTATTACAAATTTTCCAGATGGCTGGAGATTTTTCAATAATATTGAAAATTGTTCAAAATTATACTCAAATAATCAAGATAACAGGCGCGCATTATTGCCTCCAGGCAATTTTTTGTTAATCTGTTGATGATATCTTTTCAAATCAAAGTTGTTAGCGACTTCAAAAACTATGCTGATCCAAGAAACCAAAATTACTCCACAAAATAAATCAAAAGCATAAGTTGCTTAAAAATTTGTGATTATAAAAGAATGTTACACGTAAAGGCTAAAGAACGAGTCGAGAATATTGAATTTTGGGTAAGGAATAATAATACCAAACTCTTATTACCGATTGGTTATGGTTGACTGGAAAAGTTGGTAGTGAAATTATTTAGAATTTATTTACGCACATGCAAATGCATTCACTGCATTTATGGACCAACTGCCTCTGTAACAGGTTATGTAAACAACCAAATCCAAATATATTGGAGTAAACAAAACTATAGAAGTATTTGCTTTATCAACGAAAGGGGTTCTAGAGTTATGAGGAAATTTAAGTTTTACCAGTTATTGAAAGGGCTCGAGGAATACTTTCTGTTAAATCCAAAAGATTGTGAACGTGGAAAACCTACAGAATTTGAATTATTTCGAAAACACGATACGTACAAAAATTAATGAAATTTCAGCCGATCTCTTCTTATCAGAGTTGTACAGAATTTGCCACTAAACTAAGCTGAAATTTATAAATAATTCTTAGGCTTAGGACTTCTAGAAAATCAAAAACATATTCCTAAAATATGTAACTAAAATTGCAAAATATGTGATCAAATTTTGAAATAAAACCAAAACTAGACTTTATCTTAAGAGGATTTCAATTCACTCATTAACAAAAAAGTAATTATGTCGATTATAGAATCCGCGGGAGCGAATCAATTGCGGATCGAAAGCTGCATATAAAAAAATAGGAAACAATTGCTGCAAATCAAAGTACCCTGGAAAACTTCTATTGATTTACGAGCAATTTGGATTTTTTAAATGAAAACTGAAATTGAACTGTCAATTTTGTATTTTAAATTTCACTTAAAAATGATTACATAATTCCTCCCTCAATTTTGTCAAGTCGAGTTTTTAAATTAGCTTATTTGTATTCAAAGTACGACACAATGGACTTCAAAAACATCTTTTTCTCAGACTTTTGCCCTCACTAAACATAAAATTTGGCTCAAATCGATTTTATAATTGAAATTGTAATTAATATTTAATTTTTCTCTTGCCTGTCCAATTCAAAATACAAACTCAACCTATAAAGTAAAAACTACATTACAGTTATGCATGTTTTGCTCAAGTCCAAATTACTATTCAAATTCAATTTTTACTCAACATTTTACTCAAATACTGCTTAAAATTCAAATACAGTGAAATTCACTTATAATGATATTGAGAATCGTTATATCGAGGGCGTTATAAGTGAATTACACTGTGCTTCGAAACGTACTCAGATTTCTGCTCAAAATTCTGATACAAATTTATCAAAAATTTTGACGCAAGCTAGAGTTTTAAATTCTACTCTAACTCAGCATTTCGAATAAGACTTCAATTTTTCTTAAATGCACTTAAAACTAAAGCTATAGTTGTACGCCAAATTTCTAATCGAGAATATTTACGATAAATCTAGGTTGGAATTTTTACTTAATTTGTAAACAAAATCTCAATTTTAAAATATTTTGCTCAAACTCTCAAAACTTGTTTTACTCCGTTCTAATTAAAAATTTTGCTCAAATAACTTTAATTAAATTTTTAAAATTCACTCACACTGTTATTAAAGGCACTCCGGATTCCAAACTCAAGTTTTAATCTAATTTAAGCTGATGTATTTGCTTAAATCAAATTGTAATTTAAACTCTATTGCTAATGTAAGTTCCTACTTAAGATTTTTTCAATTACGGTTTAAAATTGAAATGCTTCTATTATAAAACCAAAAGCATTAAGATTTTTGCTCGATTCCTGATTTTCAAGTTGAATTAAAAAATTCGTTCAAATCGTGTTGAGAATTTAATCTCAGTCATATAAAGTAGTTTTCTCAAATGCAATACAAAGAAGGCAATTTCTCCTTAAAATTTCACTCAAACTCATTATATTGAGTTTAGAATTCAAGCTAATTTTCTCTCATTAAAATTTCGTTATCTTAATCAATTTTTTCTTTGTCGAATGCAGTTGACCAATTTAGACTACATTTATGTTCAACTTCGAAAACACCCTGGAACTAAATTTCTAATTAAAAATCTTAATTTTTTTCGAATCCATTTTGATTTTAAAATAAGCTACTAGTGTGAATACCACTCAAATACTAAAAGGAAAATTACAATAAAATATTAGTTAAATCTTTGTTAAAACTTTAAATTTCACTCAAGTTTTTATTTCAATTTAATTCAATGAGCATGATCGAAATTATAATTAACATTCAAGTATAGTTTGGAAGTTTAACTTAATTTCGGATTAAAATGTTACACAAAGTTTATTCAAATCCAGATGGAATTGTAATCTAATTTTATTCTGGATGCATCCAAGGTTTTATTCAAATCCAATAAAACTATTTTCTATTCCAGTCTAAATTGGTTTCAAAATATGTACTTTGGTTTTCCCTTATCTATTCTTTGCTCCACTTAATTTGTTCTCATTTTTTTTGTTTTCTAATTGAAAACCCACTCATTGGTTTGGAATAACCAATTTACACCCAATTTTTTGCTCAAAAACCAAGCAGAATGTGCCAATCATTTTCTAATATAAATTTCCAAATGAATTTTTAACCCAAGTAACACTGTACAATAATTTGTACTATTTAAATTTCATGCAAAATGTAGTTTAACCCAGAAACATTTTGTTACTTTCTTGGCGTCGTAGTTCATTGTAACTCACTTAAAATTCTATCTGTTTAAACTACCGCTGAAAAGTTCGCTTAGCTTTTGATTCATATTAAACATGAGATATAATCCAGTTTGTAATTCTAATTCAATTTTTAAATTTTTTAATCAAATTAAGGTTCCTACTCAAAAATTTATTCAATTACATTTGGGAACTCAAATTCTCATTCAGATTTTTGCTCGAAATTCTGATTTTATATTCGATATGTTGAAATTCACAAACATAAGTGTTGACCTTTTTCACGTAAATGGCACTCAATATTCATTTTTTTCATTTCTAAAATTTTGCCTGACAATTCTACTTAAAATTTCATTCACAATCATTACGTTCAATTCAGAATTGTAACTAATTTTGGTATCTTTAGATTTCCCTCTAATTTTGGTCAAATCCATCGTGTTTTAACTATATTTGGCAATCAATTTCTATCTACCATTTTGGTCAAATAATGCAGTTAGCCATTCACACTTAATAATCAAATTTATATTCAACATTTCCATCGAACATACCTATACTTGGAACTTTTCGGATTAAAAAATAGTTTTCGTTTGAGCTGATTTTGAATAGGAATAGCATTAAAACTGTTGCTAAAGTGCATAAATGGGGTAAAATTGCATTTGCTACGTTTTTATAGTATTTAATTCTTTTAAATTCCGATGAATTCTTTTACGTGCATTTAATCAGATGAATTTCGCAACGTCACATATGACGTTTATTTTGTTCTTAATTTATTGATCTAACTTAGCGGAGTTTAGGCCAAAGTAAAACATTTTAACTTCTAAAAAAAGTATTTGTTGCCCTAAATTTAAAATTTAAATTTCAAGCTATGAAAGTCGAATTACGTTATTCTTGAAGAAAAATTAAAATTATTTTGAATAAACTAAGAAATATGTGGTAAAACGTAAACTAAGTTAATATTTAAAAATATGTGGTAACATATAAGACTCATTCGCTCTTATATATTCTTTAGTTCGGTTCTTTTAGCAAATAAGATTAAATGGCTAAAATCTAAATGGTTGGTTTTTGGTTTACTAAAAATAGTTCTGGTTTTAAACGGAACACCTTGTACAATTGTCTAACTAGCGTAATTTCATTACTAGATCACCTAGCCCAAATGCTGAAACTATATATTCAGGAAAATTCTCTGTTAACAGCATAATGAAAACTATCATTGTCGATTAATTCAAAAATTATTCACTACTTTGAAACAATTCGTTCCGAAGTTTGCAGTTAGTATTAAACCCTTTCTCTTATTGGTAAACAATTTCGATCTCTTCTGATCAGAAACTTTGTTATTTCAGCAAATTTACTAATTCCATAATTATCGCACAACAGCCTAATATTCCTAAATTGACAAATGATTTTAACAAACAATTAAGTAGCAGAAATAAAAATTAAAAACAAACGTAGTTTATGCCATCATGCGGATTATTGTTAATATTCTGAGACTTGACTTTAATGAATTCCTAAGCCTCATACCACAAAGCGTGTTTTTTGTATTTAAGCAAATTCTCAATTCATTTAAATATATTTTGTCGTAAAAAATATTTCATGTCAATAACTGAAAATTTAAATAAATTATTTTATTCAGAATCAGTTGGTAACATACAGCGTTTCCAACAACTCTTTAAGTTTCGAAATTTTATAGTGGTCGATATTTCGAAAGCCGATATTTCAAAATTCGATATTTTAAAATCGAGAAATTTTTTTTTTGATCGATATTTTGTCTAATTCGATATGTTGGTTCGATAGTTTGATCCCATCTAACTATCTAGGTGTGAAAAGGGTTGAGTTACTTGCTGTCTAACATATTCGAAATTATTAACATTACTCAAGACTTTTGAGACAACACATTGATATTTTTTAAGATTATTCTACCTAGAACTCTAAGATTATTCAAACTTTTCGTAATTATTTGGGTCTATCGGAGTTTCTCGCTTGTACTCGAAATTTGCCGTAGTCTTCTATATTTTCTGTGACATTCCGAGCTTTTTAAATTAATTATTCGAAATTTTATATTCGATATTATTCGAGTTTGGGTTGGAGTTGAATTACGATTCGAACTTATCGTCATTATCATATTTTTAAGTTTATTCAAGGTTTTGCGAAGGCTGCATGAATTTTTCAGATTATAACGAGATTCTTGATTATTCAAGATTATTCTATGATTTTATGTTTATCCGCGCTTTTCTAGAATTTTCGAAATTTTATGTCTTCGAAATTGTTCTAGAGTTCTATGATTATAGGAGCTTTTCGAGATTTGCCGTGTTTCTCGATATTGCTTGAAATTTTGAAGGGTGATATCTTATTATTACAGAACTTTTCCTCGAAATAATTTTGAATTAATCAATATTGCGAATTCGAACGACGTTTGGCTGTTTCATTTACCCCACAGAATTTAAGTTTCAGCTGGACGTAGTATACGAAAAGGCGTATCTCCACGATATGAATATGGCCTATTTATGAATCATTAGCATATCGAAGACCTAACTGGTAGTATATGCCATTAGTGGTATTTGGCGAATAGTTACAAAGTTCAACCTGAAAGCGCGTTCTTCAAATATGATTAAATTTAGCCACATTATATTGAGTTGGCTGCAATTAAGACAAAACAAGTCTGTAACCATTTCTCCCCATAAACAAAATATTACGACAAAATTAAACGAAACAAAAGAATATTATTGTTACATACACACATATTTTGTATATACATAAAATATACCCCCGAACAAATAAATAAAACATTAAAACAGCCAAAACTTTTTGATGAAAACTTAAAAGAAAATTTAACTTTAGCTTTACACACAACGAAAATCAACATTTTGTATATGTATATGTTGATGTTGCGATGATAACTTTGAACTTCGGGGGACCTGGATGATAATAATCCTTGGCGAAAGGCGACCAAATATGTACAGGAAAGTGAATAAAAGTTAAAACAATCAAATTTATTCACGGAAATATTAACGAATAAAACGATAAAGTTGTGTACTCGAGTATATACGAACAAAGAGCTTCAGGGGTGTTATTCTACTTTTTCTTACCTTTATCGTTTTGTGTTCCCTTTTATTTGGTATAATAAGAAAAAACAGAAATAAGTGATCCTTTTTGTTTTATTTTTTTCAGTCTTTTTTTTGAAAGAAGGAACATTGACTATAAGATAGAAGGGGGTTGTTTAGAGATTCCTTCCAAAATAAAATTTTTTTTTAATTTTATTTTTTAACATTTTTATAATTTTTATTTTTGGAATTTTTCATTGAATTTTGTTTATTTTAACTTAATTTTTACTTTTATTTTTGCTCGACTTTTCTTCATATTTTCTTCTCTCATCTCATCGTTGTATGTGTACGTGTGTATAAAATTGTACCTTGTACATGTACATTTATTTAGAAAAATAACAAATTTTGTTTGTTGGAAATTCCATAACTTAAATTTTCCTTTTTGTTTCGTTTTTTTTAAGAGCACAACACAAAGTATTTGGAAATTTATTTAAGTTATGTTAGAGATGTTGCTAAAAACCATTTCTTTTTCTGACGATAAAAAAAACAAAAAAAAAAAATCAGCCAACCTAATTCTCCACAAATTGTGTGTGTTATATGTAAAATGTAACGTATTTGTTGCGGTTTAAACTTTCACCCAGAAGTCCTACGTCTATCCTAAATTCTTGAAAAAAAAAAAAAAAAATTGACAACAAACAAAATAGCGCGAGGGGTTACGATGGAATACTGTGAAGTTTTAAAAATGAAACAAAAACAGTTTTGACTTTTTGTTTCAGATTGCATTTAAAATTTGATTTGAGCAGGAAATTTATTTTTTTCCCAATTTTTATCAGGTGAAGTTGGCTAAAATAAGTTTTAGTTCAAAAAGCTTTATGTACTGTAAATTATTTTTGGCCACTTATACATTTTATAATAAAACCACTCAATTATTTTTTAATGTAATTTAATTGAGAAACCGTTTTTTTATAATAACAATGAAATAAGCAATACCACAAATAAATCTGTAACCGGATGAACAAGTTTCACCGTAAGAAAATGTAGGTGAAATAAAATATTGTGCACAAATTTTGCAGGGAAAATGTTTGTAACTCGAACGAAAGACTATATTCGATCTTACGAAAATTAATTATCACTTTTCTTCGTACAGCATTTCGGTTACGAAAAAAAAGTTTCAATAAATCTAAAAAAAATGAAACGCATATCGCATATATGGTAAGTACAAGTGAACCGGTTTTTACACGGTCCTTTTTACACAATTTTTTTTTATATCTACTCCGTAAATTTAGCTTTAGATGTGCATGATACGTATGTGATCATAATGAAATGATATTGAATGAATACGATCGAAAAGGTTTAGCCTTAGAGTTTAGACATTGGAGAATATAAAAGAAATTTAGAAAAATGACTACGAGTATTTAAGTATGTAATATATATGTGGAAATCTCTGTTTGAAGCTTTTCAAAAATTCTGAACCAAAAATGTTTACTCTGTTACCATGTTTCGATTGCTATGGCCTATCCAACTAACAATAGCTTTTAACATTTGCAAATATTGTCCCAACTTGCTTTTAAGTTGCTTGGTTACTACTACAGATTTTTGGCAACATTGAATTTTTATTGAAAATCCCTGTTTGAAGCTTTTTAAAAATTCTGGGACAAAAATGTATACTCTGTTACCATGTTTTGATTGCTATGGCCTATTCCACTAACAATAGCTTTTAACATTTGCAAATATTGTCCCAACTTGCTTTTAAGTTGCCTGGTTACTACTACAGATTATTGACAACATTGAATTTTTTATTGAAAATCACTGTTTGAAGCTTTTCAAAAATTCTGGACCAAAAATGTATACTCTGTTAACATGTTTCGATTGCTATGGCCTCTCCAACTAACAATAGCTTTTAACATTTGCAAATATTGTCCCAACTTGCTTTTAAGTTACCTGGTTACTACTGCAGATTTTTTACAAAATTGAATTTTTATTGAAAATCACTGTTTGAAGCTTTTCAAAAATTCTGGGCCAAAAATGTGTACTCTGTTACCATGTTTCGATTGCTCTGGCCTATTCCACTAACAATAGCCTTTGTAACTTGCAAATATTGTCCCAACTTGCTTTTAAGTTGCCTGGTTACTACTACAGATTTTTTACAAAATTGAATTTTTATTGAAAATCCCTGTTTGAAGCTTTTTAAAAATTCTGGGCCAAAAATGTATACTCTGTTACCATGTTTCAATTGCTCTGGCCTATACCACTAACAACAGCTTTTAACATTTGCAAATATTGTCCCAATTTGCTTTTAAGTCGCCTGGTTACTACTACAAATTTTTTACAAAATTAAGTTTTAATTGAAAATCACTGAAGCATTTTAAAAATTCTGGGATAAAAAGGTATACTCTGTTACCATGTTTCGATTGCTATGGCCTATCCCACTAACAATAGCTTTTAACATTTGCAAATATTGTCCCAACTTGCGTTTAAGTCGCCTGGTTACTACTACAGATTTTTTACAAAATTGAATTTTTATTGAAAATCACTGTTTGAAGCTTTTCAAAAATTCTGGATCAAAAATGTATACTCTGTTACCATGTTTCGATTGCTATGGCCTATCCCACTAACAATGTCTTCTGAAACTTGCAAATATTGTCCTAACTTGCTTTTAAGTTGCCTGGTTACTTCTACAGATTTTTTACAAAATTGAATTTTTATTGAAAATCACTGTTTGAAGCTTTTTAAAAATTCTGGTCCAAAAATGTATACTCTGTTACCATGTTTCGATTGCTATGGCCTATCCCACTAACAATAGTTTTTAACATTTGCAAATATAGTCCCAACTTGCTAATTATCGTTAGTTTCCACATTGTTGTGACGTACTTCCAGTTTTTTAAAGCAAATAATGGGAAAATGAATGTACATCAAAATTCCATGTAGGGAAGTGCATTGCTATAACAACCCGTGCCAAACATATGTCCAACCCTTAAAACCCACATATAACCTAACCATCTAGCACGGGCGAACGGTGGAATTCATGATAAAACACAACCTGACTATTCCAACTGACAAGTTATGTTGTGTGAATTGCAACAACCCGTTGCAATTGAGAATTATAACTTTTTGCTCGAATTTATATACAATTTTTTCATCGAAAAATCTGTGTATTGTTACGACACGCCTGCTTTACGGGTTGTTATATAGCAATATATATACCTTTTTACGGGTAACTTGATATGTTATCGATTAAAAAATTATTTCGTGAGTAATTATGGTGTACATTAGCCCAATTGTGCTAATTATCGATAGTTTCCACATTGTTGTGACGTACTTCCAGTTTATTAAAGCAAATAATGGGAAAATGAATGTACATCAAAATTCCATGTAGGGAAGTGCATTGCTATAACAACCCGTGCCAAAACATCATGCTTTTAAAAAATTTTAGGCCAAAAATGTATACTCTGTTAAAATGTTTTGATTGCTATGGCCTATCCCACTAACAATAGCTTTTAACATTTGCAAATATTGTCCCAACATGCTTTTAAGTCGCCTGGGTACTACTACAGATTTTTTACAAAATTGAATTTTTATTGAAAATCACTGTTTGCAGCTTTTCAAAAATTCTGGACCAAAAATGTATACTCTATTACCATGTTTCGATTGATACGGCCTATCCCACTAACAATAGCATTTAACATTTGCAAATATTGTCCCAGCTTGCGTTTAAGTCGCCTGGTTACTACTACAGATTTTTTACAAAATTGAATTTTTATTGAAAATCACTCTTTGAAGCTTTTTAAAAATTCTGGTCCAAAAATGTATACTTTGTCACCATGTTTCGA
This sequence comes from Tipula vernalis, assembly GCA_958295665.1. Taxonomy (NCBI): domain Eukaryota; kingdom Metazoa; phylum Arthropoda; class Insecta; order Diptera; family Tipulidae; genus Tipula; species Tipula vernalis. The sequence goes on from OY282560.1 coordinate 346,708,356, forward strand.
TTGCTCTGGCCTATTCCACTAATAATAGCTTTTAACATTTGCAAATATTGTCCCAACTTGCTTTTAAGTCGCCTGGTTACTACTACAGATTTTTTACAAAATTGAATTTTTATTGAAAATCACTGTTTGAAGCTTTTTAAAAATTCTGGGCCAAAAATGTATACTCTGTTACCATGTTTCGATTGCTATGGCCTATCCCACTAACAATAGCTTTTAACATTTGCAAATATTGTCCCAACTTGCTTTTAAGTCGCCTGGTTACTACTACAGATTTTTTACAAAATTGAATTTTTATTGAAAATCACTCTTTGAAGCTTTTTAAAAATTCTGGTCCAAAAATGTATACTCTGTTACCATGTTTCGATTGCTATGGCCTATCCAACTAACAATAGTTTTTAACATTTGCAAATATAGTCCCAACTTGCTTTTAAGTCGCCTGGATACTACTACAGATTTTTTACAAAATTAAATTTTTATTGAAAATCACTGTTTGGAGTTTTAAAAAAATTCTAGGCCAAAAATGTATACAATGTTAAAATGTTTTGATTGCTTTGGCCTATCCGACTAACAAAAGCTTTTAACATTTGCAAATATTGTCCCAACTTGCTTTTAAGTCGCCTGGGTACTACTACAGCTTTTTTACAAAATTAAATTTTTATTGAAAATCACTTTTTGGAGCTTTTAAATAATTTTAGGCCAGAAATGTATACTCTGTTAAGATGTTTCGATTGCTATGGCCTATCCCACTAACAATAGCTTTTAACATTTGCAAATATTGTCCCAACTTGATTTTAAGTCGCCTGGGTACTACTACAGATTTTTTACAAAATTGAATTTTTATTGAAAATCACTGTTTGAAGCTTTTCAAAAATTCTGGACCAAAAATGTATACTCTATTACCATGTTTCGATTGCTACGGCCTATCCCACTAACAATAGCATTTAACATTTGCAAATATTGTCCCAGCTTGCGTTTAAGTCGCCTGGTTACTACTACAGATTTTTTACAAAATTGAATTTTTATTGAAAATCACTGTTTGAAGCTTTTTAAAAATTCTGGGCCAAAAATGTATACTCTGTTACCATGTTTTGATTGCTATGGCCTATCCCACTAACAATAACTTTTGAAATTTGCAAATTTTGTCCCAACTTGCTTTTAAGTCGCCTGGTTACACTGAAAGAAATAATTTTGTGCTTGTCCATAAGTAAACCTAAATCAGCAGTATTAGCTATCATTTTAATACAATTCAACTTACCCTTGATAATCTATATTGACAATTGCCAAGTAAATGTGACCAAACTGGATAAGTAATTTCAATTCAGTTGAATAAGCTTCCGTTCTATTGTAATTCAGCTTACTCGTAATAAGCTTTATTGACAATTGCCAAGTTAAAACTGAACTATGCAAAGTGAAAAAAATTGGAACTACAGATTACAGCAGTGAATTTAACTTAGAGCAAAGTAAAATTAATTATGTTAAACGTGAATTCGACGTCTTTAGCACCGCTAACCAAAACGTTTTATTTCGTTTCACCTCAATCGCTCGGATTATTTGGGCCAATCGCAGTGGATAAATTTGAACATAACATCATTTTTTAATAAAATGATTGACTAGAAATACGAAGCAGCAAACGAATAAAGGCAATATGGATCTATTATTTTCATTTCGGTATACAGTTTCTTTTTGAAATGTGTTTTTACTATGAAACAAAGGCAAAGTTCAGTTGTATAGTGAATTAAGAACGAAACGGATGCAATCTATCAGTGCTTCAAGCAATTTTTAATTAATTTGAATATATACACACCGGAGTTGTGCAATTTAATTACAAGTAAGTTTATTTGTTTAATATATTTTTAAAGTGGTTACAAATACATATTTCAAAACAATAAATTGTGCAGTGAATACCTACATGCAAATTCAATCAAAACTAGGCTAGAATAAAATCGGAAATACATTTTTAAACCATTTTTTTTGTTTCGTTATAAAAAGCACGTGTTTAATGTGTGAAGGCATATCAATTATTTGTATTTCTAATTTTACCAGAGCTTAAATCTTAATAGTTATTTATTATTAGTGTAAGTGCATTGATTGTAAAAAATAATAATAATTTTTAATTATACGAAATACCTTATCAAATCACAATTATTAGTGTAATTAACGGTATATCCCGGTATTTTATGTTGTTTAGAAATTTTTGTTGCTTAAATTTCAACTACCACTTAATCTGTTGGATTGAAAATGTAACGGCGGAACAAATGATTAGCATAATATTTAATTTCTGATTTTAATTTAATTAAATACTATATTGTACATATTAAGTACATTTTTCTTTACTTATGTATAATCATCGGAGACTACTAATTTTATCAATATGTTATTTTAGGCAGCAACAGATTTAAACAAATTATTACAAATTTGACGGAAAAGGATATTGATCCATTATTCCCATCACCAGAACAGTTTGGGGCGAAAATTATTTTTAGTCATTTTATTCATCAATTACAATTAGATATCCTACATTTAAAAGATCGGGTGAGTACGAATTGTGCGATAATTAAACAAGAATTTTCGCATTTTATTTTTTTTATATAATTTCTGCTTTATTATAGAATTCTGCATCAGAATCAGATATTGATGATACCGAGTCGATGTCCTCAAGTTTAGACGAGTATTTCGCAAATTTTAATGTTAACTATAAATAGTAAAGTTTTTTAGTTTCGATTTCCTTATTTAAATTATTAATCACGAATTAATGATAAATAACTAAAATGGTTAATGGTTTTCTGTGTAACTTTCATAACGATTCAGTTAAAATATTCATAGATCATTTAAAAATATTTCATAAATGTAAAACTACCGATACATTTTTATGTTTAGAAGATAATTGTTTACAAAATTTTGAAAATATAAGTACTTTTAAAAGACATTTAATACGGCAACACTCAAATCCATCAAAAAATATTAATCCAACAGACAAAAATCATTCTGAAATTGTAAATCTTGATTATGCCGAACAGACAAATAACACCGGTACTTTATTTCAATCCACAAGTTCTAACAATGGTTCTTGCCAAACCCAAAATTACTCTAAAAAGCTTCGTGGGAGTTAGAAGAATTGTTTCCTAAATTTCTGGGTAAGTTTTAGCAAATTATTTGGTATTTGTTTGTAATTAACATATCTTATTGTTCAGATCATGGTATGGATATGCAAGCTTTAGGCTGGTTACAACCTAGGCAGCTTAGTTATTTATTTAAGGAATCAGAAACTGGCATCAGGATTAAATTTGAACATCATCTTAAATTGTGGCAGGAGCAAAAAAATGACGCACAAGAATCGATCGAATTGTGGCAGGAGCAAAAAAATGACGCACAAGAATCGATCGTTGGAACATCTAATGGGGCCCATGAGGACACCATAATATCATCTACAAATATAAACATTATACAAAATTTACGTATCATATTGTTATTATAATACGATTAATTTTTTATAGTTAGTACAAGATATCCTGTCAAGCACGAAAAGTGGAGAAACAATTTTAAAATTTTATAAGGATAACGGTTTTATTCAAAATATCCATAGGGAGAATATGTGCTCCTTTATAGTAGATCACTATCTAATTGAGAAACGAATAAAACCTAGCGTCAAACAAATTGAAGCCATAGCTCTAAATATTATAAATACTTTTCCTGGAGAAAATTTGGTAATTAGATAATGTTTGAATTACAATTATTGGTTTGGATAACTAATTATTTGCTTATTCCTAGAATACCTATTTTATCCGTCGCGGACACAAACCACCAATTGGTAAATTGTTTAACAAATTTAGTTACCAGTCTAAAAAAATGAATAAGTTTTTGAAATTGGCATCTTCTAAAAGCGCGGATATGTCAGCTTCACAAATATCCTCATCATCAGAAGTTCATCAAAGCTCATCAAAACACAACATTTGTTTGGAAGTACCAATGTATAAACCAAATATTTTGGAATACCAGACAATTAAAACGGAGCTTTTAAATTTACGGAGTCCAAGAGATCTTCTGTTAGAAAAATGGCAAATAACTTCCAAAGATAGGATGACTGAAATTGGAAGGAGCAACGACCCATGCCTGTCTGAAATTTTTACAGAGTGGCCATTGTATAAACATCCATTAGGACCAGAACTCGTATGTATTCTATATTAGACAACATATTTTTAGCATTAACTGCTTAAAATTACAGCTTACTGGTTAAATTACAGATAAACATGGATTTCCATACAGAATATCCCAATTGTGTTACGTTGTATTCAATATGGAACGAATTTCTTAAAAAAATTCCAAGCATTGTTGAGTCCAACTTAAAGCATGCAGGCTATAGAACGAAGTTCTTTGATATTTTAAAGAAAAAGAATGAATTAAATTCTGGTTAGTAATTTTATTGTTTATGGTTATAAAAAGAATACAATTCGAATATAAATATAATAACAATGTTAATTAATGCTCTGTTTTAAATAATTTCGTTACAGATGCTTACAACATCGAGATTTTTAATATATTAAGCGCTCTTTTACCACCATCAACAATAAGCACAAATACAAAACCTAATCACTTTCTAAAGTATTCAATAAAAGACAGTCAAAAATGGTTTCTACTTCAATTTGAGACGTTAGCAGAAATGGAGGTTGAAATTGCCAAATTAAAAAAGCAAAGCTTGAACGAAAAAACACCGCTACAGCCCTTATTGATTTGCACAGGGAAGATCACTGATGCAGTACAGTTTTTAATTATGTTAGACGACGTCAAATTCATTTGTGGCAGTTTCTTAGAGGCTGTTGACATTCAATTTAAATCTTATCAAATTTTTCAATTGGAATATCCTAAGCCATGCTATAACGTTTGGCTATTTATTCAGCTATATTTTTATAAAATAGTTACAAAATATGACAAAAAAATACCGTCAGTAATTACGTTAATAACCGATCTCGAAAATAGGCCACAATAGGTCATTTTCTAAATTATTTTATTATATTTATAAATGAATCCAAAATTTAGTTTTATATTTTTATATTTAGTTTTATATTTTAAATGGATTAAACAAATTTAATTGTTATTTTGTTATTGGGAAGAGAGTTTTAAATAAAAATATTTTCATCAATATATATATATACTTATGTATGAATAAAGAAATATTTAATATATAAATAAATACTTTGAAGTAAAAATGAATTGTATTTTGTTTTATTTTATAATCCCGCAAGTTATATATATATATATATATATATATATATATATATATATATATATATATATATATATATATATATATAGTGTGTGTTAATTTGACGAATGCACTATTTCAAATTAGCTTTGCAATGTGTTAAATTTCGAGCGCACATTTCACCATAATGCCAATCTAATTAAAAATAGTAAATACGTCAAATTCACTTAGCTCAAATCTAATTTATGTGAATTTGACTTTACTACGGTGGCAAATTTTACTTAATATGATCTTGGTGCATTGGTAATTTAGGAATACAACTTTAGTCAATTTTACTTCCATATAATTTTAGAAATGGCTAATAGAACGTTTTGGTTAATTTATTTTAACTTATCTTATAAGCAATATTTGATAATCATTATTGTATGTATTTTACTTGTGCTTAGTTAAAACTGATTTTATTTATAGTAAAATATTTGCGTATCATTTTGTAAAATTTGCTATTGAATTATTGCAATTATGGCCGAGCGCTAAGTAAGCTGAATTCTTACATAAATATTTGTTAGTTTAGCTTATCTTTTTTCTTAAATATGCCTATTCTTTTTTCTCAGTGTACTACTACAGATTTTTTACAAAATTGAATTTTTATTGAAAATCACTGTTTGAAGCTTTTTAAAAATTCTGGGCCAAAAATGTATACTTTGTCACCATGTTTCGATTGCTCTGGCCTATTCCACTAATAATAGCTTTTAACATTTGCAAATATTGTCCCAACTTGCTTTTAAGTCGCCTGGTTACTACTACAGATTTTTTACAAAATTGAATTTTTATTGAAAATCACTGTTTGAAGCTTTTTAAAAATTCTGGGCCAAAAATGTATACTCTGTTACCATGTTTCGATTGATCTGGCCTATTCCACTAATAATAGCTTTTAACATTTGCAAATATTGTCCCAACTTACTTTTAAGTCGCCTGGTTACTACTATAGATTTTTTACAAAATTAAATTTTTATTGAAAATTACTGTTTGAAGCTTTTTAAAAATTCTGTGCCCAAAATGTATACTCTGTTACCATGTTTCGATTGCTATGGCCTATCCCACTAACAATAGCTTTTAACATTTGCAAATATTGTCCCAACTTGCTTTTAAGTTGCCTGGTTACTACTACAGATTTTTTACAAAATTGAATTTTTATTGAAAATCACTCTTTGAAGCTTTTTAAAAATTCTAGGCCAAAAATGTAAACTCTGTTACCATGTTTCGATTGCTATGGCCTATCCCACTAATAATATCTTTTGAAACTTGCAAATATTGTCCCAACTTGCTTTTAAGTTACCTGGTTACTACTACAGATTTTATACAAAATTGAATTTTTATTGAAAATCAATGTTTGGAGCTTTTAAAAAATTCTGGGCCAAAAATGTATAGGTACTCTGTTAAGATGTTTCGATTGCTATGGCCTATCCCACTAACAATAGCTTTTAACATTTGCAAATATTGTCCCAACTTGCTTTTAAGTCGCCTGGGTTCTACTACAGATTTTTTACAAAATTGAATTTTTATTGAAAATCACTGTTTGAAGCTTTTCAAAAATTCTGGACCAAAAATGTATACTCTATTACCGTGTTTCGATTGCTACGGCCTATCCCACTAACAATAGCATTTAACATTTGCAAATATTGTCCCAGCTTGCGTTTAAGTCGCCTGGTTACTACTACAGATTTTTTACAAAATTGAATTTTTATTGAAAATCACTCTTTGAAGCTTTTTAAAAATTCTAGGCCAAAAATGTATACTCTGTTACCATGTTTTGATTGCTATGGCCTATACCACTAACAATAACTTTTGAAATTTGCAAATTTTGTCCCAACTTGCTTTTAAGTCGCCTGGTTACTACTACAGATTTTTTACAAAATTGAATTTTTATTGAAAATCACTGTTTGAAGCTTTTTAAAAATTCTGGGCCAAAAATGTATACTTTGTCACCATGTTTCGATTGCTCTGGCCTATTCCACTAATAATAGCTTTTAACATTTGCAAATATTGTCCCAACTTGCTTTTAAGTCGCCTGGTTACTACTACAGATTTTTTACAAAATTGAATTTTTATTGAAAATCACTGTTTGAAGCTTTTTAAAAATTCTGGGCCAAAAATGTATACTCTGTTACCATGTTTCGATTGCTCTGGCCTATTCCACTAATAATAGCTTTTAACATTTGCAAATATTGTCCCAACTTACTTTTAAGTTGCCTGGTTACTACTACAGATTTTTTACAAAATTGAATTTTTATTGAAAATCACTCTTTGAAGCTTTTTAAAAATTCTAGGCCAAAAATGTAAACTCTGTTACCATGTTTCGATTGCTATGGCCTATCCCACTAATAATATCTTTTGAAACTTCCAAATATTGTCCCAACTTGCTTTTAAGTTACCTGGTTACTACTACAGATTTTATACAAAATTGAATTTTTATTGAAAATCAATGTTTGAAGCTTTTAAAAAATTCTAGACCAAAAATGTATACTCTGTTACCATGTTTCGATTGCTATGGCCTATCCCACTAACAATATCCTTTGAAACTTGCAAATATTGTCCCAACTTGCTTTAAGTCGCCTGGGTACTACTACAGATTTTTTACAAAATATAATTTTTATTGAAAATCACTGTTTGGAGCTTTTAAAAAATTCTAGGCCAAAAATGTATACTCTGTTAACATGTTTCGATTGCTATGGCCTATCCCACTAACAATAGCTTTTAACATTTGCAAATATTGTCCCAACTTGCTTTTAAGTCGCCTGGGTACTACTACAGATTTTTTACAAAATTGAATTTTTATTGAAAATCACTGTTTGGAGCTTTTTAAAAATTCTAGGCCAAAAATGTATACTCTGTTAACATGTTTCGATTGCTATGGCCTATCCCACTAACAGTAGCTTTTAACATTTGCAAATATTGTCCCAACTTGCTTTTAAGTTGCCTGGTTACTACTACAGATTTTTTACAAAATTGAATTTTTATTGAAAATCACTGTTTAGAGCTTTTTAAAAATTCTAGGCCAAAAATGTATAATCTATTACCATGTTTCGATTGCTATGGCCTATTCCACTAACAATATCCTTTGAAACTTGCAAATATTGTCCCAACTTGCTTTTAAGTCGCCTGGGTACTACTACAGATTTTTTACAAAATTAAATTTTTATTGAAAATCAATGTTTGAAGCCTTTTAAAAATTCTGGACCAAAAATGTATACTCTGTTACCATATTTCGATTGCTATGGCCTATCCCACTAACAATAGCTTTTAAGATTTGCAAATATTGTCCCAACTTGCGTTTAAGTCGCCGGGTTACTACTACAGATTTTTTACAAAATTGAATTTTTATTGAAAATCACTGTTTGGAGCTTTTTAAAAATTTTAGGCAAAAAATGTATACTCTGTTAACATGTTTCGATTGCTATGGCCTATCCCACTAACAATAGCTTTTAACATTTGCAAATATTGTCCCAACTTGCTTTTAAGTTGCCTGGTTGCTTTTACTGATTTTTTACAAAATTAAATGTTTATTGAAAATCACTGTTTGAAGCTTTTTAAAAATTCTAGGCCAAAAATGTATACTCTGTTACCATGTTTCGATTGCTATGGCCTATCCCACTAACAATATCTTTTGAAACTTGTTGAACTTCTACAGATTTTTTACAAAATTGAATTTTTATTGAAAATCACTGTTTGAAGCTTTTTAAAAATTCTGGACCAAAAATGTATACTCTGTTACCATGTTTTGATTGCTATAGCCTATACCACTAACAATAGCTTTTAACATTTGCAAATATTATCCCAACTTGCTTTTAAGTTGCCTGGTTACTACTACAGATTTGTTACAAAATTGAATTTTTATTGAAAATCAATGTTTGAAGCTTTTTAAAAATTCTAGGCCAAAAATGTACACTTTGTTACCATGTTTCGATTGCTATGGCCTATCCCACTAACAATATCCTTTGAAACTTGCAAATATTGTCCCAACTTGCTTTTAAGTCGCCTGGGTACTACTACAGATTTTTTACAAAATTGAATTTTTATTGAAAATCACTGTTTGGAGCTTTTAAAAAATTCTAGGCCAAAAATGTATACTCTGTTAAGATGTTTCGATTGCTATGGCCTATCCCACTAACAATAGCTTTTAACATTTGCAAATATTGTCCCAACTTGCGTTTAAGTCGCCTGGTTACTACTACAGATTTTTTACAAAATTGAATTTTTATTGAAAATCACTGTTTGGAGCTTTTTAAAAATTCCAGGCCAAAAATGTATACTCTGTTAAGATGTTTCGATTGCTATGGCCTATCCCACTAACAATAGCTTTTAACATTTGCAAATATTGTCCCAACTTGCTTTTAAGTCGCCTGGGTACTACTACAGATTTTTTACAAAATTGAATTTTTATTGAAAATTACTGTTTGGAGCTTTTTAAAAATTCTAGGCAAAAATTGTATACTCTGTTAACATGTTTCGATTGCTATGGCCTATCCCACTAACAATAGCTTTTAACATTTGCAAATATTGTCCCAACTTGCTTTTAAGTCGCCTGGGTACTACTACAGATTTTTTACAAAATTGAATTTTTATTGAAAATTACTGTTTGGAGCTTTTTAAAAATTCTAGGCCAAAAATGTATACTCTGTTAAGATGTTTCGATTGCTATGGCCTATCCCACTAACAATAGCTTTTAACATTTGCAAATATTGTCCCAACTTGCTTTTAAGTCGCCTGGGTACTACTACAGATTTTTTACAAAATTGAATTTTTATTGAAAATCACTGTTTGGAGCTTTTAAAAAATTCTAGGCCAAAAATGTATACTCTGTTAAGATGTTTTGATTGCTATGGCCTATCCCACTAACAATAGCTTTTAACATTTGCAAATATTGTCCCAACTTGCTTTTAAGTCGCCTGGGTACTACTACAGATTTTTTACAAAATTGAATTTTTATTGAAAATCACTGTTTGGAGCTTTTAAAAAATTCTAGGCCAAAAATGTATACTCTGTTAACATGTTTCGATTGCTATGGCCTATCCCACTAACAATAGCTTTTAACATTTGCAAATATTGTCCCAACTTGCTTTTAAGTTGCCTGGTTACTACTACAGATTTTTTACAAAATTGAATTTTTATTGAAAATCACTGTTTGGAGCTTTTTAAAAATTCTAGGCAAAAAATGTATACTCTGTTAACATGTTTCGATTGCTATGGCCTATCCCACTAACAATAGCTTTTAACATTTGCAAATATTATCCCAACTTGCTTTTAAGTTACCTGGGTACTACTACAGATTTTTTACAAAATTGACTTTTTATTGAAAATCACTGTTTGAAGCTTTTTAAAAATTCTGGGCCAAAAATGTATACTCTGTTACCATGTTTCGATTGCTATGGCCTATCCCACTAACAATATCTTTTGAAACTTGTTGAACTTCTACAGATTTTTTACAAAATGAATTTTTATTGAAAATCACTGTTTGAAGCTTTTTAAAAATTCTGGACCAAAAATGTATACTCTGTTACCATGTTTTGATTGCTATAGCCTATACCACTAACAATAGCTTTTAACATTTGCAAATATTATCCCAACTTGCTTTTAAGTTGCCTGGTTACTACTACAGATTTGTTACAAAATTGAATTTTTATTGAAAATCAATGTTTGAAGCTTTTTAAAAATTCTAGGCCAAAAATGTACACTTTGTTACCATGTTTCGATTGCTATGGCCTATCCCACTAACAATATCCTTTGAAACTTGCAAATATTGTCCCAACTTGCTTTTAAGTCGCCTGGGTACTACTACAGATTTTTTACAAAATTGAATTTTTATTGAAAATCACTGTTTGGAGCTTTTAAAAAATTCTAGGCCAAAAATGTATACTCTGTTAAGATGTTTCGATTGCTATGGCCTATCCCACTAACAATAGCTTTTAACATTTGCAAATATTGTCCCAACTTGCGTTTAAGTCGCCTGGTTACTACTACAGATTTTTTACAAAATTGAATTTTTATTGAAAATCACTGTTTGGAGCTTTTTAAAAATTCCAGGCCAAAAATGTATACTCTGTTAAGATGTTTCGATTGCTATGGCCTATCCCACTAACAATAGCTTTTAACATTTGCAAATATTGTCCCAACTTGCTTTTAAGTCGCCTGGGTACTACTACAGATTTTTTACAAAATTGAATTTTTATTGAAAATTACTGTTTGGAGCTTTTTAAAAATTTTAGGCAAAAATTGTATACTCTGTTAACATGTTTCGATTGCTATGGCCTATCCCACTAACAATAGCTTTTAACATTTGCAAATATTGTCCCAACTTGCTTTTAAGTCGCCTGGGTACTACTACAGATTTTTTACAAAATTGAATTTTTATTGAAAATTACTGTTTGGAGCTTTTTAAAAATTCTAGGCCAAAAATGTATACTCTGTTAAGATGTTTCGATTGCTATGGCCTATCCCACTAACAATAGCTTTTAACATTTGCAAATATTGTCCCAACTTGCTTTTAAGTCGCCTGGGTACTACTACAGATTTTTTACAAAATTGAATTTTTATTGAAAATCACTGTTTGGAGCTTTTAAAAAATTCTAGGCCAAAAATGTATACTCTGTTAAGATGTTTTGATTGCTATGGCCTATCCCACTAACAATAGCTTTTAACATTTGCAAATATTGTCCCAACTTGCTTTTAAGTCGCCTGGGTACTACTACAGATTTTTTACAAAATTGAATTTTTATTGAAAATCACTGTTTGGAGCTTTTAAAAAATTCTAGGCCAAAAATGTATACTCTGTTAACATGTTTCGATTGCTATGGCCTATCCCACTAACAATAGCTTTTAACATTTGCAAATATTGTCCCAACTTGCTTTTAAGTTGCCTGGTTACTACTACAGATTTCTTACAAAATTGAATTTTTATTGAAAATCACTGTTTGGAGCTTTTTAAAAATTCTAGGCAAAAAATGTATACTCTGTTAACATGTTTCGATTGCTATGGCCTATCCCACTAACAATAGCTTTTAACATTTGCAAATATTATCCCAACTTGCTTTTAAGTTACCTGGGTACTACTACAGATTTTTTACAAAATTGACTTTTTATTGAAAATCACTGTTTGAAGCTTTTTAAAAATTCTGGGCCAAAAATGTATACTCTGTTACCATGTTTCGATTGCTATGGCCTATCCCACTAACAATATTTTTTGAAACTTGCAAATATTGTCCCAACTTGCTTTTAAGTTGCCTGGGTACTACTACAGATTTTTTACAAAATTGAATTTTTATTGAAAATCACTGTTTGAAGCTTTTCAAAAATTCTAGGCCAAAAATGTATAATCTGTTACCATGTTTCGATTGCTATGGCCTATTCCACTAACAATATCCTTTGAAACTTGCAAATATTGTCCCAACTTGCTTTTAAGTCGCCTGGGTACTACTACAGATTTTTTACAAAATTAAATTTTTATTGAAAATCAATGTTGGAAGACTTTTAAAAATTCTGGACCAAAAATGTATACTCTGTTACCATATTTCGATTGCTATGGCCTATCCCACTAACAATAGCTTTTAACATTTGCAAATATTGTCCCAACTTGCGTTTAAGTCGCCTGGTTACTACTACAGATTTTTTACAAAATTGAATTTTTATTGAAAATCACTGTTTGGAGCTTTTTAAAAATTTTAGTCAAAAAATGTATACTCTGTTAACATGTTTCGATTGCTATGGCCTATCCCACTAACAATAGCTTTTAACATTTGCAAATATTGTCCCAACTTGCTTTTAAGTTGCCTGGTTGCTTTTACTGATTTTTTACAAAATTAAATTTTTATTGAAAATCACTGTTTGAAGCTTTTTAAAAATTCTAGGCCAAAAATGTATACTCTGTTACCATGTTTCGATTGCTATGGCCTATCCCACTAACAATATCTTTTGAAACTTGTTGAACTTCTACAGATTTTTTACAAAATTGAATTTTTATTGAAAATCACTGTTTGATGCTTTTTAAAAATTCTGGACCAAAAATGTATACTCTGTTACCATGTTTCGATTGCTATAGCCTATACCACTAACAATAGCTTTTAACATTTGCAAATATTGTCCCAACTTGCTTTTAAGTTGCCTGGTTACTACTACAGATTTTTTACAAAATTGAATTTTTATTGAAAATCAATGTTTGAAGCTTTTTAAAAATTCTAGGCCAAAAATGTACACTCTGTTACCATGTTTCGATTGCTATGGCCTATCCCACTAACAATATCCTTTGAAACTTGCAAATATTGTCCCAACTTGCTTTTAAGTCGCCTGGGTACTACTACAGATTTTTTACAAAATTGAATTTTTATTGAAAATCACTGTTTGGAGCTTTTAAAAAATTCTAGGCCAAAATTGTATACTCTGTTAAGATGTTTCGATTGCTATGGCCTATCCCACTAACAATAGCTTTTAACATTTGCAAATATTGTCCCAACTTGCTTTTAAGTCGCCTGGTTACTACTACAGATTTTTTACAAAATTGAATTTTTATTGAAAATCACTGTTTGGAGCTTTTAAAAAATTCTAGGCCAAAAATGTATACTCTGTTAAGATCTTTTGATTGCTATGGCCTATCCCACTAACAATAGCTTTTAACATTTGCAAATATTGTCCCAACTTGCTTTTAAGTCGCCTGGGTACTACTACAGATTTTTTACAAAATTGAATTTTTATTGAAAATCACTGTTTGGAGCTTTTAAAAAATTCTAGGCCAAAAATGTATACTCTGTTAACATGTTTCGATTGCTATGGCCTATCCCACTAACAATAGCTTTTAACATTTGCAAATATTGTCCCTACTTGCTTTTAAGTTGCCTGGTTACTACTACAGATTTTTTACAAAATTGAATTTTTATTGAAAATCACTGTTTAGAGCTTTTTAAAAATTCTAGGCCAAAAATGTATAATCTGTTACCATGTTTCGATTGCTATGGCCTATTCCACTAACAATATCCTTTGAAACTTTCAAATATTGTCCCAACTTGCTTTTAAGTCGCCTGGGTACTACTACAGATTTTTTACAAAATTGAATTTTTATTGAAAATCACTGTTTGGAGCTTTTAAAAAATTCTAGGCCAAAAATGTATACTCTGTTAACATGTTTCGATTGCTATGGTCTATCCCACTAACAATATCCTTTGAAACTTGCAAATATTGTTTCAACTTGCTTTTAAGTCGCCTGGGTACTACTACAGATTTTTTACAAAATTGAATTTTTATTCAAAATCACTGTTTGGAGCTTTTAAAAAATTCTAGGCCAAAAATGTATACTCTGTTAAGATGTTTCGATTGCTATGGCCTATCCCACTAACAATAGCTTTTAACATTTGCAAATATTGTCCCAACTTGCGTTTAAGTCGCCTGGTTACTACTACAGATTTTTTACAAAATTGAATTTTTATTGAAAATCACTGTTTGGAGCTTTTTAAAAATTCCAGGCCAAAAATGTATACTCTGTTAAGATGTTTTGATTGCTATGGCCTATCCCACTAACAATAGCTTTTAACATTTGCAAATATTGTCCCAACTTGCTTTTAAGTCGCCTGGGTACTACTACAGATTTTTTACAAAATTGAATTTTTATTGAAAATTACTGTTTGGAGCTTTTTAAAAATTCTAGGCCAAAAATGTATACTCTGTTAAGATGTTTCGATTGCTATGGCCTATCCCACTAACAATAGCTTTTAACATTTGCAAATATTGTCCCAACTTGCTTTTAAGTCGCCTGGGTACTACTACAGATTTTTTACAAAATTGAATTTTTATTGAAAATCACTGTTTGGAGCTTTTAAAAAATTCTAGGCCAAAAATGTATACTCTGTTAAGATGTTTTGATTGGTATGGCCTATCCCACTAACAATAGCTTTTAACATTTGCAAATATTGTCCCAACTTGCTTTTAAGTCGCCTGGGTACTACTACAGATTTTTTACAAAATTGAATTTTTATTGAAAATCACTGTTTGGAGCTTTTAAAAAATTCTAGGCCAAAAATGTATACTCTGTTAACATGTTTCGATTGCTATGGCCTATCCCACTAACAATAGCTTTTAACATTTGCAAATATTGTCCCAACTTGCTTTTAAGTTGCCTTGTTACTACTACAGATTTCTTACAAAATTGAATTTTTATTGAAAATCACTGTTTGGAGCTTTTTAAAAATTCTAGGCTCTGTTAACATGTTTCGATTGCTATGGCCTATCCCACTGACAATAGCTTTTAACATTTGCAAATATTGTCCCAACTTGCTTTTAAGTTGCCTAGGTACTACTACAGATTTTTTACAAAATTGACTTTTTATTGAAAATCACTGTTTGAAGCTTTTTAAAAATTCTGGGCCAAAAATGTATACTCTGTTAAGATGTTTCGATTGCTATGGCCTATCCCACTAACAATAACCTTTGAAACTTGCAAATATTGTCCCAACTTGCTTTTAAGTTGCCTGGGTACTACTACAGATTTTTTACAAAATTGAATTTTTATTGAAAATCAGTGTTTGAAGCTTTTCAAAAATTCTAGACCAAAAATGTATACTCTGTTACCATGTTTCGATTGCTATGGCCTATCCCACTAACAATAACCTTTGAAACTTGCAAATATTGTCCCAACTTGCTTTTAAGTCGGCTGGGTACTACTACAGATTTTTTACAAAATATAATTTTTATTGAAAATCACTGTTTGGAGCTTTTCAAAAATTCTAGGCCAAAAATGTATACTCTGTTAACATGTTTCGATTGCTATGGCCTATCCCACTAACAATAGCTTTTAACATTTGCAAATATTGTCCCAACTTGCTTTTAAGTCGCCTGCGTACTGCTACAGATTTTTTACAAAATTGAATTTTTATTGAAAATCACTGTTTGAAGCTTTTTAAAAATTCTGGACCAAAAATGTATACTCTGTTACCATGTTTTGATTGGTATGGCCTATCCCACTAACAATAGCTTTTAACATTTGCAAACATTGTCCCAACTTGCTTTTCAGTTGCCTGGTTACTACTACAGATTTTTTACAAAATTGAATTTTTATTGAAAATCAATGTTTGAAGCTTTTTAAAAATTCTGGGCCAAAAATGTACACTCTGTTACCATGTTTCGATTGCTATGGCCTATCCCACTAACAATATCCTTTGAAACTTGCAAATATTGTCCCAACTTGCTTTTAAGTCGCCTGGGTACTACTACAGATTTTTTACAAAATTGAATTTTTATTGAAAATCACTGTTTGGAGCTTTTAAAAAATTCTAGGCCAAAAATGTATACTCTGTTAAGATGTTTCGATTGCTATGGCCTATCCCACTAACAATAGCTTTTAACATTTGCAAATATTGTCCCAACTTGCGTTTAAGTCGCCTGGTTACTACTACAGATTTTTTACAAAATTGAATTTTTATTGAAAATCACTGTTTGGAGCTTTTTAAAAATTCCAGGCCAAAAATGTATACTCTGTTAAGATGTTTTGATTGCTATGGCCTATCCCACTAACAATAGCTTTTAACATTTGCAAATATTGTCCCAACTTGCTTTTAAGTTGCCTGGTTACTACTACAGATTTTTTACAAAATTTAATTTTTATTGAAAATCACTGTTTGGAGCTTTTTAAAAATTCTAGGCAAAAAATGTATACTCTGTTAACATGTTTCGATTGCTATGGCCTATCCCACTAACAATAGCTCTTGACATTTGCAAATATTGTCCCAACTTGCTTTTAAGTTGCCTGGGTACTACTACAGATTTTTTACAAAATTGACTTTTTATTGAAAATCACTGTTTGAAGCTTTTTAAAAATTCTGGGCCAAAAATGTATACTCTGTTACCATGTTTCGATTGCTATGGCCTATCCCACTAACAATATTTTTTGAAACTTGCAAATATTGTCCCAACTTGCTTTTAAGTTGCCTGGGTACTACTACAGATTTTTTACAAAATTGAATTTTTATTGAAAATCAGTGTTTGAAGCTTTTCAAAAATTCTAGACCAAAAATGTATACTCTGTTACCATGTTTCGATTGCTATGGCCTATTCCACTAACAATAACCTTTGAAACTTGCAAATATTGTCCCAACTTGCTTTTAAGTCGCCTGGGTACTACTACAGATTTTTTACAAAATTGAATTTTTATTGAAAATCACTGTTTGGAGCTTTTTAAAAATTCTAGGCCAAAAATGTATACTCTGTTACCATGTTTTGATTGCTATGGCCTATCCCACTAATAATAGATTTTAACATTTGCAAATATTGTCCCAACTTGCTTTTAAGTTGCCTGGTTACTACTACAGATTTTTTACAAAATTGAATTTTTATTGAAAATCACTGTTTAGAGCTTTTTAAAAATTCTAGGCCAAAAATGTATAATCTGTTACCATGTTTCGATTGCTATGGCCTATTCCACTAACAATATCCTTTGAAACTTGCAAATATTGTCCCAACTTGCTTTTAAGTCGCCTGGGTACTACTACAGATTTTTTACAAAATTAAATTTTTATTGAAAATCAATGTTGGAAGACTTTTAAAAATTCTGGACCAAAAATGTATACTCTGTTACCATATTTCGATTGCTATGGCCTATCCCACTAACAATAGCTTTTAACATTTGCAAATATTGTCCCAACTTGGTTTTAAGTTGCCTGGTTGCTTTTACTGATTTTTTACAAAATTAAATTTTTATTGAAAATCACTGTTTGGAGCTTTTTAAAAATTCTAGGCCAAAAATGTATACTCTGTTACCATGTTTCGATTGCTATGGCCTATCCCACTAACAATATCTTTTGAAACTTGTTGAACTTCTACAGATTTTTTACAAAATTGAATTTTTATTGAAAATTACTGTTTGAAGCTTTTTAAAAATTCTGGACCAAAAATGTATACTCTGTTACCATGTTTCGATTGCTATAGCCTATACCACTAACAATAGCTTTTAACATTTGCAAATATTGTCCCAACTTGCTTTTAAGTTGCCTGGTTACTACTACAGATTTTTTACAAAATTGAATTTTTATTGAAAATCAATGTTTGAAGCTTTTTAAAAATTCTAGGCCAAAAATGTACACTCTGTTACCATGTTTCGATTGCTATGGCCTATCCCACTAACAATATCCTTTGAAACTTGCAAATATTGTCCCAACTTGCTTTTAAGTCGCCTGGGTACTACTACAGATTTTTTACAAAATTGAATTTTTATTGAAAATCACTGTTTGGAGCTTTTAAAAAATTCTAGGCCAAAAATGTATACTCTGTTAAGATGTTTCGATTGCTATGGCCTATCCCACTAACAATAGCTTTTAACATTTGCAAATATTGTCCCAACTTGCGTTTAAGTCGCCTGGTTACTACTACAGATTTTTTTTGCAAAATTGAATTTTTATTGAAAATCACTGTTTGGAGCTTTTTAAAAATTCTAGGCAAAAAATGTATACTCTGTTAAGATGTTTCGATTGCTATGGCCTATCCCACTAACAATAGCTTTTAACATTTGCAAATATTGTCCCAACTTGCTTTTAAGTTGCCTGGTTGCTTCTACAGATTTTTTACAAAATTGAATTTTTATTGAAAATCACTGTTTGGAGCTTTTTAAAAATTTTAGGCCAAAAATGTGTACTCTGTTACCATGTTTCGATTGCTATGGCCTATCCCACTAACAATAGCTTTTAACATTTGCAAATATTGTCCCAACTTGCGTTTAAGTCGCCTGGTTACTACTACAGATTTTTTACAAAATTGAATTTTTATTGAAAATCAATGTTTGGAGCTTTTCAAAAATTCTAGGCCAAAAATGTATACTCTGTTAACATGTTTCGATTGCTATGGCCTATCCCACTAACAATAGCTTTTAACATTTGCAAATATTGTCCCAACTTGCTTTTAAGTCGCCTGGGTACTACTACAGATTTTTTACAAAATTGAATTTTTATTGAAAATCACTGTTTGGAGCTTTTTAAAAATTCTAGGCCAAAAATGTATACTCTGTTACCATGTTTTGATTGCTATGGCCTATCCCACTAATAATAGATTTTAACATTTGCAAATATTGTCCCAACTTGCTTTTAAGTTGCCTGGTTACTACTACAGATTTTTTACAAAATTGAATTTTTATTGAAAATCACTGTTTAGAGCTTTTCAAAAATTCTAGGCCAAAAATGTATAATCTGTTACCATGTTTCGATTGCTATGGCCTATTCCACTAACAATATCCTTTGAAACTTGCAAATATTGTCCCAACTTGCTTTTAAGTCGCCTGGGTACTACTACAGATTTTTTACAAAATTAAATTTTTATTGAAAATCAATGTTGGAAGACTTTTAAAAATTCTGGACCAAAAATGTATACTCTGTTACCATATTTCGATTGCTATGGCCTATCCCACTAACAATAGCTTTTAACATTTGCAAATATTGTCCCAACTTGGTTTTAAGTTGCCTGGTTGCTTTTACTGATTTTTTACAAAATTAAATTTTTATTGAAAATCACTGTTTGGAGCTTTTTAAAAATTCTAGGCCAAAAATGTATACTCTGTTACCATGTTTCGATTGCTATGGCCTATCCCACTAACAATATCTTTTGAAACTTGTTGAACTTCTACAGATTTTTTACAAAATTGAATTTTTATTGAAAATTACTGTTTGAAGCTTTTTAAAAATTCTGGACCAAAAATGTATACTCTGTTACCATGTTTCGATTGCTATAGCCTATACCACTAACAATAGCTTTTAACATTTGCAAATATTGTCCCAACTTGCTTTTAAGTTGCCTGGTTACTACTACAGATTTTTTACAAAATTGAATTTTTATTGAAAATCAATGTTTGAAGCTTTTTAAAAATTCTAGGCCAAAAATGTACACTCTGTTACCATGTTTCGATTGCTATGGCCTATCCCACTAACAATATCCTTTGAAACTTGCAAATATTGTCCCAACTTGCTTTTAAGTCGCCTGGGTACTACTACAGATTTTTTACAAAATTGAATTTTTATTGAAAATCACTGTTTGGAGCTTTTAAAAAATTCTAGGCCAAAAATGTATACTCTGTTAAGATGTTTCGATTGCTATGGCCTATCCCACTAACAATAGCTTTTAACATTTGCAAATATTGTCCCAACTTGCGTTTAAGTCGCCTGGTTACTACTACAGATTTTTTTTGCAAAATTGAATTTTTATTGAAAATCACTGTTTGGAGCTTTTTAAAAATTCTAGGCAAAAAATGTATACTCTGTTAAGATGTTTCGATTGCTATGGCCTATCCCACTAACAATAGCTTTTAACATTTGCAAATATTGTCCCAACTTGCTTTTAAGTTGCCTGGTTGCTTCTACAGATTTTTTACAAAATTGAATTTTTATTGAAAATCACTGTTTGGAGCTTTTTAAAAATTTTAGGCCAAAAATGTGTACTCTGTTACCATGTTTCGATTGCTATGGCCTATCCCACTAACAATAGCTTTTAACATTTGCAAATATTGTCCCAACTTGCGTTTAAGTCGCCTGGTTACTACTACAGATTTTTTACAAAATTGAATTTTTATTGAAAATCAATGTTTGGAGCTTTTTAAAAATTCTAGGCCAAAAATGTATACTCTGTTACCATGTTTCGATTGCTATGGCCTAGCCCACTAACAATATCCTTTGAAACTTGCAAATATTGTCCCAACTTGCTTTTAAGTCGCCTGGGTACTACTACAGATTTTTTACAAAATTGAATTTTTATTGAAAATCACTGTTTGGAGCTTTTTAAAAATTCTAGGCCAAAAATGTATACTCTGTTAACATGTTTCGATTGCTATGGTCTATCCCACTAACAATAGCTTTTAACATTTGCAAATATTGTCCCAACTTGCTTTTAAGTTGCCTGGGTACTACTACAGGTTTTTTACAAAATTGAATTTTTATTGAAAATCACTGTTTGGAGCTTTTTAAAAATTCTAGGCAAAAAATGTCTACTCTGTTAACATGTTTCGATTGCTATGGCCTATCCCACTAACAATAGCTTTTAACATTTGCAAATATTGTCCCAACTTGCTTTTAAGTCGCCTGGGTACTAATACAAATTGTTTTCAAAATTGAATTTTTATTGAAAATTACTGTTTGGAGCTTTATAAAAATTCTAGGCCAAAAATGTATACTCTGTTACCATGTTTTGATTGCTATGGCCTATACCACTAACAAATCCTTTGAAACTTGCAAATATTGTCCCAACTTGCTTTTAAGTCGCCTGGGTACTACTACAGATTTTTTACAAAATTGAATTTTTATTGAAAATCACTGTTTGGAGCTTTTTAAAAATTCTAGGCCAAAAATGTATACTCTGTTAACATGTTTCGATTGCTATGGCCTATCCCACTAACAATAGATTTTAACATTTGCAAATATTGTCCCAACTTGCTTTTAAGTTGCCTGGTTGCTTCTACAGATTTTTTACAAAATTGAATTTTTATTGAAAATCACTGTTTGGAGCTTTTTAAAAATTCTAGGCAAAAAATGTATACTCTGTTAACATGTTTCGATTGCTATGGCCTATCCCACTAACAATAGCTTTTAACATTTGTAAATATTGTCCCAACTTGCTTTTAAGTCGCCTGGGTACTACTACAGATTTTTTACAAAATTGAATTTTTATTGAAAATCACTGTTTGGAGCTTTTAAAAAATTCTAGGCCAAAAATGTATACTCTGTTAAGATGTTTTGATTGCTATGGCCTATCCCACTAACAATAGCTTTTAACATTTGCAAATATTGTCCCAACTTGCTTTTAAGTCGCCTGGGTACTACTACAGATTTTTTACAACATTGCATTTTTATTGAAAATCACTGTTTGAAGCTTTTTAAAAATTCTAGGTTACAAATGTATATTCTGTTAACATTTTTTGATTGCTATGGCCTATCCCACTAACAATAGCTTTTAACATTTGCAAATATTGTCCCAACTTGGTTTTAAGTTGCCTGGTTACTACTACAAATTTTTTACAAAATTGAATTTTTATTGATAATCACTGTTTGAAGCTTTTCAAAAATTCTGGACCAAAAATGTACAATCTGTTAACATGTTTCGATTGCTATGGCCTGTCCAACTAACAATATCTTTTGAAACTTGCAAATATTGTCCCAACTTGGTTTTAAGTTGCCTGGTTACTACTACAGATTTTTTACAAAATTGAATTTTTATTGGAAATCACTGTTTGAAGCTTTTCAAAAATTCTGGACCAAAAATGTATACTCTGTTACCATGTTTCGATTGCTATGGCCTATCCAACTAACAATAGCTTTTAACATTCGCAAATACATTATTAAAATAAATGTTGTGAATGTGATAAAATAGTTCAGCGTTTGAAATGTATTGCTAAATATAAGAATTCTCCTAAGCGAGTTACCATCGACCAAACGTTCTTTATTAATTTATATATGAGCCTTTCAATTTAAGGTTGTTTATCATTATGTTGATAAGCAAAATGTAGGGTTAAGATGCACAAATAATTGGTCCAGCACAATTTATCACTCACTTGACTACAGCAAATTTAAACATAAATTTAAATCTAAATGTTAACCTAAATGTAAATCTTAATCTAAGTCTAAATCTATGGCTCTTTTCCAATTACTTAATTATTATTATTATTATTTTTATTTTATTTTTTATTTTAACCTATGCAATCTGTTCTGGGCCTCAAGGCACTTCCAACTCTTTCGCAGTTTACTTTTACCATTCTTCTTTACACAGTAATAGCCAAATCGAGGACTTACGGCTACAGACCCGTTTTGTGTAAACCACCTGCACATTGCATTGCTTCATGCCAACCTATAGTGCTGCCATGAAAGGTGGGTCGGCCCATGGATTCTGCACTCTCAATAAGGAGTCATAGATGTGTTCATCTTCATCACCGATCGTAGTCAGATGATGAAAAATCCCTTTTGCATCGCGCCCCTATAGGGATTCGAACCCGGTACCTCCCGATCCGCCGCATGTTTAACCACTGCGCCGTTTGATTGGTTACTTACTTAATTATTGGTGGAACCAAATTTTTTTAAATAAGTAAGTTGGCGAGATAACATATTTTCTGTCTCTTTTAGATAGTGTAATAGAAAATTAAATGCATTTCAAGGGGATTAAATAAATCCAAATACCAGCAAAATGAAATTATTCTTTTTAGTTTAAATACATATTTAAATATTATGCTTTTCATCAAAAGTCAATAATTCAAATCATCTTAAATTATTTTCGTCCAATTTTCCAAACAACATTCACATTTCTTTTAAAATTTTTGAAACAAATTAAAACAATAAAAAAGAGCAATTTAAAATAATGATCCAGAATGGACAAACTAATATTTTTTTTTTAATGGTAGCTGTCACAATAAGAAAATAAAACGAATTAAAATGGTTTCACCTACTTATTTAAGATTGGTCACTTAAGTCTAAATCTAAATTCCAAATCAAAATCTAATCCTAAATCTAAATCTAGCTCTAAATCTGAATTTAATTCTAAATCTGAATCTAAATATAACTCTAAACCTCAACGTAAATCTAAACCTAAATCCAATTCTTAATCCAAATCAAAATATAAATCGAACACTAAATCTAAATCTATATATAACACTAAATCTAAATCTAAGTCTAAGTTTAGATCAAATTCTAAACCTAAATCTTAAGCTAAGTCTAAATTTAAATCTACATCTAAATCTAACTTTAATCTAAATCTAAATCTATCTAAATTAAACCTAAATTTAAATCTAAACCTAAATCTAAATCTAAATCTAAATCTAAATCTAAATCTAAATCTAAATCTAAATCTAAATCTAAATCTAAATCTAAATCTAAATCTAAATCTAAATCTAAATCTAAATCTAAATCTAAATCTAAATCTAAATCTAAATCTAAATCTAAATCTAAATCTAAATCTAAATCTAAATCTAAATCTAAATCTAAATCTAAATCTAAATCTAAATCTAAATCTAAATCTAAATCTAAATCTAAATCTAAATCTAAATCTAAATCTAAATCTAAATCTAAATCTAAATCTAAATCTAAATCTTAATCTAAATCTAAATCTAAATCTAAATCTTAATCTAAAACCAAATCTAAAAGTAAATCTAAATCTAAATCTAAATCTAAATCTAAAACCAATTCTAAAAGTAAATCTAAATCTAAATCTAACTCGAAATCTAAATCTAAATTTAAATATGATTCCAAATCTAAATCTAATTTTGAATTTGATTTTGATTTTGATTTTGATTCCCATTTTTATTTTTATTTTATTATTATTTTTATTATTTGCATGGAAATAATTAAGCAATCTAAATGGTTGGCATAATAATCACAAATTCGGAGACCTTGTATCAAGAAAAGCAATCGGCGCACAATTGCAGATTTTGGAGTTTTAAAACTTAGAATTTGCTGATTTTAGTAAGGTGATTTTTCAAAATATCGAATTTTCTATGAAATGTATGGAAATAACGTAAATACGCATTGTTAGAACAATTACAGGTTTCATAGCTTGTGATTTTGGGCAAACCAATCAATTTTTAATAATGTATCGTTATTATCGTTTTAAAGATCTACACGTTTGCCCCATATTTAAGTGGAGCAATCATTTCATTTACTTTTGTATGCAGTGTTGTAGCAGTGTTTAAGCTTTTTTTTTTACAAAATGTAGCTTTTCAAGTCTTATTAGTTCTGATTACAAATGCCAAGTTGGTGCTCGATAATTTTCATTGCTTTAGTTGATAACTCAAAATTGACTAGTCTTTTTGTTTTCTTTAAGTTATAATTGCACCTGTAGTTTATCCAAGCAAAAATGTGAATTTCAACAGAATAACATTATCTCATACCACTGCTAACTGTTATACCATTGAAATTATGTTTTCGATTTTGTTTCAAGTATTTACACAATGTAAAATAACACAAGAAAGTATTAAGACTGTAAATATTTATAAACAACACAAGTAGTAAATATTATTAATGTTCACCAAACAACTATACAACGAAACTTTTATCAGCACCAGCAACAAAGATACGAACGAGCGAATATCACTCAAGAAAATTTACTTTCTCGCATTTTTGTTCCTTTTTATGTTTTTTGATTATTTCTAAGTGAAAAGTTTTTCTATTATGTACTCTCGCTATGTACATACATATACATTTATACCTTTTCCACTTCATGAGCTTCACCGTTTTTCTTTCTTAATTCTGGTTTGCTTGCGTTGACGAAATAAAAGAAAATTATTTCCTTTTGCATAGTAATAAAAATAAAGAAGTTCTTAAGCGTAACGGAAACAAAGAAACTCTCGCTCTCTATTTATTTTTGTATTGTACAGATGATATTATTAACAAGGTGCCCAAGTTACAAGAGTAACCAAACAAAAAAAAAAAAAAAAAAATTGCCGTGAAGGAACGAAACGAGAAAAGTTAAGATTTGGTGGAAAATGATGATGATGTTGATAATAACACCTTAAAAAAATTGTATAGTGTATTGTCGTTAAACGCACCTGTGGGATATTTAAAATGGTACAGAAAAAAATTGTTGCCAAAAGAAAATTTCTTCTATATACTCATGGTCGTCCGCTGTTTTCCGCTAAATACACACAAACAATGAATGTACGGATATAATACACATAATATAGACGAAAAACAAAAAGTAAATAAAGTTTATCGTGATAAAGACCCAAATCAAGGGAAATATAAAAGAAAAGCTCAACCAAACCAAACTATGGTATAGTTATATGCATTATAATATTTGATTATTGAATTGAATTGATTTTAGTATTTTTCCCTTTCGCGCTAGTATTCTTTGTGTTTGCCGTTTTATTTTTTTTTTTATGAACCATACGGCTTTACTCCTTAAGCTTTTTTAATTTGGTTGATTTAATCAAAACAAAGTAATTTCCGAAATAGGATTAAATGTTTGCTTTGTTTTGTGTGTGGTGCCGTCGACCAATAATTTTGGATGAATATAAAATTTTAGTGTGGTGAAATTTTATGGCAGCCGCTTGATTTTGGGTTTGGTGAATGAGCAATATGTTTTTACATCCATCAATTCAATAAAATTTGTTAGTCAGGCTTGCCCCGAAGGGTGAAATATGAAATGAAATCTTTGTGCAAATTCTGAGCCAAAAAAGATCAAAATCTGCAATTAAGCACCAATTTCCGTTGGTTCTTTGCCTCTTTTAAAGTCTCGTAGATCCTGTTCGTGCGTATTGTTTTGATTGTGGATCGAATTTGAAAATAGCTTGACATTCGTTAGAGATTCGTTGAGAATATTTTATTTTAACTCTACATAAGTTTTAAATTTGTACACAAACGGAGTGTTACATGATAAAACAAGTTGTTAGACTGCTTTGCTTCAAATTCACACAATACTTGCAAAATAAGGGCTCCTCAAAATGGCAAGTACTCTATAAATTTAAATCTGAAACAAAATGTTTCATAAAATTGACAATTATTCACAAAAAAAAATCGTGAACCAATTAAAATCTTTTTTTTTGTTTAAATTTGTTAAATCAACAACAAAAATTTAATAATTGAATTAATGTGAGTTCGAAGAGCATTTTAATCTAATTAACTTTTACTAGTACCGTGTACACATTAATTTAATTTATTTATGTGTGTATACACAATTATTTAACCAACAACAATTACATTAGTAGCATAAAAATAAAAATTAAATATTTAATTAAAATAATAATCTCGCGTATTCAACAAAAATATAAAAATCATTATAAATATTTTAATAGCATTACATAACTAAAATTAAAATTATGAAAACAAAAAAAAATTATACATTTTCATAATTTTTTATTTTAATTTCAATTTAAAATCACAAAAACTTGTGTATATTGTTACAAAAACAACAAAAAAAAAACTAATTATTAAATTATTTTGGTTATTTCGAAAAATAAATAAATTAATAAATAAATTAAAAAACAAATGGAAATTAAGTATAATTGTAAAATATTTTGTAACCAGTTTTTAATTTTATGGACTCGCCGTGTAACGAAAATAAATTTAATTGAAACTTTTAGGCTTTGTTTGATACATAGTAGGTAGATATCTGACCAGAAAACTTGGGGGGAGGCACGCAAAACAAAATTATTATTTTATTATGTAACAGTTTTGGATTCCGAATTGAAATATTTTTTTTTTTTTCGAAATTAATTTTAATTATTTTTCAATTACTGTTGACCGCACGCACATAAACTGAGTAATTGCAGAGGTAAATTATTGTAATGGTATTTATGGTGAATGGATTGGTTTTTCAATAATCAAATTAATTTTGTTACACTTGTGCTAAATATTTATTTTATTTAACATAATTCTGGTATAACCTGTATTAAATATGTATATGGTATTGGTATGAGCTTGCCCTCATACCAGCCAAAATGGTTAAATTTTTGTATGGTTTAATAATGAATCGCACTGTAAGTTGTAAAATGCTTATTAGTGGGCCCTGTTCCCGGATGTTTTTTTAATCCCGGGAATTGGGATCAAGTTTTACACAATCGCAGGATTTCTCGGGTTTTCTCGGTCTCTTTATTTATAAATATTATTATCTTGGCTTTTAAAGTATGCCTTTTAAGAAACAAAAAATGTCGACATCGAATGGTCAGATGGCAACACTATTTTTTCGTCATGATTGAAAATAACGGGAAAAAACTTTCGGATTCAGTTGAAGTTGATTGAATAGTTAGTAGTGATTGCCTTTGTCGAGACAATTTATAGAATGGTTAGTTGCGACTGGAAAAAATATTCGATTTAATTTAACTCTATCTTCACTGTTATCAAAATATTCACTAATAAAACATTTTTTTTTGGTGCAGGGCTCCTCATCCCTAAATAGCTCCAACCAAAGCGTCAGCTTTTGAACCCTACTCGGATTTATCAAACTGAGTGGTATAACGGTATGAAAGTGGATCACTGAATGAAAGTTGAGTGATTGGAAGAAAAAAAAAAATTGTAAAAAATTAAAAAATTGTAAATTTTGAAATCGGGCCAGAAGGCTCCTTTTTTGGAGCCAGTGCCATAATAAATACAAAAAAAAAAAAAAAAAAGACCTCAATAAAGATCACACCTGAAAGACACAAACCACCAAATTAGTCCAGACTACATCAAAACCCTCGATAAACAAGAAAAAATTTAAACGCTACAAATCAAATCAAGTACAAATTCAATCAATACTGAGGAAGACCACGCTTTTGTCTGCAACCCATATGATTTGTTCTTCCAAACCACTTTCACCTTACACAATCCTTACCCTTATTCAAATACGAAACGTTCTACTACAGATTTCTATTTCGAAAAACTACATAAAGCTGTCATAGTCGTTTCGAAAATTAGACGATGTCCTTGCAGCTGTTTACAAGGTTTAAAATTGCTCAAGACAAAATATTTCCTTTGAAATAAGTAGTACAGCGCTACTTTT
Organism: Tipula vernalis; assembly: GCA_958295665.1. Classification (NCBI taxonomy): domain Eukaryota; kingdom Metazoa; phylum Arthropoda; class Insecta; order Diptera; family Tipulidae; genus Tipula; species Tipula vernalis. Next base: position 346,737,019 of record OY282560.1, read on the forward strand.
CCTCAAAGCTTTAACTGATTTTTCCAAGGGTTTTGAAATTTGGAGCAATTATAATATTTGAAGTCCATTTTGACAAGTAGTACAATGGAATATATGCTATTCATTAACAAATTTCCAGTGATGGCTTTCAATTCTTTAAAAGCCTTAATATTATGCAAAAAAGGGTGTTCGCTATATCCCGGGATTTTAATCAAAATTCCCGTGAATCGGGATTTTAAAAATTTACCAATTTCCGGTGATTTTGCTCTGAGAATTCCTGGTAAGAACCCACTAAGACTTATACGATGGAACTAAATTATAATGAAGCTGTATGAGCTGTAGGCTAAATACCTGTAACATAATAAAATTAATGAAGCTTGAAGAGTTATAATAACAGTGGCGGGTCCAGGTTATTCTATGAAGGTGATTTCTGAAATTTAGTGGTAGGTAATTTTTGAAACTGATATAGGTAATTTCAACAATTTCTCGCCTTTTAAAAAAATTTCATTTTCATATTCATTTTTATTTTTATTTTCATTTTCATTTGGATTCTTATTTTCATTTTCATTTTCATTTTTTTCATTTTCATTTGCTTTTTAATTTTTATTTTTTTTATTTTTATTTTTATTTTACTTTTAATTTTAAATTTAGTTTTAATTCAAATGTTAATTTAAATTTAAATTTAAATTTTGATTTTAATTTTAATCCTAATTTTGATTTTTTTATTATTTTAATTTTAATTTCAATTTGTTTTTCAATTTCAATTTCAATTTCAATTTCAATTTCAATTTTAATTTTAATTTTAATTTTAATTTTAATTTTAATTTTAATTTTAATTTTAATTTTCATTTTCATTTTCATTTTCATTTTCATTTTCATTTTCATTTTCATTTTCATTTTCATTTTCATTTTCATTTTCATTTTCATTTTCATTTTCATTTTCATTTTCATTTTCATTTTCATTTTCATTTTCATTTTCATTTTCATTTTCATTTTCATTTTCATTTTCATTTTCATTTTCATTTTCATTTTCATTTTCATTTTCATTTTCATTTTCATTTTCATTTTCATTTTCATTTTCATTTTCATTTTCATTTTCATTTTCATTTTCATTTTCATTTTCATTTTCATTTTCATTTTCATTTTCATTTTCATTTTCATTTTCATTTTCATTTTCATTTTCATTTTCATTTTCATTTTCATTTTCATTTTCATTTTCATTTTCATTTTCATTTTCATTTTCATTTTCATTTTCATTTTCATTTTCATTTTCATTTTCATTTTCATTTTCATTTTCATTTTCATTTTCATTTTCATTTTCATTTTCATTTTCATTTTCATTTTCATTTTCATTTTCATTTTCATTTTCATTTTCATTTTCATTTTCATTTTCATTTTCATTTTCATTTTCATTTTCATTTTCATTTTCATTTTCATTTTCATTTTCATTTTCATTTTCATTTTCATTTTCATTTTCATTTTGATTTTCATTTTGATTTTCATTTTGATTTTCATTTTGATTTTCATTTTGATTTTCATTTTGATTTTCATTTTCATTTTCATTTTCATTTTCATTTTCATTTTCATTTTCATTTTCATTTTCATTTTCATTTTCATTTTAATTTTTATTTTTATTTTTATTTTTGTTTTTATTATTTGCATTGAAATAACCAAGCAATCTAAATGCGCGTTGGCAAAATAATCACAAATTCGGAAACCTTGTGTCAAGAACAGCAATCGGGGTGCAATTGCAGATTGGGGATTTTTAAACTCAGAATTTGCTGATTTCAGTAAGGTGATTTTTCAAAACATCGAATTTTCTATGAAATGTATGAAAATAATCAAGCAACCTAAATACGCGTTCTTAGAACAATAACAGGTCTCATAGATTGTAATTTTGGGCAACCCTCAAGGGCAAATATTGGCAATTGCCAACAGTGATGACAAAGATTTGGCTAGCACAACGAATAGGCCTCTAAATATCTTAGTTAAAAACTCTAATCCATACGAATCGTTTGTTTAATAAAAGTTCTACAACATTATTTTTTGAAATCGCACACAACACTCAAGGGCCAATATCGGTCATTGCCAACAATCATGACAAAGGTTTGGCTAGCACAACGAATAGGCCTCTAAATTTCTTAGTTAAAAAACCCTAATATATACGAATCGTTCGTTTAATAAAAGTTCTACAGCTTTATTTTTTGAAATCGCACTTAACCCTCAAGGGCAAATATCGGCCATTGCCAACAATGGTGACAAAGGTTTGGCTAGCACATGGCATTCATGTGCTAGCCAAACCTTTGTCATCATTGTTGGCAATGGCCGATATTGGCCCATGAGAGTTGTGTGCGATTTCTTTCAAAAAATTATTTTGTAGAACTTTTATTAAACGAACGATTCGTATGGATTAGGGATTTTGAATTAAGTAAATTAGGGGCCTATTCCATGTGCTAATAATTTGAGCATCTACCGCAGGGTTGTCTATTTGAGTATATCTATTGCACAGTCGAGTTAAAACATGATTGAAACGGAATTGAAAAAAGAAAAAAAAAATCAGTTGAAGGCTTCTGATAGACCAATTTTTTATCGATCGTTGCTTTCAAGTACCGCAGCACACGCTTGATCGCTGCCCAATGTGCCTTTCCCGGATTTTTGCTATGTCGACTCAACAAATTCACTGCATAGCAAATATTCGGTCGAGTTATCTGCACCATAAACAACAAACTACCAATTGCTTGCATATACGGTACGTTTGACATCTCTTGTTGTTCATCACTCGATTTTGGACACATGCTAGTGGAAACTTTCTGATTTAAATCCAACGGCGTAGAAATTGGATTGCAATCACTCATACTGAAACGATTGAGAATTTCGGATATGTACTGCGATTGGTCGATTGAAATTGTGCCAACCACCCTGTCACGAGTGATTCGAGCTCCCAATGCGGATGATGTGACACCTAAATCTTTCATCTCGAAGTGTCTGCACAACTCGTTTTTTAACAATCGTTCACTTGTTTCATCGTTAGAGAAAATTAATACGTCATCCATGTAAATAGCAAGAAATAACATTCTGCTACAATTCACCATATAGTAGATGCATTGGTCAGCATTCGAACGCTTCAGACCAAATTTTACCAGCACACTATTCAGTTTCTCGTTCCATACACGACTTGATTGCTTTAATCCGTACAACGATTTAGGGAGATTGCAAACTTTGTTCGAATTATTCATAAATTCTTCGGGTTGATACATGTATATATCTTCTTTCAGCTCTCCGTTGAGAAAAGCTGCAACTGCATCTATTTGACGAATATTTAGATCCAATTTCGCTGCAATCGCCATAAGGAACCGAATCGATGTATACTTCACAACCGCAGAAAACGTTTCATGGTAGTCGACGCCATATTTTTGCGAAAAACCTTTCACTACCAATCTCGCCTTGTATCGCACAACTTCACCATCTGCATTGCTCTTAGTTTTTAACACCCACTTGCATTTAATAGGTACAAATCAGCATTTGGACTCGACAATGCTTCGGCAACGGTTTCAGGATCATTTCCAATAATTTCTTTTGTCAAGAAATTATAACGTATTATATCCATATTTCGGATACGTTTGGAACTACGAACTTGTTGCGGTGTTTCTACAAACTCATGTGGAATATACAAATCGTCACGATCACTATCAGTTGTAACGTTGCGGTCGAATGTCTCATTGGTAACCGGTAGATTTACTGCGCTGTTTACAATATTCAAATCGTTTACTTCGGTTTCGTTGACATTCTCAATTACATTGGCTTCACCAGACGTTTCAATTTGTTCATCAGACATCTTAAATATTCTTCTTTTATCGACAATGGAAGATTCAGCATCACGCACGCCACCTGAATTGACATTGGCGTCAACTTCACATTCATCACTGGTCAAAATTACTGGGGTAAAAAGAAGAATTAGTACTTGCATCTGCGTGCTCAATTACCTTCAGATGTGGCTTTTCAAGAAAGCTTGACTCTATAAACAAAGCATCTCTGCTTATCACGATTTTCTTAGTTGCCATGTTGTACAACCGATACGCTTTTGAATCATTGCTATACCCAAGCATAATACATTCAGTTGACTTCGTGTCGAGCTTCCGCCGTTTTTCCTTTGGCACATGTACCATCGCTTTGCATCCAAAGACTCGTAACTTGGTCAAATCGGGTTTCGTTTTCGACCAAAATTCTTCTGGTTTAGTCGATCGCATATTTCTGCATGATATTCGGTTTATCAAATATGCTGCCGTTGATAAAGCTTCGGCCTGAAATTTTTTACTTAAGCCAGAATCGATTACCATACATCGAACTCGTTCCATAAGAGTCCTATTGATACGCTCTGCAACACCATTTTGTTCGGGAGTGTATGGTGCGGTTTTTTGATGTACAATTCCGCATTTTGCCAAAATATCGTCAAACTGTCCATTACAATACTCCGTTCCATTATCAGTGCGCAGGACTTTGATTGTTCTTGAGCACTGATTTTCGACGAGAGCCTTGAACTCCAAAAACGTATTGAAAACTTGGTTTTTTTCTCTCAACGGAAAAACAAATACCTTTCTGCTGTAATCATCGACAAATGTAACGAAATATTTCGCACCACCAACTCATCGCTCTTGCAGCGGACCACAGACGTCGGAATGAACCAAATCGAGCAAATGTTCAGCACGATTACCAACATCTTTAAATGAAGCACGGGTTTGCTTCCCTTTAAAGCAAACAATGCATTTGTTGTTGCTTCCTACGCCATTACTAGTGGTTTGTAATCGTCGGGCAGCCCAGCCAACATTAGCGATGCGATTATTTCATCTGATATTTCCAAACCAGCCTTTTTCACTTTGATAGAAATTATTACCATACGATTCACATATGATTCCATCGAATCGCAATCAGACAGCTTGAATTTGACTAATTCTTTCAGCAAGGTTACTCGTCTATACAAGCCGCTATCTTCAAATGCTTTTGTCAAGGCGGTCCATGCTTGTTTCGCTGTTTTTGCATTTGCGATGTACGAATAATTTTGCGTCTCCAACAACAAAATAATTTCCGATCTTGCCTTTAAATCGTTTGCCTTTGTTGCATCATTTCCATATTCAGATAAGTCATTTTCGACATGTGACCACAATCCTTTAATTACTAAATATGATTCAGCAGCAATCTTCCAAACATCAAAATTTTCACGACCTTTTAATTAGTACGTTTGACGAAGCCATACTAATCTTTTCGGTATACACGTAAAAAAAATGTAAATTGCAATTTTGAATACAAAATAATTGCAACAAAATACTCGTCAGATGCTTGTTTCCTTTTTAGACGACACTTATTTTATGAAAATCTGGGCCCATAACCTGATGATCTTCGATAATTAAATAAGAGCGTAAAGAGCACGTCTGTTTTGTACAATAAGCAAAACCGGAAAGAAAATTTTTATTTTCTAATACATTTACGTTTTACATGATTGACTTTGCCAGTATCACACTGAACTTAAATTGACAGATAAAGGTCTATTCACACCAACAATTACAAATATTTCACATAACGTTGAGGATAACTGACACTTTCTCACTTTCTGAATTAACTACAACATGATTATTCGGTTCGTTATAAAGCCTATTGTTTCAATCTAGATTGAACTCGGCTCAGAATTTCAACAATTCAAAATTTAGAAAACTTCGATAAACGACTTAAATGGTTAACAATTTAGAAGAATCTTCAAATCGTTTTCTCTACATTGACAACACCATTAATATGTATATAACATATCATCTAATTTAAAATATCTTTACAGCAACTATCACACCTTATAATTTAAACGTCGTAATAATATACAAAAAAAAAAAATTGTTAATTATAATATTTAACAAAATAATTAAGGAAGATTAAACATCATTCATATAACTTAAAATTACAACTTAGAATGTGACAACGGAAAAAGTATTTTTTGCTTTCCCCAAAAAAAATTTCATTTTCCATTTTCATCGTCGGCAACGCGATAACAATCAAAAAAGCGCACAAGATACTTTAACGTGGAAATACTATATATAGAAAGAAGTGAACGACACTCACACACACATACAAGAATAACAAAAACATGAAATATGTATATATTAAAAAGTTTTTAATATAAAAAAAAAAGTAAAAAAGCTTTACGCTAAAGCTATGTACGAGCGTATAAGAATAATGTCTCAGAAGATAAATTAAAAAAAATTACCTTAAACTGGTCTTGCTTGGTTGTTGGTCTCTGTCTCATGATACATCTATTTAATGAAATCTAACTAAAAAAAAAAAATTTTTTTAATATAAAATTCGTATCATTGTGATTATTATTTATTTATTCATTTATTCTATGCACATTTTATTTATTTATCCATTTTGTTGTTGTTTGTTATTTTCATCTAGTAAAAATGAATAAAAAACAACATCTAAAAATAAATACATTTTGTACATAATAAAATTTGTGATAGAAAGCTCGACCATCGGATTGGGGCGCTTAATTTTTGGTAGGCCCTCAGGAAGCTCACTATAGAAATAAATTCGTATAGAGTTTTGCAGAATTCACGAATATCCCAATGGCAGGTCTATTTTGCAAGATTAAATTACCATGATATAATGCATAGTTAAATGAATTAGAAATAAGGGAATAGACAAAATCTTTTTGTTTTGTACTTTTCAATTTATTCTGTGTTAAATTTAAATTGTAAAATTAGTCATTTACATTTATTTAGAATTTTTAATTAATATTTTATATTGTTGTTGTGTTGTATTATGTTTCAATTTTTTATTTTATTTAAAAAAAAAATTTTTTTTTGTGAATATTTTGACCACATTAAAACGGAACACACACACACACAAAAAAATCTTGAAATATAAAATTTGTGTAGACTTTCTGTATAAATTTATATTATTGGAGTGTAGTACCGTCAGAAGAGTATAAATTATATTATAGGAATGAGACTAAAATTAAAATATTTTTTTTTTTTTGTTTAAACCAAAGGAGAGTACTGGATGGAAAGTGTAAAATGAGAATGTAATCTAAAACCCAATATATATGTACATAAGACAATGTATATAATGGTGTAGCAGCATAAATTATTAATTTAATTTAATTTTTTTTTATGTTGGTTTTTATTTTGGAATAATAATATAAATTCTCAAATGACATATAAACTTTTTTTTTTGGTTTTTATTTAAAGTTAGTAAACAGCCGAAAAACGGAAAATGAAAATTTAAACCATGAATAATTTTATAATGGGATTTTATTTTTTTAAATAATAATGTAGTAATTGGTATTACATACACACATGATACATAAAGTCGGCAAATTAAAGTGTTTCATTTGAGCATATGTATTTACAAAACAACTTATGCTACATCAACCCATAACTAGCTAAAGCAGCAATAAACTCTGTAATTATTTAGGTCATACAGTAAATTAACATAATTTCGCGCTGAATACATGTGTTGCTTTAATTGGGAAGGAACAATTTACGAAGACACGAAAAACATTTTTGGATTCAATGCTTTTGCAGAAAGCATTATGTTCTGCTGCATATCTTAGCTGTCAGTCAGTCGGAAATGTCACCTCTTCTAGTATTTAATTGAAAATCTAGAATATTTCAATTATAAGAGACGATATTGACTTGAATGTTCTTCGAATCTTTAATGCAGGATTAATATTTCCAATATAAATTGAAACATCTGTTTATATAGCAGCATCTTGTTCAATACACTTTAACATTGATTTATAGATGCCAAATTTCTCATTCGTACTTTATATATCAGAATATATGTTATGTATATTATTTCCCATATTAGAACAACATAGAAAACAAAAATAACAAATAAAGTCACACAGCATATAGATTCTAGAAGAAACAAGCAAAAAATAAATAAATCGATGAATGTAAATAATTCTATGACATTAATTCACTTTTCACTATATAAATCCGTGATCGAAGAAAAGATAACATACCTTTTAAAGCTTAAAGAACACATCCCAGCACATACATACATATATACATAAACATACATCTACATAATATAGTCTTTATTCAAAATAAGAATATTATTCAACTAAAAAAAAAAAATATCAAGACCGAAATTTATTTATGTTTCATATAATATACCACCCCAAAAACACCCAAACCCCATAACGAACCAAAAAAAAAAAAATGAAGACGACATATCAAATGTATGTACATATTAATTTTACCCAAAGGATTTAACATTTAAAATAAATAAATTTTGTTAAATCGTACATCAAATAGATTAACTCGAAAGCAGCAGAACAGCATAGAGAGCACACATACCTAACTGTGTACATGGCACAAAAAATAAAAAAAAAACAATAAAATTTATATGTATACAGCATATTGTATTACACATATATAGTACATAATAATTAACCATTAAATTACATAAATTTTGTTGTTTTTCATTTAATTTACATCACAATAAAAACCTTTTAATTGACTATTAATCTATCAGATTTAAAAGAAAGTAATAAATTAATTGATTGATTAGTAAATACTGGTAGGCCTCTATATACACTACAGTAGTACACAGTATGGGTACTAAATAAATAAAACTACTTGTACAAATATTATATTTCGATTTGTTGACATGTAATAAATCTAAAATTGAAAACTACTGCCCTGCTTTCTCTCTCTCTCTTTCTCTCTGTATATAATGTAATATATTGTGTATATAGACGACAAGGTTTACATACATTTATCTCTGATATGGATTATTACAGTTCAATAGAGACATGTATACGAGAATACATAGTATAGAAAAATTGTATAAACCTTTTATTGTGATTACCAATTTATTTCAGTTACGATTTTATCCTTGTGCTGTGTTCTCGTTCAATTAATTAATAAATATTATTGTTTGGTGATGCTTTAAATTATAAATTTTTTTGAAATATTTTAATAAATGACATCCATATTTGGTTTGATTTATTTGTATGTATGCGGCATTTGCCCAATAACATCTTTATCTGACACCCTTTAGAGGGAATAATAAAATAAAATAAAAACGGTTGTAGTGTTGCGACAAAAACCAAAGACGAAGCAAAATGTTCGCCGTTAAAACATATTCAATTGAAAAAAAGCGGAGATAGTATGAGAAGATAGTGAGAAGATGATAAGCCGATAAGTCGCAGTTTTTTATCGAACCATTTTTAGTTCAAAAAGCTCAATTTCAAACTCAACAAAAAAAGCCTACAATTCGTAGTCTTGTATCGAAATATTTTTAGTTCAAAAAGCTCAATTTAAAACTCAATGAGGAAGCCGATAACTCGCAGTTTTTATCGAACCACTTTTAGTTAAAAAAGCTCAATTTCAAACTAATCAAATGAAGCCTACAATTCATAGTTTTTATCGAACCATTTTTAATTTAAAAATATCTTCTATGGCTGCCTAATGATATACGCCACACCAGGGGAAACACTCCGGTTCGGCCAAACTGCGATACAGAGAACCTCAGAACAACAGCAGAAGCCTACAGTTCGTGGTTTTTATCGAACAATTTTTAGTTAAAAAAAAAACCCAATTTCAAACTCAATAAAAGAAGCCTACAATACGTAGTCTTTTATCGAAACATTTTTAATTCAAAAAGCTCTATTGAAAACTCTACAAGAAACACCGATAACACGCAGTTCTTAATAGAACCATGTTAAGTTCAAAAAGCTCAATTTCTAACTCAACTAAACAAGCCTACAACTCCTAGCTTTTATCGAACCATTTTTAGTTCAAAAAGCTCAATTTCAAACTCAATAAAAGAAGCCTACAATTCGTAGTATTTTTTTCAAAACATTTGTAGTTGAAAAAGCTCAATTTAAAACTGAACAAGAGAAACCGATAACTTTGAGTTCAAAAAGCTTAATTTAAAACTCAATCAGGAAGCCGATAACTCGCAGTTTTTTATTGAACCATTTTTGGTTAAAAAAGATCAATTTCAAACTAAACAAAAGAAGCCTACAATTGAAAGTTTTTTATCAAACTATTTTTAGTTCAAAAAGCAGCAACAAAAGAAGCCTACAATTCGTAGTTTTTTTTCGAAACATTTTTAGTTCAAAAAGCTCAATTTAAAATTCAACAAGAGAAGCCGATAACTCGCAGTTTTTTATCGAATCACTTCTAGTTCAAAAAGCTCAATTTTAAACTAATCAAAAGAAGCATTTTTTATCGAACCATTTTTAATCTAAAAATGTCTTATATGGCTGCCTAATGATATACGCCACAATAGGGGAAACACTTCGGTTTGGCCAAACTGCGTAACAGAGAACCTCAGAACAACAACAGAAGCCTACAATTCGTGATTTTTATCGAACAATTTTTAGTTCAAAAAACTCAATTTCAAACTCAATAAAAGAAGCCTACAATACGTAGTCTTTTATCGAAACATTTTTAATTCAAAAAGCTCTATTGAAAACTCTACAAGAAACACCGATAACACGCAGTTCTTAATAGAACCATGTTAAGTTCAAAAAGCTCAATTTCTAACTCAACTAAACAAGCCTACAACTCCTAGCTTTTATCGAACCATTTTTAGTTCAAAAAGCTCAATTTCAAACTCAATAAAAGAAGCCTACAATTCGTAGTATTTTTTTCAAAACATTTGTAGTTGAAAAAGCTCAATTTAAAACTGAACAAGAGAAACCGATAACTTTGAGTTCAAAAAGCTTAATTTAAAACTCAATCAGGAAGCCGATAACTCGCAGTTTTTTATTGAACCATTTTTGGTTAAAAAAGATCAATTTCAAACTAAACAAAAGAAGCCTACAATTCAAAGTTTTTATCAAACTATTTTTAGTTCAAAAAGCAGCAACAAAAGAAGCCTACAATTCGTAGTTTTTTTTCGAAACATTTTTAGTTCAAAAAGCTCAATTTAAAATTCAACAAGGGAAGCCGATAACTCGCAGTTTTTTATCGAACCACTTCTAGTTCAAAAAGCTCAATTTTAAACTAATCAAAAGAAGCCTTTTTTATCGAACCATTTTTAATCTAAAAATGTCTTATATGGCTGCCTAATGATATACGCCACAATAGGGGAAACACTTCGGTTTGGCCAAACTGCGTAACAGAGAACCTCAGAACAACAACAGAAGCCTACAATTCGTGATTTTTATCGAACAATTTTTAGTTCAAAAAACTCAATTTCAAACTCAATAAAAGAAGCCTACAATACGTAGTCTTTTATCGAAACATTTTTAATTCAAAAAGCTCTATTTAAAACTCTACAAGAGACACCGATAACGCGCAGTTCTCTATACAACCATTTTTAGTTCAAAAAGCTCAATTTCCAACTCAACAAACAAGAAGCCTACAAATCGTAGTTTTTATCGAAACATGTTTAGTTCATAAAGCTCAATTTCAATCTCAACAAAAGAAGCCTACATTTCGTATTTTTTATCGAACCAGTTGTAGTTCAAAAAGCTCAATTTCAAACTCAACAAGAGAAGCCGATAAGTCGCAGTTTTTTATCGAACCATTTTTAGTTCAAAAAGCTCAATTTTAAACTTAACAAAAGAAGCCAAAAATTCATATTTTTTATCGAACCAGTTGTAGTTCAAAAAGCTCAATTTCAAACTCAACAAGAGAAGCCGATAACTCGCAGTTTTTTATTGAACCATTTTTAGATCAAAAAGCTCAATTTCAAACTAAACAAAAGAAGCCGATAACTCTCTATCGAACCACTTTTAGTTCAAAAAGCTCAATTTCAAACTATTCAAAAGGAGGATACAATTCATAGTTTCTTATCGAACCATTTTTAATTTAAAGTATCTTCTATGGCTGCCTAATGATATACACCACAATAGGGGAAACACTCTGGTTTAGCTAAACTGCGATACATAGAACCTCAGAACAACAACAGAAGCCTACAATTCGTGGTTTTTATCGAACTATTTTTAGTTCAAAAAGCTCAATTTCAAACTCATTAATAGAAGCCTACAATTCGAAGTTTTTTTTTCTAAACATTTTTAGTTCAAAAAGCTCAATTTTAAACTAAACAAAAGAAGCTTAAAATTCGTGGTATTTTATCAAACCATTTGTAGTTCGAAAAGCTCAACTTAAAACACAACAAGAGAGGCCGATAAAAGCTCAATTTAAAACTAAACCAAAGAAGCCTACAATATGTAGTCTTTTATCGAAACATTTTTAATTCAAAAAGCTCAAGTAAAAACTGTACAAAGGAAACCGATAACACGCAGTTCTTTATCAAACCATTTTTAGTTCAAAAAGCTCAATTTCAAACTCAATAAAAGAAGCCTACAATATGTAGTTTTTCAGCGAAACATTTTTAGTTCAAAAAGCTCAATTTAAAACTCAACAAGAGAAGTCGATAATTCGCAGTTCTTTATCGAATCAGTTTAGTTCAAAAAGCTCAATTTCAAACTTAACAACAAACTAAACTAACTTGCTAAACAGAACACAATAAAATTAATTGACATAAATCCTTTTTATCTTATTACCTTTTTGTTTTGTCATATTACAATCTGATGACTCCACTACATACAAAATTAGAGTAATCCAAACGGTTGAAAATATACTTAAATTAAAAAATAGGCAAACATTTTTTAAGCCCACCCTGTATATATAAAGCTAAAAGCAATATGTCTTAAATAAATATTCACCAAGTTGTGGTGTAAAACAATTTTTTTCTGTATTCAAAACAGTGCTCTCTTCTGAGAAGATCAGCCACTGCTATATTTGAAGTGTCGCATGTAATATTGATAGGTGCTGATGGATCCGGAAAAAACCACAAGGTTGCAGAGGCAAGCTCATTTTTTATTTTTTGAAATGATTGATCACATTCTTCGGACCAAGTGAAATCAGCTATATTTTTCTTTTTTACAGTGAGAGGTGTTAAGTGTCTGTGAAGTGGGCAAAGAAGTTCGGCTAATTTTGGTATAAATCTATGGTAGAAGTTAATCATACCGATAAACCTTTGTATAACTGTTTAATAGTAGCCGGTTGTGGAAAGTTTGTTATTGCTTCCACTCTACTTTTTGAAGGAAGTATGCCTTCAGTATGACTTCAGTATGACTTAAAAAGTCGATCTTTTCTGTGCCAAAAACAGTTTTTTCTGGTTTAATTTTAATGCCATAGGTTGATAACCTTTCGAATAATTGCTTCAAATGAGCGATATGTTCTTCATGTGTTTTGCTGGCAACCAAAATGCCGTCTATGTATACGAATACAAACGGCAAACTTAGAGTGGCTGTGTTCTTAATCCGTTGGAATGTCCGAGCTGCATTCGTCAGGCCAAATGTCATCCAAGGAAACTCAAACAGTCCAAACAGGGTGGTTATCACAGTTTTAAAAATATCTTCTTGTGCTACCGGTATTTGATGGTAAGCTCTAATAAGATGAATTTTAGAAAATATTTTACAACCCAATAAATTTTGGGAAACAATTTGAATGGGCGGTATGAAACCTACGATAATCGTCGCAGGGCCGCCAGTCTGCTTAATCTTTTTTCTGCACCATATGCAATGGCGACGAGACTGAAGATTAAGATTCACGACAAATTCCAAGGTCCATCATGTGATCAAACTCTATAGTTTCGCAGATTTTTTCTTTGAAAGGGTCTAATCTACGTGGACGAGAAAATGGAAGATGTCTATTTGTTAAAATATAGTGGCGAACAGAATGCTTAATAGGGTGTTGGAAATTGAGAGGTGTCACCTATTGAGTATAATTTTGGCAACGGTGTTTGATCATGCTTTGATAAACAATTAACTGACATTTTGGTATTTCCAGCAAGTATCTTCTTTCGCTTGAGATTGATTCCAAATTTTGAAACAAAATCTGCCCCTAATATTGGTTTTTTAATTGTTGAAACCACAAATGGATTGATTGATTGATTGATTTCAGTGTACGATCAAGAATAAGCAAGGTTCCCGGAAAGACGCCGGGTCCACCGTACACCCTTTTCACATATAACAAAACTGAAGGAAAGGAAAGGTATGTTAGTAACAAAGAATCGACCCGATTCCAGACACCTAAGTAGTCGATAGTTAGTATGTGTTTTTTAGTAATATATACGATAAAATAGTTAGCACAAGACAATACATTTTCTAAACTACGTGATCGCTGGATGCTCGATGTTTTTGGAAGCTGAGCGAGGTTGTTTCGGTACTTTTGAAAATCCAAATCTCAATTAATTAATTATCGCTATCTGCTACTTTAAAGTTAAACTAAAGCATTATTTAAACTATGAAACCGTCATTCAGTACTCTGAAATAAATTATAAATTAATTTTTATGTACTACAATTAAATTAATATTAATCTTCCGAATCCTCACAGCCAATAAAATATATTTAAAAATAAATAAATATAAATTTTCATAAATTATTTTGTTATCATGGCTCTTGCCATCTATCCATCTCGCCACCTACCCAAAACACGTGTTTCTACTTCGAGCGTCAACGACCGACTGCTGCACAAAGGTTTACACTTCAGCGAAATAACAAATACTGATTTTTAGAGGGAAATTATGACGCTTTAACATGAAAATAGTTACCATACCTTTGTATGGTCCGATGCGATTTAATACTAGTTACGCCATCTCTCGTAAATCTCTCAAAACTTATTTGTATATACTTGTGACGGTGACATCTAGATTGTAATAGAACAAGCTAAATTAATAGCTCAATCTTTTACTGTACTAAAATGAAATTTTCCATGATAAAATTGTTCTAAATGTTTCTACGCTATTCTAACTGGAAAAGTCATGAGCTTTCTAGAAGTTTGGTTTGTGTATTATGAATTGGAATTATTCGAATTTGGAACGCGATAGTGTAAACTTGTAAGATTATTATTAGTATTTGGTAAGCAATAGTGTAATGATTAAAAAGGAATTAAAAAGTGATTTAAAAAATGTTTTTGTGCGAAATAAAAATAAAAGTGATCAGAAAAATTGTGCGAATAATTTATATAAAGTGATTTTGTGAATTATCATTAATAAATTGTGTTGTAATAGTTTTTGTTCTAAATAAATAAATTCATTGCTGATAAATTAGGTGATACGAACCTTGAGTGACAAGGCAAAAACGTAATACACCCAATATTTAATGGGATCCAAAAGAATTCTAGCGAAGCATGCCTTGCTAATGCTATAATGCATGTACTTTAAAAAAATATTGTTCAATTTTTAAAGACGTTTTATATTTTTGTTTAAACGTCACAGAATTTTTAAGTTGGGCTCAACAGTTATTTAAGCGGTGATTCTGGTTTTTGGGCTAATTTTAACATGTGTAAATAGACACGACAAAAGCTATCATAATAAATTTGTAGCGAAATATTAAATTTGACGAGTTTTAAAATAGTTTAGAGTGTGAGTAGAAAAGCTCGATGATTTTTAGAGTCGCACAATTTAAATTTAAATTAGAATATTACGGACTTTATTACCCCAAACTACTACTGTAATAAAAGTTTATCGTTTCCTCGTAGCTTTGTAGAAAAACCTTCTAAAAAATATTGTGGGTAACCACAAAATTCTTTTAGTCAGTTTGTCGGCCAAAGAGCTTTCAAGAACTTTCTGGAAATGTTATGAAATTACTATCACATTTCGAAATATTTTAATTTGTTGTATTACAATTAAGACTAACTCCAAAAAGTGTTAGATTTTGTTTTGTAAAAGTTCTATACTTAACTGGAGTCCTCTAAAATGTTTAAGCATTAAGGGGGATTTTTCTGCTTTAAGCCTATATTGAACTTTTTGATTAAATACAAATTTGGCTAAATGTTCAAACGAGAAGAGCACTTATTTACTTTTAATTAAACATTTTCTACACTTTATTTCAGTTGTCAACACTTTTAACACTTTTTGACTTTTGGACATGTACAATCAGTTTTAATAGACTTTGTCTTTTTTGTAATCGATAACAAATATTTAAGATAACAAAATTATTCAAATTTGTGATATTTTAATGTAACTAAGTAAACTATGTGTGATTTGTGATATACAGCTTTACATATAATTTAAAGGTAGAAGATAGTTTGGTCGCAATTGGGATACTTTAGCAATATGTAGTGAGACATTTTTAAAAAAAATGGCTTTAAATTGAGCTTTATTTTTTAAATATTTACTAAAACAACTTGCATCTAACAAACCTTTAATATTAGTGTAAACTATTTGAACACTTTTGATTTCACGAAACTACTTTAAAGAAACTTTCGTTGAGCTTTATAAATAAATTTTCTTTATTCATATACGGCTATTTTGTTGAATATTTATAATGGATAATTTTAAAACTTTGGGATAAAAGCAAAAAGTTTTAATATTAAAGCTTAGAAGCTTTTTCCAATTCTAAGCTTGAAATTGAGCTTTAATTTTTTAAATATTTACTAAAATAACTTTTATCTAACACACCTTTAATATTAGTGTAAGCTATTCGAACACTTTTGATTTCATGGAATTACTTTAAAGAAACTTTCGTTTAGCTTTATAAATAAATTTTCTTTATATTCATATTCGGCTATTTGTAGACTGTCTATTATAATGGATAATTTTAAAATTTTGGGATAAAAGCAAAAAGATTAAATATTTAAGCTTTCAAACTTTTTTCCAATTCTAAGCTTTAATTTGAGCTTTAATTTTTAAATATTTACTAAAACAACTTGCATCTAACCCTTAATATTAGTGTAAACTATTTGAACACTTTTGTTTTCATGGAATTAGTTTAAAGAAACTTTCGTGGAGCTTTATAAATAAATTATTTTTGAATATATATTCGGCTATTTGTAAAATGTTTATAATGGATAATTTTAAAATTTTGAGATAACATCAAAAATTTTAATATTTAAGCTTTGAAGCTTTTTCCAATTCTAAGCTTGAAATTGAGCTTTAATTTTTAAATATTGACTAAAACAACTTGCATCTAACAAACCTTTAATATTAGTGTAAACTATTTGAAAACTTATGATTTCACGGAATTACTTTAAAGTAACTTTCGTAGAGCTTTATAAATAAATTTTCTTTATTCATATTCGGATATTTGTAGAATGTTAATTATATTGGATAATTTTAAAATTTTGGGTTAAAAGCAAAAAGTTTCAATATTAAAGCTTTGAAGCTTTTTCCCAATTATAAATTTTAACTTGAGCTTTAATTTTTAAATATTTACTAAAACAACTTGCATCTAACAAACCTTTAGTATTAGTGTAAACTATTTGAACAATTTTGATTTCACGGAACTACTTTAAAGAAACTTTCGTGGAGCTTTATAAATACATTTTTTTTATTCATATTCGGCTATTTGTAGACTTTTCAAAATGGATAATTTTAAAATTTTGGGATAAAGCAAAAAGTTTCAAAAATAAAGCTTTAAAGCTTTTTCTAATTCTAAGCTTTAATATGAGCTTCCATTTTCAAATATTTTCTAAAACAACTTGCATCTAACAAATCTTTAATATTAGTGTAAACTATTTGAAAACTTTTGATTTCACGAAATTACTTTAAAGAAGCTTTCGTGGATCTTTATAAATAAATTTTCTTTATTCATATTCGGCTAATTGTAGAATATTTTTTATAATGGATAATTTTAAAATTTTGGGTTAAAAGCAAAAAGTTTCAATAATGAAGCTTTGAAGCTTTTCTCCAATTCTAAGCTGTAAATTGAGCTTTAATTTTTAAATATTGACTAACAAAACTTGCATCTAACAAACCCTAAATATTAGTGTAAACTATTCGAACACTTTCGATTTCACGAAATTACTTTAAAGAAACTTTCGTGGAGCTTTATAAATAAAATTTCTTTATTAATATTCGGCTATTTGTAGAATGTTTATAATGGATAATTTTAAAATTTTGGGGTAAAACCCAAAAGTTTCAATATTAAAGCTTTGAAGCTTTTCTCCAATTCTAAGCTGCAACTTGAGCTTTAATTTTAAAATATTTACTAAAACAACTTGCATCTAACAAACCTTTAATATTAGTGTAAACTATTTGAACACTTTCGATTTCACGAAATTACTTTAAAGAAACTTTCGTGGAGCTTTATAAATAAATTTTTTTTATTTATATTTGGCTATTTGTAGAATGTTTATAATGGATAATTTTAAAATTTTGGGATAAAAGCAAAAAGTTTCAATGTTAAATCTTTGAAGCTTTTTCCAATTTTAAGCTATAACTTGAGCTTTAATTTTTAAATATTTTCTAAAACAACTTGCATTTAACAAACCCTTAATATCAGTTTAAACTATTTGAACATTTTTGATTTTACGGAATTACTTTAAAGAAACTTTCGTGGAGCTTTATAAATAAATTTTCTTTATTTATATTCGGCTATTTGTAGGATGTTTATAATGGATAATTTTAAAATTTTGGGATAAAAGCAAAAACTTTCATTATTAAAACTTTTTATTGACTTTTACACACAGTCGTAATTGAATAATTGTAGATTTTTTTTTTTTTTTTTTTTTTTTTTTATTTTTTTTTTTTTTTTTCCTTTATTTAATATTACAACTGATTTACAAATCATTTAGTAATTTATCTTTCTTAAATGAAGATTCACATTTGACGGGCAGTAGCCCAATGGTTACTCCCGTTTGAATTTACATAGTAATTATTTTTCTCTATCCGAATTAAATACAACTGCCCAATTCCAAAGGTTTCTGCCTTTGAAGTCTTCTTACTGCATTGGTGGTATCCAACAAACTTCGTATGTCTGCATTTTGGTGCCGAGATATCCGCTGAATGTGTTTCTTCGCATGATTTTGTATTTCTTCACTTACATATTCCATGTTTAAGTCCCTATGGAGGTTATCATTTCTAATGTACCATGGTGCGTTTACAATGCCACGCAGCACTTTGTTTTGAAAACATTGAATCATTTGTACATTTGTCTTCTTGGTACAACCCCAAAGTTGAATACCGTAGGTCCATATTGGTTTAAGTATTTGCTGATATAATAGCAATTTGTTATGTATTGTAAGCTCAGAGTTTCTACCTATTAGCCAATACATTTTCCTATATTTAATGTTCAATTCTTCTTTTTTGTTTTTAACATGCTCTTTCCATCTAAGCTTGCAATCGAGAGTCATGCCGAGGTATTTGGCTGTATTTGCATTTGGAACCGGCCTTGAATTAAGTTTCACTGGAATCCAGTTAGCTTTCTGGTTCGTGAAGTTTACGTGAACCGACTTTGCTTCGTTTAGGCTAATGCGCCATTTCTTTGTCCAACTACTCACTGTGTCGGTTGCTTTTTGAAGTTTGGTCGTTGCTTCTGATATACACTTTCCAGTCGCCAGAATAGCTGTATCGTCTGCAAATGTTGCTATGGTGGCACCTTCTGTATTTGGCATATCTCTGGTGTACAGGATGTACAATATAGGACCCAGTACGCTACCCTGTGGTATGCCTGCTGATATTCTCTTTAGTTCAGAGTACTCTTGGTTATATTTTACACGGAAATGTCGGTCTGCGATATAAGATTTGAGAATTTGATAGAATTGCTTAGGTAGATCTCGATGCAATTTAAATTCAAGTCCTTGGTGCCAAACTTTGTCGAAAGCTTGTGCTACATCTAAGAAGATGCTGGAGCATATCTTCTTATTCTCAAGTGAGTCTTCGATTATATCCGTTATTCTGTGAACTTGTTCTATCGTAGAGTGACTTTCTCTAAATCCAAATTGGTGTGGTGGAATCAAATTTCTCTCTTCTATTATTGGCTTGAGTCTCTTGAGCAGTAATTTTTCAAATAATTTTGAAATTACAGGAAGTAGTGAAATCGGTCTGTACGACTTTTTATCGTTCGCTGGTTTGCCTGGTTTGGGGATCATAATTACTTCAGCAACCTTCCATTGCCGTGGGACATATTTTAGTCTGAAGACAGCATTGATAATTTGAACCAATTTTCGTAGTCCCTTCTCGGGAATGGCTTTTACGACTTGTCCAGTAATTAAATCATATCCTGGAGCTTTTTTTGCGTTCAAATTACACTTGATCTCATTTTTTAATTCCTGTAATGTTACACATCGAATATTATATTCATCAATTTTGCTAATTGTTATTATGTTTTCATCTGCTGTTTGCCTAGGTAGCGGTTGAAAGGTGTCTTCCAAGTGAGCTGCAAATAAAATAGCTTTTTGCTTGTCACTTTTGGCCCAGGTTCCTTCCCCATTTTTAATAGGTGGCACATGAATTTTAGTTCTTTTTAATCCCTTTGTTGCTTTCCAAAGAGAGTAATCAGTATCTTTATGTTCGGTGAGACCATTTAAGTACTTGTTGATAGTTTCATTCTTAATCTCTTTTATAAGTTGTTTTAGTTTATTACATAGAAAATTGAGGATTTTTTGTTTTCCGGGGCGCGTGTCCTTTGCCAGGTTAATAATTGTAGATTGACCAATTTTTTTATAAGGCTACCAACTTGAAATTTTCAAAACCACTTTAAATTTTAAAGACGAGCAAACCAATAAAATTGTAATAAATAATTTATGACTTCATATTAACTATATTTACATAGATAAACACATTTCAAAACACCTTACATAAATATATCACCCCCAAGACAATTTCCTTTATAAATACATAACGTTTTTAATGTTTTTACCATAATATTGAGTTATGTAATAGAAACACAATAAATTTTTGATGAATTAGCTTATTAGAAACATAAATAATTTTAAGTTAATGAAAAGAAATATTTTTTGTTGTTTTTGTATTTTTTTTTTGTTTTTTTTTTGTTTTAATAAATCTTTAAGAACAAAGATGGATGTGAATAATTAAATTTGTTTACTTTTTGTTGGCTTTATTTTTATTGTTGTTCAGAATTTTTTTAGTCCTGACTTTAATAGCTTAATTTTTAATTTTTGTTTTGTTTCAAGAAATAGCTTTCATTATTATTACCATTTATTATTATTATTTTTACTGGGAGGGTGAACACAACAAAAAAAAAAAAAGAAGAAAGAAATTCTCAAGTATTAAGAAATATAAATAAAATATTGAAGTGAAAACTTTGATTGTTGAAGTTTTATAATTAAGTATAAATTAGATTAAATTTTTTTATTATTTTTTTGGTTTTTCTAATTAAATTTTTTGTTTTTTTTTTTCTAAACTATATTAATATAAAAATGTTGACTTGTGTTATAAAAAGCAGTAAAAATAATTTAGAAGAGCTTAAGATTTTTATATTCATCTTTGAGCAATAATAATAATAGCAACAACATAACACACAGGAAAAAATGGCAGATTAATTTTCGTAACATTTTAATGGATTCACAAAATTTGTGTTTTTGTTGTTGGTCGTTAAAGCAATATACAATTTAAATGACAAAGAAAATTAGAACAATAAAATTTTAGATTTATTAGTGTTAATTATAACGATTTTGTTTGCTCCTCTCAGACATTTTTATTGCGAATTTTATTTTTTTTGGGTTGGTTTCCAATTGTGCTTTTATATACGAATTTCATGTTTCTAAGTGGTTTATTAGGATTGTAAATTTGTATACGAAATTTTGCTTTTATTATTAAGGGGGGATTGTGGTGATGAAACATATGTTTGGGTCTAGTATTATTGTCTTAAATTATGAATCTGATACAACCGTTTTATTAGAAAGAGCTTTTACACTTTTGTTGTTTTTCATGAATTTGGAATAATTGAAAATCACAAATTAAATGTTCCCATGAACTCGTTTAATCTCTAGACGATTTTAAAGGTTAACAATATTGAAAAAAAGTCATGGGTGTTTAAAATATTTTCTTAGATAAAATTGTGGAACCTGTGTTGTGTATTTGACTAATTTATTATAGAACCTAAAATATTGATGGAACCGATTTTTTTCATCATTTAACCAGTAGCTGATGTGCTAGCCAACGCTAGTAATATGGAACGTGTGTTTCTCCAGTATTTTTAACTTCATTGCAAAAATCAATTGTGCGACGTATTTTTTTGTGCAAAGAAAAAAATATTTCTCACAGTTTGTGCCTAGCTCCCAGTACGATCATCTGTTTTTTTTATACATTTTTATCAGTCAACTACTGAACATAGGATTTAATACCATAATCCCCAGTTTTTCTTTGCCTTTTGTGGTCAGATGATTTTTTCAATTAGGTCAATGTCACCAATGCTGTCTCAATATTGTTAAATTTGGCCTTGCTTTTGTTCTCCGTGTATTTAGAACCTCGGAAGGTGTAAACTGGTCTCCTTCGGAAAGTTACCAGAGCCTCATGGAAAGTTTGGGTCTTTTCAGGAGTTGGGTCTCACAGCCAGGAAAGCTTTCAATTTCAGCACAGTCTGAATAATTTAATTCGAGAATTTGCTTTATTTAAGTGGTCACAAATGTGACGAAGTGTAACAAAGTTGTATAAATGTCTCTGCCCAATGTTTGTTGCTTGCTTCAAAGAATCGAAATCAGCGTCATTAATGTTTAGCTTTGAAGCGACATCTTATTTATGTTATTATCATAGTGGAACATAGTTTTATGGCTCGATGAAGGCATATAATTAATCTAATAAACTTAGTCTAGTAAACGACAATATTAGTTCCCAGGGATGTTCGTCTCGTTGAAGTAAGGAAGTCGCGTATCGTGTATGTTGCTTTGTTCGCTATTCCTAAATGCTTAAATATTTTTGTGCGTTCATTTAAAATTTTCATACAGATTCTGAAAAGTTTTCTCGATAGGTCGGTTCCTTTACGATATACCTTAGTTATAGCTTCTGAGTTGGCTCACTTTTATAAAAAAGTACGCTTCGGTTGGTAATATAAAATGCAATTGGCTGTCCGAAACTTTAAATATCTCTTGCATGTTCCTAGGTATATGTTTGTGAGGTCTGACCATATGGAAAATGATATCAGTTATTTTGCTTTCTTCAGATATTTTCTTTTGGTTCATAATAGGCCCCAGAATTAAAAATTATTGTTTATTCACGAATTGTTTCATTGCTGAAATTTTTTAAATTTAGGTACAACATCTGGCCGAACAGTTTATGGTGAGTCGAATGGTCAACGACATAGTGTTACCTTCGAACTGTATTTTGATTAGAATAAGTACTTACTCGTAGTTTTGGTCCAATGAGGGAGTTTATACAAGAAATCGATGTTCCAACAAATGATGGCCCAGCCTTTAAGGTGTTGTTTATTTTGCTAAGTCGAAATCTATCCATCTTATAATAAAACAATAGTGATAAACTGCAAAATGTATAATAAATATGAAAAACTGTTACAGAAGTAAATTTTTTTTTACTAAATGAAAACAAATAGAACAAGAATGAATACGTTTTTGCGTACCATGAAGTAATTCATTATCATTAATCAAACGTTGCTGTCGTACAATATTTTGAAATTGCAAAAACTTGTTATATTCAAAGAAGTGTTTGATGTTTGTGGCTTATGTAGTCCATGTTTAACTTATTTTCGATATTTACACAGTTTATAGCTAAATGTTTGTGCTTTTAAGTCTAGAAAAAGCTTGATACAAAATTCTTGTAAATTATCTAGTACAACACATTGAGTAATTCATCATAAATATGTAAAATATGGACGAATTTTTAAATAAACCACCATAATGAGCTTTTTTATCAAAATACCAAATGTTGTTGTTGTCAGATATTTTGAAATTGGAAATACTTGTAATATTCAAAGAAGAGTTTGATTTTTATGCCATATTTAGTCCAAGTTTGACCTATTTGTGATATTTATAAGGTTTAGAGCTTTATGTTTGTGCTTTGAAGTCTAGAAAAAGCTTAATACGAAATTCTGTTAAATTATATTCTGCAACTCATTAAGTAATTCATCATCAATATGTAAAATATCAACGAATTTTTAAAGAAACCACTATAATGAGCTTTTTTTATCAAAATACCAAATGTTGTTGTTGTCAAATATTTTGAAATTGGAAATACTTGTAATATTCAAAGAAGAGTTTGATTTTTATGCCATATTTAGTCCAAGTTTGACCTATTTGTGATATTTATAAGGTTTAGAGCTTTATGTTTGTGCTTTGAAGTCTAGAAAAAGCTTAATACAAAATTCTGTTAAATTATCTTGTGCAACTCATTAAGTAATTCATCATCAATATGTAAAATATCAACGAATTTTTAAATAAACCACCATAATGAGCTTTTGGTATCAAAATATTAAATGTTGTTGTTGCAAATATTTTGAAATTGGAAATGCTTGTAATATTCAAAGAAGAGTTTGATTTTTATGCCATATTTAGTCCAAGTTTGACCTATTTGTGATATTTACAAGGTTTAGAGCTTTATGTTTGTGCTTTGAAGTCCAGAAAAAGCTCAATACGAAATTCTGTTAAATTATCTTGTGCAACTCATTAAGTAATTCATCATCAATATGTAAAATATCAACGAATTTTTAAATAAACCACCATAATGAGCTTTTGTTATCAAAATACCAAATGTTGTTGTTGTCATATATTTTTAAATTGCAATAAAACATGAAGTGCTTCTGGGTCAAGTTTGGCCAACAATCTTAAAATTAATTAATTTCTAGATGGGTATCAATAAAACGTTTCTAGAAAAAGAAAACTGCC
This sequence comes from Tipula vernalis, assembly GCA_958295665.1. Taxonomy (NCBI): domain Eukaryota; kingdom Metazoa; phylum Arthropoda; class Insecta; order Diptera; family Tipulidae; genus Tipula; species Tipula vernalis. The sequence goes on from OY282560.1 coordinate 346,761,535, forward strand.
CTACAGTGACTACACCAGCTTACTAAAAATTGTTAAACTCATTTAAAACCGTCTCGATTACCAGGTAGCCAGCAATACAGTAAAATTTGTACGGGGCATGAAAATTAAATTTATTTGTATGGCACGTGAATGTTAAATTATTTATTGTTGTTGTTGCTTCCATTGAATATGGTTAATTAAACTATATAAATACAAAACTATTATACAACCTAATGTTTTCTAATGAAAAGGTAAACAAAACTATCAATCATTTATTCAAAACATCTATACATCGACCGACATAATTCACGTATAGTATTGTATAAATTATTTACCTACCTATACGGTAGATAGAAAATGTAGAAATTTTTCCGGTTGTTCTACATTTTTGTTATTATTGTTGTGTACATTTTTTGCTTTGTTTTCTTCCAAATTAAACGTTTAACTAAAAATTAACATGTTTAACCAGAACGTGCGGTTTGTTTGATTGATTATTATAATATTGCCCTACAAGCACATTTAAATATACTACACAAAATGGGTACTTATAATTTAAGTGCTTTAGCTTTAAGGACCAACACTTAATACACAAAATGCCAACACATCCGATATACGATAATCTGGGGTGGAAAAAAAATTAACACCCAAGAAGCAAATAAACTAAAGAGACAATAAACACAAAATTATAAATTAGTCTCAAATGAAAATGATAATTTTCTATTTTCCCGTTATACATACATACATATACATTTTTTTTTGCGTCCGTTTCACAATTCTATGCCTCTCTATACATACAGTAAAATACAAAATGAAGAATATTTACTTGATATTAGGCATTTACTATATAGTGTGTACAAAGAGTAACAACAATAATAAGAAAATGTTACATAAAACAATGAATACAAATTTGACAGATGCAATCTCATGATAATAATGAATTTTATTTCTGTACTGAATTGTGTGTGTGTGTGTGTTTGTGATTTGGAAATTACAGATGAAATGAAAATGTATACAATAACAATAATAAGACAAAAAGCTGATATTATAGAGAGTCTCATGAGGAAATTCATGTACCAGAATTAAGTGGGGTAATTACAATTAGTACGGAGCTTTTTTTTCGACTGTGCAGAATAAATAGTTATGCAAATTTTTCATTGCACGCTACATATAAAATCTGTTCGGTTTTATGTTTTTTTTTTTTTTGAGGATTCATTTGGTTTTTTATACATTGTAATAGGTATACGAAGAAGATAATGAGTGTTGATGTTGTTTACGAAATGCTCGTTTACTAATTGGATTACGATACTGATTTTCTGATTTTTTTTCTTCTGTCTAATTACATCATTATCGTCTAGTATCGCAACTTAGAATGTTATTTTTCGAATATTAACTTACAATTTAAAATTTAATTGTTACTCAAGAATGCTCAGTTTTTGTAATATATGAAGAAGGGAAGTTAATAGTGTAAAGTAAGAGGTTATATCCCACCTCAAATAGGGTGAATTTTTATATGTAAATTACAACAACATAAACATTTACGTATGTTTTTTTATACTATATGTAGACTACAATGGAACCACGGTAACTAAAGCTCTATATCTCTATATAAATCTATTCAAAATCAGGTACTCAACTGTAAATTAATATTATTTTTCTAACTTTATCTGTAGATATCACCTCTTAAAGTTCATATTCGGTACGTGGTTTGTAACTTGGACGAATATAAATCCGCCGTTCAACTGTACATTATATTTTTTTTAATCTGGAAATTGGATACTGCACAGATGTAATTTCCAGCGTAGATGTTGAATACTAAATAATTTTAGATTTCTGCAAAACTCGTTGGCTTTTGATAATGCTGATTGTTGATGGAATTCTCAATACTTTAGAAAACGTTCCAAATCTAGTTTACATCGTTAGAGGAATGTCCAAAGTTAGTTGGTTTTAACCATGATATCTCAAAATTAAGTTTGAAGTAGACGAATGAAGTTTCTAATTGTACTGAGGCCTTAAAATTTCAATACTTATGGAAAAGAAACACACGTCTGCCATTAGTAACCAAAATTTAGTTTAACAAAATTAATGACAGAATTAATTAATTGATGGCTCCTATCAATGAAACTTGGTACAAAACTCGTGCTCAACATTATTATCAAACCAGTCGAGCAAATTTTTTTCAGGGCTGTGGTTATCGCTTCCTCAACCTCGCAGACACAGATCAAAGGATTGTACTGGGCGAATTGCTTCTACTTATAGATGTGAACCAGAAATATTTCAATTTGTAACAAAATCTAAAAATATCTAAAAAATTGAATTTATTTTAATTTATTTGAATTTTCGTGATTTTCTTTCTGGATTTCAACTGTTTTATGATCCTGGAATTTAAAATTTCAGATTTTTTTGTGCAAATGACGTGATAACGATTCATTTTAAAATTATAATTCAAGGACATCTGAAACTGTAAAATAAATTATCCGACTTCAGTCTTGCAAATTTTTCACTGATATTTTTAAATTGGGTTTTCTTAAAACTTGCTAGAATATGCGTTATGCTTGCCTGAACAATGCAAATTAATCTAAAAACGGACGTGGGGCGTCAAACTTAAAGTTAAAAAATTAAAGTTAAAAAGTAAATGTTAAAAAGTTATATGTAAAACTTAAAGTTAAAATATTAAAATTAAAACGATAAAGTTAAAATTAAAAAGTTGAGGTTAAAGTACAAAAGGTAAAGTTAAAAAGTTAAAGCTTATAAGTTAAAGTTAAAGATAAAAAGTTTAAGTTAAAATTAAAAGTTAAAATTTAAAAGTTAATGTTAAAAAGCTAAAGCTAAAACAGTTAAACTAAAAAAAAATAAAAGTTACAGTTAAAAAGTTAAAGTTAAAATTAAAAAAAGTTAAATTTAAATTTAAAGTTAAAAAATTAAGATTTAAAATTTAAAATTGAAAAGTTACAGTGAAAAAGTTTAAGTTAAAAAGTTAAAAGTTAAAAAGTTTAAGTTATAGTTAAAAAGTTAAAGTTAAAGTTAAAGTTGAAAAGTTAAAGTTAAAATTTTAAAGTTAAAAAGTTAAAGTTTAAACGCAAAAGTTAAAAAGTTAAAGTTAAAGTTTGAAAGTTAAAGTTAAAAACCTTAAAGTTAAAAAATTTAATATTTAATAAGTTTTAAAGTAAAAGTTAAAGCTTAAAAATGTAAAAGGTTAAAGTTAAGAAGTTAAAGTTAAAGAGTTAAAGTGAAAATTAAAAAGTGTTAAACTTAAGAAGTTAAAAGTTAAAGTTTAAAAATTAAAAAAGTTTAACAGTTAGAGATAAAAAGTTTAGTAGATTAAGTTAAAGTTAAAAATTTAAACTTATAATTATAAAGCTAAAGTCAAAGTTAAAAAGTTAAAGTTGAAGTTTAAAAGTTAAAAGTTAAAAAGCCAATGTTATAAAGGTTAAACTATAAAAGATAAAGTTAAAATTAAAAAAGTTAAATTTAAAAAGTTAAAATTGAAAAGTTAAAGTTTAAAAGTTAAAGTTAAATGTGCTGCCATCTAACGAAAAATTAAAAAAAAAATATAATATACAGTTGAACGACAGATTTTAAATAAAATTATATACTTACGTTTTAATTTTATGTAGAGATTTAGTTACCGTGGTTGCACTGTATCCTACAAATAAAAAAACATACCTAAACGTTTATGTTGTTTTAATTTACATATAAAAATCCACCCTATTTGGGGTGGGATATAACCCCTTACTTTACACTACTGAAGTAGAATTGTTATTTTTTTTTGGTATGCTATTACTATTTTTTAGATAAAACCCCCATAATGAGAGAACGAAACAAAATATGCCAAATTATAGCCCTGTCGGAGCTTCCAACCGGCAGTCATTAATAATTACGTTTAACTAGACTTCCTCTATTGATCCGTGTTCCTTGATATCAAAATATTTTCTAGTTTTAGACATTTGTAATATGTATAAAAGTTAGTCAGTGTTAGTTTATTGATTGTAGCGCTTACCGAGTTCAATTTTCTTTCAGGATTTGGAATAAATGTTGTATGCTAATATAGTTGGCTTATAACTGCTGAAATCTTTACTAGTGAAATGTTATTGAAGAAACTGAAAAACTAAAGAAGGAGCTGCAAAAATCGACGTGAAAGGTGCGTGCTACATACATCGTCCTTAGCAAAGTAATAGTTTTGCAAAGTTTCAGAGGGCAGTAAATGAACCTTTACACATTTTCCAGATCACGCTTTCAAGCAGATTTCAGTTGCATGGATGTGATGTTTATCGTCCTCATCTTTTTTAGTTTTTGAACCAGTTTTATGCAGAAAATAGGTTAAGCTTCAACTAAATATGGTAAAAAAATCAAACTTTTCTTTTAATATTACAAGCATTTACAATTTCAAAATATTTGGCAACAACAACATTTTGTATTTTGATAATAAACAATTAATTTTAGGTGGTTTATTTAAAAATTCGACGATATTTTACGTATTATGTAACCTACGGTGATTCATTTCAATAACCTCAAATAAAACGAAACATCGTGCAATTTCATCATAACATTTTGAAATAATCTCAAAAATGTCGAATTTTCAAAGTAAATATTTTGAATATTCTTGAAAACTCTCAAAATCGACGGGCTAATCAATTTTGGCATAGTTTCGAAAAATTTACTAAATATCACTCAAATATAACTCTGCAAGTACTCACAACACAAAGCTAAGCGCAGAACATTGCCATTCAAAATTCGATGTAAGTTTCGAATAATCCTAGAAATGTTGAAAAACTTAAGAAATCTAGAATATACCGCGGAATAATCTCGATTACCCCAGAAAAATTCTAATAATCTCTATATTAGCTGAATCTCGATTGATCTTGAACAATTGAGTAATTTTGGAAAGCCTGTAAAAATTTAGAAAACTCACTAAAATTTCGAAAATTTCCGAAAATTCGTATAAATATAACTTAATGTTACTAATCCTACTAAGCAAAATTTTATTAAGTAAGTTAAGGCTAAGCTCAACAAAACTCAAATAGTATCCGATAATTTGTTAAATATCGAACAATAATATTCTTCGAATTGGCTCTAAGATTCTTGAGTAACATCGAACTATCAAATACACTCGACAATCTCAAACATATTCGAATAATCTCGAAAATCTCGAATAATTATGGCTCGAACCTCATGATATAGTAATATAAAGATATGCTCAATTGTTTTTCAAAATTAGGTTTGTTTTGCGCATTTCGTCATCCCTTTCGATTCCCTTTCTTTAAAGACTAAGACTTCTAATTGTTTTCAGTCGCGGTTAAATATTTTTCTAAGAAGAAAATTTCAACCATTTCTCCTTTATGAACACCAAAAATGATACTTCGCAAGCTGCTTTAAACACTAAAATCGTTAAGTACTTTTCGTACCAGACGCCTCGCCTCAAAATATTTAGTTACCACAAATGAGAAGCTGAGACCCTTTCATACCAGTGGCGTTGACTTTGAACATTCGGTTGCTATATCAAATATTTTGTTTTATTCCATTTTGCACGTGAATTATAGCAAGAACTGTGATTTTCTGAATTTATACTGTGTATTATGAGCGAGATTCTTCGGCAAATATAAAACAGTTGTGCTAAAAATGTGATTTGTAGGTTATGTTGACAAAATACTTCGCTTTATACAAGTTTAAAATGTTGCAGTCTTTGTAGATAACTTCATTGCAATCAATTTTGATTTTTTTTAAATTATCACTTAAAAAAATATTTTTCACTAAATTCAATTTATTTCTAAGTAACTTACATGATTCAAAAATAAAATAACGAATTTTTAATTTTAAAGCTCAAAGTCGAAAGCGTTGATTTTAAACGAGTTTAGCAAATTTTCTTCTAAATCTAAATATCTGTCAAAATCTAAATTTTTATTGCATAAAAATTTGCATTTTTATTTCTATTGAGCCTCTAAAAATTAGACCACCGCGTTTTCTAAAAATTTCCTAGAAATGTCCCGTTTTGCAAATTTGAAAATGTGATCTTTTTAAGCTTAATCTGAGCTACTATCTATCTTACTTTGACTTTGAACTATTATTCGAACGTACTATGGTATGGAAAGGGAACGGCGTGGATGTCTGTCTAATTTGTTTGTCCGATCAGTTAAAATTCCATATATTGATCCAAGCTCCCAACCACAAATAATATTTTAAATCTTTAGTCTCTGCCTTGTAACATTACTAGCTGTTGTTAGGTTTTTATAAATTATAAAATCGTACATACATTACGATTACACCTGCCTATATTAAAATTGATGCTGATAGACGTAACGAGATGAAAGACAAAGACCACACGAATACGACGATAAGATAAAATGTGATAAAAGGTGAACGACCGCTTGACTCGGGAGTTAGTGTATTTTGGATTTTGACGTAATAAACAAGTAGTGAGGTATATACGAACGATTTTGCCAGCAACAAAAAACTAAATATGGTTGCTTGATCTTGATTGCAATCAGTAGAAGTGATTTGTGCAAGAATAGTGCGTAATTTAAGTGAATGATAATAATAAAATCGACTGATAATAGACAATAAGTGCATAATGGTTCGTGTTTGGTGATTGTCTTTAATTTATCAAGGTTGTTCGTGTTTAGTAGTGTGTGCTGCTACTTAGTGGAAATAGAACGATCTAGGTGTAAACATTTTGTGCGCGTAGTGTTATAAAATGTTACAATTGGTGTAACGCCTCACACCCTACAAAGAATCGCAATACATTTTGCGCGTCATTCATTTATTTGTATAGTGTAAGCATTCTGTGTTGTGTTAAGGGTTACGCAAATCTGTATATACTCAAAAATAGTTGGTAAGTCCGTCATAATTTTAATACATACATTGCTTTAGATTTTGATTTGTATAGCGGTATAATCGTTTATCCTTTAACACCTACGCCGCAGTGAATTGCTCGACTGAGCAAGCCCAGGCATCCGTTAATTCGCAAATATGCTCTCTGAATCTGTTGGGATTATTGCGTTATATAAACAGTGGAACGTATTTGCGGTGTACGTGGTAGATAGAAGTCATGAGTCAGTGGATCATATAGAGTGATAAAATAAAGAGAAGACATGAGCTGCATGTTACAGGCCATCTTATAATAAGAAAAAATATAAATAACTTTATATACGCACAGCAATAAGCCGTTAATTAAATGGGTCGTAGTTTTTTTTTGTTGCCTTTCGGATCCTCATTTAATTTTCAGAACATCGGTCTTTAATTTAATTGTAAGTTTACGCGATACAATTGATGATGAATTTCTTACTGTGTTGCACTAGATAATTTAACCGAATTTTGTATTAAGGTATTAAATTCGAGGAAAACTTTAAATAACTGTGGTTATCTTTTTGCACAATGGTGGGACCAATCCTCAACCCTTTCGCCTCCTCAATTGCGCCACAAAAAGCAATGAACTCAGACTCCATGGAGGATACTGCACTTCGCAAAATTTGCATCGGCAAACCCAATCAGCTCACTTTCATTATAGTTGGGGAACAGATTTAATTTTAAATCAATTGATTCTTCCAAAAATTTCAAAATCCTTTTTGCCTCATTCCAATCTTCTTGAGTTGGCTTGGAAACCTTTTGTGATGATATTGCCACGCTTGTTGCAATATCTGGCTTGGTATTTGTTGATATGTACATACTTCCAATTAGTTTACGATAGTTGTTGTTAGCCCGCAATAATTCAGATTTGCCACCTTTTCCGTAATTAATATTCAATGGTATTTCGGCCAGTTTTGAATTTTTAATTCCGAATTCCTTTATCACTTTGTTAATTTAAATAATGGGTGAATGTCCAGTACTCTTGCTAGTCTCCACTTTAGAGGAGGAAGGTTTTCGTCTTTACCAAGAACTAAATCTCCAATAGTCAAAGACCTTGTGGTGGTGTTCCATTTTCGACGATGTTGTAGCTCACACAAATATTCCTGGGACCACCTTGTCCTCATTCGCCACAGATTAGTTAAGGATATTTTTTCAGCTTGTACATCTGGTTCCACAATTGTGTTTAATGCACGACCAACCAAGAAATGGCCTGGAGTTAACACATTAGGTTCATCAGGATTCGTAGATATTGGTGCTAACGAGCGAGAATTTAAAACTGCTTCGACTTGCTTTACTATCGGGCTCAGTTCCACAAATGTAAGAGATGCGTTACCGACAACCCGTCTCAAGTGGAACTTGGCTGATTTTACAGCCCCTTCATGCAAGCCCCCGAAGTGTGGTGCGGATGGTGGTTGAAAGTGCCACCTATGAAACTTTGGCACCTATGAAATTCGTGCAATTATCGGAGAATATATTGGCACATAGACCTCTCGTTGCGATGAATCGCTTTAACGCTCCAATAAACGTGTAGGTAGTTAGGTCAGACACTAGTTCCAGATGACATGCTTTTGTGGCAAAACAGACGAAAATGGCCAAATATGCCTTCGTTGCTCTCTTTCCTCGAATTTTGAAATGGATATAGAATGGCCCACAATAGTCAACTGCGACGTTTTCAAACGGATGTGCACGAGTAACTCTTTCACTAGGTAGTTGTCCCATAAGCTGCTCTTTCTGTAAATGCCTTGCTCGAAAACATCGAAAACAAGTTCGGTATATTTTTGTTGCTAAGCTTCTTCCATTGATAGGCCAGTATTCTTCACGAATTGCCGCCAATAGTGCTTGTGGACCATTGTGCAAATATCTGTTATGATAATAAAAAAAAAATAAAAAATGAATGTAAACGGGTGACTGGATGGGAGAAGGATCGGATGTTTGACAGTGTAAGGAAGGGTAGAATGTTTTAGGCGCCCGCCAACTCGAATAAGTTGATTCTCATCCAGAAACGGAGATAAGGAATTTAGACGAGATTTTCGAGGCAGATTTTTTGTAGATTGAAGAGTCTTGATTTCCTCTTCAAATGAAATGAGTTGAATGACTCTTATTATTGCCTGCAGTCCCACCTTTCGTTCCTCAACAGTAAGAAATCTAGTCTTTCTCTTGGCATGAGTCCCCTTGAAATAGCATCTGCCGGATTGGATTTGGAGTCCACGTGATTCCAATTACTAATTGTTGACACTTTCTGGATTGAAGCTACTCTATTAGCAACAAATGTTTTCCATACAAGGTGCTCTGATCCAATTAAGAACAATTGTTGAGTCGCTCCAATTATATATGCCATTAAACTCTTCTGGGGAAACTCGTTTCATTAAAGTCGCTAGTAGAACAGCGGCACACAGCTCTAGTCGAGGAAGTGATGTATTTTTTAAAGGAGCCACTCTTGATTTTGCGCATAATAATGATGTTGTAATAATTCCAGATGCATCAACGGAACAGATTGCGCCTCCATAAGCCTTTTCGCTTGCGTCTGCGAAACCGTGCAATTCAATTTTAACTGTCGACTCTGAAGTGAAAAGATGACGCTGAACATGAAGATGATTAAGTTAAAGCAGTTCAGTTCATTTACATTTCTTGAGGCAATGCTTGGTCCCAGTCCATCTTCATTGCCCAGAGTTGTTGAAGAAACAATTTGCCCAGTGTGATGACTGGTACCAGCACCCCAAGAGGGTCAAATATTCTGGCAATATCTGAGATAATATCTCGTTTTGTTGAAATTGAAAAGTTTTGTAGATTAACATGAAAATGAAATTGGTCAGAAAATGAATGATTCAAATCTTGAACTTTAATTTGACGATACATTTTCGATATGTCGGCACTGAACACGAAGAAATCATTTTGCACGACTTGTCCAACTAACAAAATATCATTGAGAGAGTTGCCTGCCTGCATTTGTCTTTGCCGACGCATCTAACACAACACGTAGTTTGGTGGAAGAGCTATCAGGCTTGATAGGCACAGTGGTGCGGTAAAAAATAATTTGATTCGGGGATATCTTATTCTCTTATTGATTGCATGTGTCCTAGATTTTTGTACTCATTAATGAATTCCGTATAATTCCTTTTGAGTTCAGAGTCTTTAGCTAATCTCTTTTCTCAATTAAGGAACCGTCTTGTAGCCATTGCTCTAGAATTTCCTAACGTCTCTGAAGAGGTCTTACAAGGCAATTTAACAACAAATCGTCCTTGTTTATCTCGAGAAAAATTATTTATGAAATATTCTTCACATGCTTCTTCCTGTGGCGTTAGTTTTGATGATTTCGCTTCACAATATTCCAAGTTCCAGAATCTTTCAATTTGGATCTTAAGTTGTCTTCAGGGTTCATTTGACAAGAGATGGCAGGATAAGTTGCCTGAAACTACCCATACAAACAGGGTATTCTGCAGTGTTGGTAAATGGTTGCTTAATTTAATTTGTCCTATCGCAAGTAGCTTGTACATGTGTGGAACATTAAATTTTGAATCCGCTAGCTGAATATTTGCAGGTATCAGCCATTTCTCTACATCCTCGACGAATTGGTGAGGTTCGTTCCCGGTATTTTTTGGCAAAACATGAACTTCTAAACTGGTGGCGAAACCTGTCTTTGGAGACTGCAGTTTAATGATAGATCTTAATCGACAAGAAACTTTCTCATTTCCAATTCCTGTAATGTGTACTTGGCATTTATATTCATCCAATTTCAATTTTTTCATGAAGTCTGCGGAGGCTAACAATGCTCTGCATAATACTGGATTTCCGGATGAATCCATTACTTCTATTAAATCAGTAGATAAGAACACATAATATGAGGTAGTTGAATTTGTACATTTTAATGTTTTCTCATTTGATGGTATACTTCAGATTTTATGGTTTCTAAAGGTCTACTAAGCGGTGGACTGAGCCACTTGATGTTGACCTGTCGTATTAAATTTGCTCCCTAATGATTGGCATCTTCTATTTAAAAATGTTAGAAGCTCATCCAAAGTTGAAATGCGACCTGGGGAGGATTCTAGCTTACTGCATACCATATAAACTATCAAATCATCCCATTGATTTGTAGGTCGTCCTAATATGGAAAGAGCGCGCAGATTGGAGTTTGTGTTGTCCATCACTTCCCTTAATCTGGAAGCATTTGGTTTCTCAATGGGCTTATTTGAAAATATCTTTTCGATATGATCGAAACATGCAACACCAAAGCGGTCTAAAAAGACCAAAGTATTGAAATTTTGCCAAAATGTTGAACAATTTTGTTGGTTTAAATTATTTTTCTCGACGTTTTGAAAGACGCTGAGTCTGAAAAAGCAAGAAAAAAATGTCCGTCCATCTGTCTGGATGTCTGGATGTCTAGATGTCTGTACCGATGGTATCTCGAGAACGGCTTGTCCGATTAAATTTTTTTTTGCCAATCTGTTTCTATCGTCAAGGCGGAGATTTGCCAAGCCCTTGGAAACTGTACGTCAAGAGGGTGAGGTACCTGCCATACGAATTGAACCAAAACATCTGGTTATATAAACATATTTACGAATTGGGCATTGAATTTGGGGTTAATTTGAAGATTACGTTAGGGGTCAATTTGCGGGTTGAGTTGAAGTTGAGTTAAGGTTGGATAAGACATAGTAAGTTGTTGATTAATTTTTTCTATATCGTCACCTCAGTATTTAAGTGTTGCAAACGCATTTTAATCGTTTTGGAGTTAGGTCTGCCATTTTGTATTGTAACGGTCCTAACCCTATTTTGTTAAAATCCATTTGGGTCATTTAAAAACTGGGATGAGAACCTGTTTTAATAATTATTTTGAAATCTAATTTGGTGACCCAGTTTACAGTTTTACGTAAGGTCGTACGATGACGAGGATGGTTGGTTTGAGGATTGAGTTTGGCGTAGAGTTTGTGGTCGAGTTGAGGGTTAAGTTAAGCTGCGGTTTAGTTGGGGTTGGATTAGGATTTAGTGAGCAGTTGAGCAATCTAAGCAATCTATATACAGGTAAACCTCACTACAACGGAAATCGACGGGACCACAAAAGTTGTCCGTTGTAGTCCGTAGTATTTGTGATTTTTCTTTTGTAAAAATTTTATTGGGATTCCTATATCTTATCCGATTTTGATGAAATCCAACAGAAGAAGAGAATGAGATTCTCAAATGATTTTTAGACAACTAAAATAATACAAATTCAGCAAATTTAATCAATTCATAAAAATGTTCTTAAAAAATCATTCCTCGAACGCATCTAACTCTTCAAGTTGTCCAATTTCTATTCGTCAGATTATTGAAATTTGGGAAATTTCCTGGAAACAATTCTTCAAATTCTCCAATTCTGCAAACCCTTCAAATTGTTTGAATCGTTGTACATCACAACTCCTTGAATTTGCCATATTTTCGGAATTCTTTAAATTTTTGAAATTTTCCAAATACAAATTTCCAAACTTTTTATTTAACAAATTTGAGATTCTAAAGAACTGTCAAATCTTGTGATTTCTTCTAATTTTTCAAGTCCTCTAAATTATTTCCTAAATCACTGATTATCTGCAAGTTATTCAAATTTTAGTGTTACTGGAATTTATCGAAATCTTCAAATTCCTTAAATTGAACAATTAATTAAATTCAAATTCGTCAATCCATCGACTTCTTCACACTTTTCAAATGGTTCTAAATCGAATTCCTCAAATTCTGTGAATTCGTAAAATCTTTGAGTTTTTAAATTCTGTATCTCAAAATTTAGAAATAGAATTAGAATTAATTTCTTTAAATTTTGTAAATCTTAATTTCCCGTTTTTTCCAAATTCTTTAAGCTCAATAAATTCTATAAATTCGTCAAAACCTTTAAATTTCTCATATTCTCAATAAATTCTTTAAAATTTTACAAATTAATGAGATTCGGTAAATTCTTAAAAATTCTTAAAATTTAATCAAGTATAAAAATTCGTAAATTCCTTTTAATTGTTAAAATTCTATGTATTTATTAAGCATTCACGATTTTACAAACTCCCTAAACTCGTCAAATTCTGATTAAATTCTTCAAATTAGACAATTTTAAAAAATTCCAATTTTAAAATTTGAACAACTGAAATCAAATTTAAAAAATTCCCCAAGTTTATCAAATTTTATAAACTTCTTCAAATTTAGAAAAATTGTTTAAATCTTTTTTCTACAAATTTCTTAAATTTTTTTTCCTGAGTGGTTCAAATTCTGTAAAATCATAAAATTCCTGGTTTTCACACAATTCTTTAAATTATTGAAGAGCTTTCAAATTTAGTATGAACTCCCAGACCATCAACTTCTGTAATTTCTTCCAATTTTTTGCATTTATCAAATTCGTGAAATTTCTCAATTTTGAAAAGTTTCTCAAATTAATTAAATTTTATATAATGGAAGATGGAGCAAAAAAAACATCAACATTTTAGTACCAATTCTACAGATCCGATAAATTCTGTAATTCTTTCAAAATTTTCAAATCCTTGAAATTATTTTCTAAATTACTGAAATTCTGGAAAGTTCTTCAAATTTTATAAATTCCTTAGTATCTATCTACCAATTCATCAAACTCCTCGAGTTCTTTAGTTTTGATAAATCGTTGAATTTTTCAAGATTTGGAGTTTTTCAACCTTTAAATTGGCTAAATTTTTCGAGTTGCTTAAATTTTGTAAATGCACAAAATATTCGGAGTACATCAAATTTTTAAAGTTCGTAAAATCCTTGAGTCAATCAATTTCTGTAAATTTATGCAAATATGCAAATTTTTGGAATTTTCTTAAAATTCGATGAAATTTTCTTAAAATTTTAAGAAAACATTAAATTGGGTTCTTCAATTCAACAAACTTTCAAAATTTAACAGATTCCTGAGTTTTTTAATTTCTATTTATTTTATTTATTTTATTTATTTGACATAAATTTTAATTACACATATGTAGTACACTCCATTTTGAGCATATTGGCTCATTATTAACAGAGTATAAAACAGATTCAATTTTGTACAAAAAAAAAAAAAAAAAAAACAAACAAACAAAGCAAAGATTGTGGCACCGCTCAACGATTCAATAATAGTGCCGTTGGTAAACTATCCCCATTATCCGTCCGATATTTCTGCAGCATTTCGTTAAAGAATCCCATTTCAGCCCATTTTATCCCATATCCCCAGGTTTTTGTAGTACTATTCCATGTACTGATAGCCTCCGGGCCAATGGCACCACAATTTTGAGTGACATACAATTTTATTTTGCCATAAGTACTCATAAATTATTAATAAAACTAATAAAAATGATTATTTAAAAAAAAAAAAAAAAAAATTTCAAGGAAAATAAAAAATAAATGCAACTACTCGACTCGAAAGTCAAAGCATCCAGTAATTTCGTTAAATTCTGATTAAAATCTTCAAATTCTCCGAGTTCTTGAATTTGAAAATTTCATCAAATTCCGCAATTTCTAAAAACTCTGAGTTTTTCCATTTTAAAAATTCGTCAAACTCAACAAATTCCTTAAATTCTTTAAAAATCATTCGCGGTTTTCAAATTCTGTAAATTCATCAAATTTTTGGAATTCATACAATTCTGTAAATTTTGAAGAAAGAAGTTCTGGATTATGGGCCAAGTAGGATGGAACTTGGCTATTCCTTAATTGATTATTATGAAATTTGACATGTGCGTTGGAAATGGGATTCTAAAATGATTTTTGGATAAAGTTCTGGAATATCAATGGTATGGTGGATGGTATAATGGTATGATGGTTTGTATATAAGAATTGTGTGATGGTGTTATGATGATGATGATGGTATGGTGGGATGATGCTATGATGATGATGGTATGATGGTATGATGATATGTTGGTGCGATGGTATGAGTTGTGCAGGGGTTGAGATTTGGTTCGTGCTAAGTTAAGTTGAAGTTGAGTTATGATTTAGTTAGCCTGCATCGGGGTAAACTGAGTTGTTCGGTTGGAGAATTATTTAAGAATTGATTAAGGGTGGATTTGAAAGGTGATTAGTTTGAGTGTTTGGTTGGCAGTTAATTTGGTGATTTCGGTTAGAATAAAGTTGCGATTGAGATGGAGGTTGATTTATATATTGAGTTGGAGATTGAGCTGAAGATTTACTTAAGAGATTCATTTCGGGATTTATTTAGTAGCTGAATTAATCAACAGCGAAGTTCTGACCACCTCACATGGGGTTTCAGCGCTTTACATTTTTTATTTTAAATTTCCACACGAAATAGTTACTATTAAATCTTTCAACGCTGTATTTGGTTTCAATTGCAGCCATTGTTAGTTTAACTTATCTTGATGATTATCAAGAAAATACGTACACTCAAATTATTTTCTTCGAACTATGAAAATAAGTTTAGAAAAGCTCAGATTTTAAATTGATAACCATATCATTGATAGGATTAGAATTGCAAGGTTCAATATTGTTGTGCTTAATGCCAGCCATTCAAGAATTTATTATTTACACATTCATCATATATACATAATAGCATACTGTTATTCCTCCGAGTAAGGATTACTTTCATACCAAAGTCATATTATTACGTTTGCCATTAAATTAATTCTGATCCAACCATAAACCGAAAGTCATTTAAACACATCAGGGTATGCTGATTTTAAAGTGATAGCAATGTAATATGGAAATAAAATGTGTTTGTATCACAACGCACAATTTATGTGTGATAAACTCGTGGGTGGTACTTTTCATATATACGTATTTTAATGCAACCTTACGACATATAAACAACATAAAAGTGAAACATATAAAATTCTGTATTTTTTGAGGTACCAACCAATAATAATAAAAACAATTTTTTTTTTCGATTCCATTATTCTGTGTGTAGTAACATAATTCATTTTTTATCATCCTAAATTTTTATTTTTATTCTGTGTGTCTGTAATAATTTTCATCTTTGATTTTTATCCTTAAAAACATATAAATCATTTTTGATGATATAAATTCTTTATTTTTAAGTTTTTGTTATTTAAAGTCAAATGTATATATGTATGTACACACATACATACATAAATATATATATAAAACATAAAATTTATTCCATTCTATTTTCAACTATAAATCAACTAAAATGTTACCGACTACACACATACACATACCAAAAAGTTACACCAACAGAATAACAAAAAAAAGCTTTTGTTTTATATACGAAAACACCACGATAAAATAAAAAACCATGTCTTACATAATTCCCCCCAACCCCATCCCCAAAAAAAAATTTAAGACAAAAATAGTTCGTGCTGTTTGAATACTTCTTTTGGTGCTGCTGCTGCTGCTGCTGCTGTTATTATTAAGTCACATATAACTTGCATTCGTACGAGTTAAAGTTCAAATAAGAAGATATTCAATTCGCTGTATGTTTTTGTTTTAGTCGACGAAATTTTTTGCCGCGACTCTTTATGTTTTTGGCCCCATTTTGCTACTATTTCTACACGGAAAAAAAAGCAAAACAACCAAAAAATAAAAATTACATAAAAGCTTCTTTTAAGCTTTTCTGAAATAAAATAAATTTTTATATTTTTTTTTTGTTTCTGTCTTCAAGATTTCGGTACAGCACACAGCATTAAACGAGTTGAAAACAAAAAAAAAAACAAAACAACGACGTTGTATACACTTGTGTTAAAAATGTGTCCACCTTAAAAGCTAGATTTTAATTATGTGAATTATTTTATGAACTTAGAACATTTTCCAAATCCATTTTACACGGTACATGGTGAGCTAAATGCATTTTTATGCTGATTAAATCGTTAAAAGCTCTAAACCAATTAAAATTTTATAAATATTTGATTTTTTTGTTTTGTTTTTTCTGTTAATTCTTTTAACGCGAGTGCTTTTCCTGTGCACACGCTATTTGTGTATATACTTATGTAGTTTTGATAGTTTTATAGCACGAAGAATTAAAACAAAATAATGTAATCCCATATAACAAATACCAAAGTAAACACTAAAAAGCTTTTTAATGGATATATAGAATTGTTGGTGGTTTCTATTGTGTTATTTTTATTTATTTGCAAATTAATAGCAACATCTAACACTTAATAAAAATAAAAATGGATTCTTTTATTTAATTAATTAAGCTCGTGTTTGAAACATTAATTTAGACAAAAGGAATTTTGCTATATAACCTGAATTTATTTAAACACATTAACAATAATTAAAGAACAAACCAAAAATCTAATACCATGACAATAACCCCATTTAAAATGTGCTAGTTTAATTTCCAAGTAAACTGCTGCATATGATAAATAATTCATATTTTATTTTTCAGTATGTTCTAAACTTAAAAGCACTTAAAACTCTGTTTATAATATTTAAAAATTGAAACGTTATTGTTGTCTAAATTATTTAAAATTTCAAATACTGATGAATTTCGAGATAAGGAGCTTTAAGAGCTAGATTTAAAATGTTTTGTAAAAGAAGCTAGGAGAACCATGTGTAAGCTATTATAGAATGGCTAAATTTCCGACAAAAAAAGTACAAAACTGTAAAGTTGTTTTTACACTGTTATACGTTCCCATCGTGTAAGGACCGTGTAAAAACAGGTTTAGGAATTACTTTTATATTTTTTTATTTGAATTACAATTGTGATCATTTAAACACCAAAAAAAAAAAACCAGTGTAAAAAAACCGGGTAAAACAGGTTTTGGTGTATATGAAATTTTAACAGTTAATTTAATTTTTTAGCTTATGTTTAAACTTAAAAATCCATAAAGCTCTGTATGTAATGTTATAAAAAGGCAAACTTTTCACCAAAGACCAGACACAAAACTGAAGCTCAACCTCGTAGTTAGTGTTTCAATCATTATCATTTTTTTTTTTTGTAAATTTGACAACAACAACATCATATTAAGGATTATAAAAATTCTAAACTTAAAAACCGATCTATTAAATATTAACTGATTTATATTTTGATCGTAATTTCTTTTTGAAACTTAATCTAAAATAAAGCTTATCAAGTTCCGTATATAAAGTGGTTTAATTATTACGAAACCATAAATGAAGCTCAACCTCAAAAATTACGATTATGTGAAATTTTATTAAATTTGACAACAATAACGTCTTACTCAGGGTTTTGACAACAATAATATATTATGATTTTTGAATTTTTAGCTTATTAGAAACTTAAAAGGCTTTTAAGCTTTTAATAGATTTTGCAACAAGAATGTCTCATTTCAGAAACCTTACCATGATTTTGAATCCAGATTTTTCGGATAATTGAAAATTTGGTTCTTTAGCTATCTCTCAATTTTAGGTCCTTTGAAGTTGGTCTAATTATGAAGCATAGTACATTTTTTTCTTGTCCTTTTGATACAGTTTATCACATAAACATTATTTTTGGTATGAGATACTCAACCTGCTTTAAGTGTGATCTTCAGCTATTATGAATATAAAATGCTTTTAAGAGCTTAAAAATATTTTAACGCGAAAGAATTTATTTACATGTATGGGCCGAGGAGTGGGGTAGCAAATATACCAACATTAGAGGCTGTTAGAGGTGTTTTCCCAACTGGACGTCATTCTAGTGAACAGAGGCAACACCAGCACCTTTCGTAAGAATGGTCATCAATCCGTGATCGACATTACTTTTACAAGTAGTCAACTAGCTAGGGAAATTAAGTGGTATGTCAGTGAATGATACACTCATAGTGATCACCAAGCGGTGTTTTTTGAAGTAGGATCTCAGTGCAAGGCAAAATTGAAGCCAATGACCTGGAAAAGAAGAGGCTGGGTGCCCGATGCTCTGGATGAAGAACTCTTTCGGGAATTGGTCGAAGACATTAGTATACCAGCAAGCACAGCCGAAGACAAAGTTAACCACGTGGCCAGATAACTCTATAGGGCATGTGACGCGTCTATGCCAAAAAGGACAGCAAACCATAGAAGGAAACCAGCCTACTGGTGGATTCGAGGACATTAAGGAACTAAGGGCTTAATGTCACAAGGCCAGAAGAAGAAGTCAAAGATCTGCAAGATGCCCCGAATATGAGGAGCTAAATCGATAGTACATAAGGAGAGTTTCAAACAGCTGTGTGCCGCGGCAGACGCAAGCCTATGGGACAGCGCTCACAGAGTGGTCATGTCCAGAATAAAAGGCCAAAGAACCTCTCAAGAAAGGTGTCCAGAGACGCTGCAAAAGATCGTCAGGACTCTTTTCCCGCAGCACTTTCCAAAACCTGGTACTCGAGAGGACGATCATACCAAGGAATATATGGAGAAAATATCGGAATTGACGGTAGAAGAGACATTGAACGCGTGCGGCAAAGTGGGTATAAACAAGGCCCCTGGTCCAAATCTAGTACCCAACAAAGCGCTCAAAGTAGCTATACGAAGCAACCCTAACCTCTTCGTCAATATTGCGCAGTCCTGCCTAGGAAGGATTGTTTCCTAGGATATGGAAGAGGCAGAGATTGGTACTCTTGCCAGAACCATCCTCATATCGCTCAATCTGTCTGCTCGATACAGGAGGGAAAATACTGGTTGATCCCAATAACAGAAGGAGATGGAGGTCTCTCGTCTCAACAATTCGGATTTCGTAAGGCACGATCCACATTGGATGCCATTAATGCAGTGGTATCTCTAAGGCCAAAGGAGCCTTATAGGGAAAAAGATGGAAAGGAGGAACTAAACAGTACTGTGCGGTTGCCACACTCGACGTTAAAAACGCATTCAACACAGCTAACTGTGCCCACATTATGGATTCCCTACGAAAGTTGAATGTGCCGGCCTACCTCTTGAAGATACTAGATAGCTACTTCGAGGATAGAGTGTTAGAGTATGACACTGAGGATGGTCCCATGGAATACAACATAACAGCTGGAGTTCCACAAGGTTCCGTTCTGGGCCCAATCTTGTGGAACATTATGTATGACAACGTACTAAAGCTACGAATCCCAGATGGAGCAGAAGTGATAGGGTTTGCCGATGACATCGCGATAGTGGTGTCTGCAAAGCACCTGGATGAAATTGAGATGATCACTAACGAGGCGATTGCAATAGTGAGGGAATGGCTGGAATCCGTTGGCCTGGAACTGACGGAGCACAAAACAGAAGCAGTGCTGATTAGTAGCCGTCAAAAACGGGAAACGTTATCGTTTAAGGTTGGGAACCACGTCATAAAGTCCAAAAAAGCGGTAAAATATTTGGGCATTATGCTTGATAACAGATTAAACTTCAAGAGTCACATAGATTATAAATGCGGAAAAGCATCGAGGGTGTACTCGGCGCTCTCCAATATGCTACCAAATGTTGGTGGCCCAAAAAGCAGTAGACGCCTTCTTCTGTCCAGAGTGATAAACTCAGTGCTACTAAACGCGGCTCCGATCTGGTCAGAGGCACTGGAGGTAAAATGCAACAGGAGACGGCTGGCACAAGTCTATACGCTAAGCACCCTTAGGGTTATCATTGCATATAGAACCACCTCAGAAGAAGCAGCATGTGTCATAGCCGGAATGATACCGATTGACATCATGTCGGACGAGGCGAAAAGAATATATGAGGCTAAGAAACACAGTTCTACAGTCGGTCAGGCTACCCAAACGACAGAAAGAGCCAAATGCATGCAAAGTTGGCAGGAATGTTGGGATAATGCGACGAAAGGACGTTGGACACACAGATTGATTCCGAATATCAATCCCTGGATGAATCGCAAACACGGAGAGGTGAATTACCATTTAACCCAATTCCTAACAGGACACGGTGGGTACCGAAGCTATCTGCATCGTTTTGAGCATGATGACACTCCTCTCTGTCCAACGTGCAATAAAGTAGAAAACCCGGAACACGTATTATTCGAGTGTCCGCGATTTGAGACCGAGAGAATGGACCTGTGTATTATCATAAACACAAACTTAGGTCCGGACAACATAGTGGATGAAATGCTGAAATCACAGCAAATATGGGATGCCTGCTCCGCTACCATAACAAAGGTGCAAAAGCAGCTAAGGCGATTAGAAGCGGCTAGAAACGTGTGAATAGAAATACTGACCGCCCCCCGAAGTAATACTTTGCGGTGGTTCCGGGGGGAATAACGGTCCGGCGAGAGGAGGCGGTTTTAGGGGGTAAAAATCCCACACGGCGGTAAGTACGCTTACCATCTTTTGAAGATTCCCCTCCTCGAAAAAAAAACACACACACACACACACACAACACTAAAAGACATACTTTCGCTCGTCATGCCAACAAGGCAACAACTCAGTGTGTCATTTTATAAAAAATATAATTATTTTCAAAGGAAAATTTTGGTAGCGTCATTACCGTCATTACGGCCTAATAAAAATCATTTAATTTCAATATTAAAACCCACGCTACACGACCATTGTGTAGTCACGTTAAATTTTACATATAAATAAGTTTAAAACAGCATAGAGGCTTATAAATAAAAATGGGCCGGCTGCTTGTTTTAAATGCGACCGGAATGACTAATTCCCTGTCATAGGCCGGTAACTTTAGGATTCAACGAATTTCTCGGACTCTCGCAGCGAGCTCCGTTAACCAATAATTTTTTTAAGCTACGTTTGGCTCATGGTACCACTCGCAAGTTCCCAGAAAACGACGGATTTGTTTAGTTGATTATGATTATGGAAATTAGAGTACCAACCTCCAACCGCAGTTGATTTCATTCAAAAGAAATCGAATCGAATAGTTAATCAACAAAGCGACTATCATCCTTCGATATGTGACTACACGTCGTAAATTTTTATTTGTTTAGCTGGTTGACCCAACTTGTTTAGTTGGTTTAAAGTAGTGAGATATTCGTAATGCCAACGACACATCGTGAATTAATTATTGCTTCTACTTATTTTAAGAACGAAAAAAATTCTTTGTAGTTTGACGTATTCTCTCCTGTGATACGTTTAATGTTTTGTCATCTTTGGCAACTTCCCACAATCCATCAAAAATTAGAGACGCTGGTGGTTTAAGGTGTCACCCAGTGGTGCCCTGGTCGACATTTTTAAATCGATCACGGTAATATTTCGGATCAAATAAGGATTAATTTGATTCTTTTGCGTTATGCAACAGTCTTAGCATTCGACCACAATTCTCACTATTATGGATAACTGGAGACTCTAGACATCATCACGTCTAATTAGTGCTCAAACTCATTGAAGTTTTGAATGAAATAAGCCTATGATTCTGCTTCGAATTTATATCAAAATTTTAGCTGTGCTTCTGGGATGATCATTGGTTGGTAAATAGCCAAAAAGGACCTTTCCACCATAAGACATCATGTTCAAAATCGCTAGGTGTTGCTCATGTAAAATAGCTCGATCAGCTGGATCATGATACCATAGGTTTCAGTTGGTATGCATCCGATAGTATTAGGCCAGTTCGGTTGACAATGTATTGTTTTGATGATTTATCAATCTGCTTCCGCGATATTATCCAATAGTTGAGGCTGATTCACTCACCACATTTTGAGAGTAAAGCCTGCCGAATTTATTATTTTCATTAATTCGCCGCGTCGGATAGTGAGCAAGATTTTGTGAGAACATATTCGACGTAAAAATCCCGTCTTTAGAATTACAGTTAGGGCTTCAGCACGATTTTCTGCAGTATCGGGAAATTCTCGTCAGCAGGTTTGTATCCATTAAATCTTTCTTCTTTCGTTATCAAGTCGTTGCATTGCAATGAAAATGAGCCAAGGTTCAGCGCCTTTAGATCACTTACAAATTCATCTAAATTGTCGTGAAAAGCTGTATGGTAAACAGCAGTAGCCTTGGTAACCCTTGCTTCATCCAAAAATGTCTTGATCTGAGTCTCGACTCGAAGTTTTTTCTTGTCGTTTTGAGGTCTGCAAAAATTTGGGAAACGCTATTCGACTTTGGATCATTAGTATTAAAAATTGAAAACCTTAATTTATTGATAGGCCCGAAATATAAAATAAGATGTTTTGCATCAACCTCATTATGATTTTCCGAAATGTTAAGAAACTTCTCTTTGATTTTAGAACCCAAGTGATATTTTCTAAGAATTTCTATAAATAATGTTGAAACCATTGACTAACATAGTATAATGAGTAACAAGCTTTAAAAGCACAGTTTTTGTTTGCCTTATATCACTTTTAAAGCACCAAGAGTTCCATCTGATACTACACAAGCCTGATAGTTCATTGAAGCGACCAATCGATTACAGAACTGATGACATGGATGTATCCGTATGTTATTCTCTAGATCTCCTTACGATGCCTAATGGAATTATGCTTGCGGTAGCTCCCAGGCCACAATAAGGCTAAACTTCTTGGGCACATGGAAGCTCTAGACTTTTTTATGTTTATCTATGATACATTTATGGTTTAGGAAAATTTGAAATCTTTTAAAATCGAACGATGGGCATTCTGCTTTTGTTATTCTTATCTAAAAATTGTAATTTTGTAGAGGAGCTGAAGGTCGAAATTTTAACAGCCGTATTAACCACCCACTTAGCCAGGATAACGAAACTGTTTTAATTTCAACAAATTATTGAAAGTTTGTTTAGCTTAAGATTATTTTCTTTTCAGTTCAACGCAAATTTTTACTGCAGCGTTCAATATATAATAAGACAAATTCGAAACTACATTCATATAACCAATTTCACAAATACATAACATAATTGCATTATGACCAATTGCAAACACAATTTAGCAACACTATGGCAAAAAAAAAATTATCTCCATCTTTTAAATTTGAAGTAAATCGAAAACATTTTCCAGCTTTTTTCCAAACACAAAATATCTCTCTCTCTAAATAAGCGTACAATTATAGTGTGCATTGAACATCAAACACAGCAAATGAATTGATTTTTTGTTGTTGTTGTTGTTATTTCTATGCTCTATAATATGCTGCTGTTCTACACATATAATACAAAAAATACATTGTTCAGGAGGGGGTACATATACAACATAAAGTGGAGATAGCAAAAAATCACTATTGAAAAATAAAATAAAACGTGCTTTGAAAGCACAACTAATTTTCAGCAGCATAACATTCAAAATAATAATAGAAAACATAACAAATATACCAAAAAAAAGGTGACTATGTTGTATGTTATTATGTTATGATTATTATTATTATGATGATGATAATTTTTTTGGTGTCGCATAACATTAAATATGTAGAGATACGTACAGAAAATTTTCCATAATAATGTACACACATAACTATGCTCTATTATTGACAAAATATTAATGTTTTGCTTTTTGCTTTGTATTTTTGTAAATAGGAAAACCTCAAAATCATAGGTGTTTTATTTATATGTATATGTAAGCACACATAGTTCATATAACTAATCAAATCAACAAGTGGTTTTTGTATAACTATTGTTTGGACAACACAAAATTAAAATTTTTGTCTCTCTATATAATGTGCCAGTTGAGCTGGCAAGCACATTTCAACATGGAAAATTTAGCGTGAAAAGCCAATTTACATTTTTCGCTTTGTATAATTACCTTTATACATAAAGTAAAATATGTTTGAGAAAAAGTATTTTAACATAACAATTTTTGGAAATTTTATGAGTGCAGAAATTATTTCAAATATGTTTTTGATTGTGATAAGCTCCATGTTAAATTAAAATATTTCGATTTGAACTATTTGATTTGTGTAAATTAAATGCTTTCAAATTAGATTAGGAAATTTTTTTATATTGCAATGATTTATAGAACGGTAATATATAAAATGCCCTTAAATCGTATAGTTACTACTACAGATTTTTTTGCAAAATTCTAGGATAAAAATGTACACTTTGTTACAATGTTACAATTGCTCTGGCCTATGCCATTAACAATAGCCTTTGACATTTTCAAATATTGTCCCAACTTGCTTTTAAGTTGCCTGGTTACTACTAAAGATTGTTTACAAAATTGAATTTTTATTGAAAATCACTGTTTTAAGCTTTTCAAAAATTCTGGACCAAAAATGTATACTCTGTTACCATGTTTCGATTGCTCTGGCCTATACCACTAACAATAGCTATTGAAATTTGCAAATATTGTCCCAACTTGCTTTTAAGTCGCCTGGTTACTACTACAGATTTTTTAAAATTAAATTTTTATTGAAAATCACTTTATGAAGCTTTTAAAAAATTCTGGAACAAAAATGTATACTCTGTTAACATGTTTCGATTGCTATGGCCTATACCACTTACAATAGCTCTTGAAATTTACAAATATTATCCCAACTTACATTTAAGTCGCCTGCTTACTACTACAGATTTTTTACAAAATTGAATTTTTATTGAAAATCACTGTTTGAAGCTTTTCAAAAATTCTGGGACAAAAATGTGTACTCTGTTAAGATGTTTTGATTGCTAAGGCCTATACCACTAACAATAGCTTTTGAAATTCACAAATATTGTCCCAGCTTGCTTTTAAGTCGCCTGGTTACTACTACAGATTTTTTACAAAATTGAATTTTTATTGAAAATCACTGTTTGAAGCTTTTAAAAAATTCTGGGACAAAAATGTATACTCTGTTAACATGTTTCGATTGCTATGGCCTATACCACTTACAATAGCTTTTGTAATTTACAAATATTGTCCCAACCTACTTTTAAGTCGTCTGGTTACTACTACAGATTTTTTAAAATTGAATTTTTATTGAAAATCACTTTAGAAAGCTTTTAAAAAATTCTGGGACAAAAATGTATACTCTGTTACCATGTTTCGATTGCTCCGGCCTTTAACTCTAACAATAGCTATTGAAATTTGCAAATATTGTCTCAACTTGCTTTTAAGTCGCCTGGTTACTACTATAGATTTTTTACCAAATTGAATTTTTATTGAAAATCACTGTTTGAAGCTTTTCATAAATTCTGGGCCAAAAATGTATACTCTGTTAAGATGTTTCGATTGCTAAGGCCTATACCACTAACAATAGCTTTTGAAATTTGCAAATATTGTCCCAACTTGCTTCTAAGTCGCCTGGTTACTACTACAGATTTTTTAAAATTAAATTTTTATTGAAAATCACTTTATGAAGCTTTTAAAAAATTCTGGAACAAAAATGTATACTCTGTTAACATGTTTCGATTGCTATGGCCTATACCACTCACAATAGCTCTTGAAATTTACAAATATTATCCCAACTTACATTTAAGTCGCCTGCTTACTACTACAGATTTTTTACAAAATTGAATTTTTATTGAAAATCACTGTTTGAAGCTTTTCAAAAATTCTGGCACAAAAATGTATACTCTGTTTCCATGTTTCGATTGCTATGGCCTATACCACTAACAATAGCTTTTGAAATTTGCAAATATTAACCCAATTTACTTTTTAAGTCGCCTGGTTACTACTACACATTTTTTACAAAATTGAATTTTTATTGAAAATCACTGTTTGAAGCTTTTCAAAAATTCTGGGCCAAAAATGTATACTCTGTTACGATGTTTCGATTGCTCTGGCCTATACCACTAAAAATAGCTTTTGAAATTTGCAAATATTAACCCAACTTACTTTTAAGTCGCCTGGTTACTACTACACATTTTTTACAAAATTGAATTTTTATTGAAAATCACTGTTTGAAGCTTTTAAAAAATTCTGGGCCAAAAATGTATACTCTGTTACCATGTTTCGATTGCTATGGCCTCCACCACTAACAATAGTTTTTGAAATTTGCAAATATTGTCCCAACTTACTTTTAAGTCGCCTGATTACTACTACAGATTTTTTACGAAATTGAATTTTTATTGAAAATCACTGTTTAAAGTTTTTCAAAAATTTTGGGCTAAAAATGTATACTCGGTTACCATGTTTCGATTGCTCCGGCCTTTAACTCTAACAATAGCTATTGAAATTTGCAAATATTGTCCCAACTTGCTTTTAAGTCGCCTGGTTACTACATAGATTTTTTACAAAATTGAATTTTTATTGAAAATCACTTTATGAAGTTTTTCAAAAATTCTGGAACAAAAATGTATACTCTGTTAACATGTGTAACGGCACTACACTATGCTTGGGTTTGGCGGTGCTACAAAACTTAATCAGAAGTAGCATCGACCATTTAAACTACAAGTCACACCATAATGTCGTTAACAGAATCTCCGAACAGAGGCTTTGGAACGCGGCATATATAGCTGGCTAAGGCTCAGGGTTGGGGTGGGGATATATCCAAAGCTTGATCGGAGCTTGAGTAACCGCGTACGAAGAAGTGCAAAAAAAACAAATAAATAGACAATAAGGATAAAAGAAATTGAAGGCATTTTCTCCGATTTATAATAACACTTGATCGGAATGAACTCCGAATACCACCCCAGTCACAGCATCATCCCAGACAACTCTCTAGCACTCCATTATGAAGAGTTCAAACGTTTCAAAATAACATCAGAAAGATAAAAAGAATAGAAGAAATTCTAAAGAAAATTTGAAAGAAACTTATCATTCACTTTCACAAAAATAGCGGTGGCAGAAACGAACGAAGAGAGAGAGCTGAAAAGAAATATTTATATATAAAGGAAATAGCATGCAGCACGCGTGTGTAAAAGAATTAAAATTAAACGATGAATACATGTATAACCAAGAAAAAACCAAATGATAGATAAAAAAAAAAATCCAGAAAACAAAATAGTTTCTTCCTTTTTTTTCTCCTTTGAAATAATTAAATTTACCAAACAAAAAAAAATCAATTAAGCAATTAATAATAATAATAATTGAGCAAAAATTAATTAAGAAAAATAATAATAATATAATCAAAGAAATTACGCTTACTGCACCCGGCTGCCACGAATGACCCTCAAATGTACTCACTCTGCACCAACAATGTTCCAGAAATAACAATGCAGCAATACTGAATGACATACGAACAACTGTTATAACCGCTCCTCGCAGAAATTCGGCGTCACTCAAAACTTTAGCGCACCCAAATACCGTACTTTCCAAATAGTTTGGTACTTAGAGACGACATATGATGATAGGCAAACG
Source organism: Tipula vernalis (assembly GCA_958295665.1). NCBI lineage: Eukaryota > Metazoa > Arthropoda > Insecta > Diptera > Tipulidae > Tipula > Tipula vernalis. The sequence continues at coordinate 346,789,268 of OY282560.1, forward strand.
GCTTTCAAAATTTTCATTGCCTTAATGTAACGCAATCCAATAACGGACCAAATCCAAACAAAATTTTGCGTAGTAATGCACTTTTGGTTTTATATAGATATGGTATACGAAAAAAACTGTTTATATATTTTGTGGTTTTTTTTTTCCATTCACCAATTCAAAGATACATTTATTAATTATATTTTTCAGAATGTACCAATAACAATTTTTATTTTTTTTATAATTTATACAAAATCACATAATAATTATAAACAAGGTATTCTTCATTGAATCTAACATAATCAGTTACATTTTTTTTTTCATCGACAATTTAACTGCACATAGTAACGTTCTTTAAATTGTCTAATATTATTTTACAACACAAAAAAAAACGGAAGAAAATTGGTTTTGTTTTAGTTATCAATAAAATCATTCGATATTTATACATATTATGATTTATGAGTCAAAATAAAAATTATTACACAACATTTTCTTTTCCTTTTTATCTCAATATAACGTTTTTCCTTTGGTTTTTATAATTTCCATATTCATTTTTCATTTTTTTATTTTCTTAATTCTTTCACACGTTTTTTTTTTATTTTCCGCACAATAACCCATTCATGGGCTTCACCATATTTACAAAAAACTTTTTGTCCACAAAAAAAAATAAAATCACTCAAACGCAAAGAAATATATGTATATTAAATCGTCTCGAGTCGAGACTAAAAAAAACGTCCATCCGCTACGGAGGTAAAAACTTGACTCCCCCATAAAAAAAATCATTATCCCCCGATTGATAAGCGATCGATTTGCAAAAAAAAAAAATACAAAAAAAAAATCGAGCTTCAAATTTCGTTTCCCCTCTCTCTTCGTTCAGTTGCCCGTTAAACAGGGCTTAGCACCGAAGTTCTTCTATGGGCAGGGATGATGCAAGAATGCATCGTCACACATGTTTCGATTGCTATGGCCTATACGACTTACAATAGCTCTTGAAATTTACAAATATTATCCCAACTTACATTTAAGTCGCCTGCTTACTACTACAGATTTTTTACAAAATTGAATTTTTATTGAAAATCACTGTTTGAAGCTTTTCAAAAATTCTGGGCCAAAAATGTATACTCTGTTACCATGTTTCGATTGCTATGGCCTCCACCACTAACAATAGCTTTTGAAATTAACAAATATTGTCCCAACTTACTTTTAAGTCGCCTGATTACTACTACAGATTTTTTACGAAATTGAATTTTTATTGAAAATCACTGTTTGAAGTTTTTCAAAAATTCTGGGACAAAAATGTATACTCGGTTACCATGTTTCGATTGCTCCGGCCTTTAACTCTAACAATAGCTATTGAAATTTGCAAATATTGTCCCAACTTGCTTTTAAGTCGCCTGGTTACTACATAGATTTTTTACAAAATTGAATTTTTATTGAAAATCACTTTATGAAGTTTTTCAAAAATTCTGGAACAAAAATGTATACTCTGTTAACATGTTTCGATTGCTATGGCCTATACCACTTACAATAGCTTTTGAAATTTGCAAATATTGTCCCAACTTACATTTAAGTCGCCTGGTTACTACTACAGATTTTTTACGAAATTGAATTTTTATTGAAAATCACTTTATGAAGTTTTTCAAAAATTCTGGAACAAAAATGTATACTCTGTTAACATGTTTCGATTGCTATGGCCTATACGACTTACAATAGCTCTTGAAATTTACAAATATTATCCCAACTTACATTTAAGTCGCCTGCTTACTACTACAGATTTTTTACAAAATTGAATTTTTATTGAAAATCACTGTTTGAAGCTTTTCAAAAATTCTGGGCCAAAAATGTATACTCTGTTACCATGTTTTGATTGCTATGGCCTCCACCACTAACAATAGCTTTTGAAATTTGCAAATATTGTCCCAACTTACTTTTAAGTCGCCTGATTACTACTACAGATTTTTTACAAAATTGAATTTTTATTGAAAATCACTGTTTAAAGTTTTTCAAAAATTTTGGGCTAAAAATGTATACTCGGTTACCATGTTTCGATTGCTCCGGCCTTTAACTCTAACAATAGCTATTGAAATTTGCAAATATTGTCTCAACTTGCTTTTAAGTCGCCTGGTTACTACTATAGATTTTTTACCAAATTAAATTTTTATTGAAAATCACTGTTTGAAGCTTTTCATAAATTCTGGGCCAAAAATGTATACTCTGTTACCATGTTTCGATTGCTATGGCCTCCACCACTAACAATAGCTTTTGAAATTTGCAAATATTGTCCCAACTTACTTTTAAGTCGCCTGATTACTACTACAGATTTTTTACGAAATTGAATTTTTATTGAAAATCACTTTATGAAGTTTTTCAAAAATTCTGGAACAAAAATGTATACTCGGTTACCATGTTTCGATTGCTCCGGCCTTTAACTCTAACAATAGCTATTGAAATTTGCAAATATTGTCCCAACTTGCTTTTAAGTCGCCTGGTTACTACATAGATTTTTTACAAAATTGAATTTTTATTGAAAATCACTTTATGAAGTTTTTCAAAAATTCTGGAACAAAAATGTATACTCTGTTAACATGTTTCGATTGCTATGGCCTATACCACTTACAATAGCTTTTGAAATTTGCAAATATTGTCCTAATTTGCTTTTAAGTCGCCTGGTTACTACTACAGATTTTTTACAAAATTGAATTTTTATTGAAAATCACTGTTTGTAGCTTTTCAAAAATTCTGGGCCAAAAATGTATACTCTGTTACCATGTTTCAATTGCTATGGGCTCCACCACTAACAATAGCTTTTGAAAGTTGCAAATATTGTCCCAACTTGCTTTTAAGTCGCCTGGTTGCTATTACAGATTTATCACAAAATTTAATTTTTATTGAAAATCACTGTTTGAAGCTTTTCAAAAATTCTGGGCCTAAAGTGTATACTCTGTTACCATGTTTCGATTGTTCTGGCCTGTACCACTAACAATAGCTTTTAACATTTGCAAATATTGTCCCAACTTGCTTTTAACTTGCTTGGTTACTACTACAGATTTTTTACAAAATTTAATTTTTATTGAAAATCACTCTTTGAAGCTTTTCAAAAATTCAGGGCCAACAATGTATATTCTGTTACCATGTTTCGATTGCTATGGCCTATACCACTAACAATAGCTTTTGAAATTTGCAAATATTGTCCCAACTTGCTTTTAAGTCGCCTGGTTACTACTACAGATTTTTTACAAAATTGAATTTTTATTGAAAATCACTGTTTGAAGCTTTTCAAAAATTCTGGGACAAAAATGTATACTCTGTTACGATGTTTCGATTGCTCTGGCCTATACCACTAACAATAGCTTTTGAAATTTGCAAATATTGTCCCAACTTGCTTTTAAGTCGCCTGGTTACTACTACAGATTTTTTACGAAATTGAATTTTTATTGAAAATCACTGTTTGAAGTTTTCAAAAATTCTGGGACAAAAATGTATACTCTGTTACCATGTTTCGATTGCTATGGCCTATAGCACTAACAATAGCTTTTGAAATTTACAAATATTGTCCCAACTTGCTTTTAAGTCGCCTGGTTACTACTATAGATTTTTTACGAAATTGAAGTTTTATTGAAAATCACTGTTTGAAGCTTTTCAAAAATTCTGGGACAAAAATGTATACTCTGTTACCATGTTTCGATTGCTATGGCCTATACCACTAACAATAGCTTTTGAAATTTGCAAATATTGTCCCAACTTGCTTTTAAGTCGCCTGGTTACTACTATAGATTTTTTACGAAATTGCATTTTTATTGAAAATCACTGTTTGAAGCTTTTCAAACATTCTGGGCCAAAAATGTATACTCTGTTACGATGTTTCGATTGCTCTGGCCTATACCACTAACAATAGCTTTTGACATTTGCAAATATTGTCCCAACTTGCTTTTAAGTCGCCTGGGAACTACTAAAGATTTTTTACGAAATTGAATTTTTATTGAAAATCACTGTTTGAAGCTTTTCAAAAATTCTGGGCCAAAAGTGTATACTCTGTTACCATGTTTCGATTGCTATGGCCTATACCACTAACAATAGCTTTTGACATTTGCAAATATTGTCCTAACTTGCTGTTAACTTGCTTGGTTACTACTACAGATTTTTTACAAAATTTAATTTTTATTGAAAATCACTGGTTGAAGCTTTTCAAAAATTCTGGGCCAAAAATGTATACTCTGTTACGATGTTTCGATTGCTCTGGCCTATACCACTAACAATAGCTTTTGAAATTTGCAAATATTGTCCCAACTTGCTTTTAAGTCGCTTAGTTACTACCACAGCCTTTTTACTAAATTGTATTTTAATTGAAAATCACTGTTTGAAGCTTTTCAAAAATTCTGGGCCAAAAATGTATACTCTGTTACCATGTTTCGATTGCTCTGGCCTATACTACTAACAATAGCTCCCAACTTCATTTTACATCGTCCGGTTAGCTTATAATTTCACGGTTTAATTACAATCTTGTTTATATTACAGGCCTAACATTTTTTTCTTTCTAGATAACGTGATGGTTCATTTCTTTACTTTAGGTACTCCAAGGAGGTTATCTCATATATGGGCTCAATGCTCTCGCCCCTCCATAAGACATTCGTTGTTTTTAGCCTTTTTGAATGAAGACAAACGAGTATTTTCTATGGGGAAAACCGTTTATGCCATAAAGAACAATTTACTTTGTTAAAATATTAACAATAAAAATATTTTAGCAAAGCTTAATCGTATCAAGATATACGGAATGGATTTTAGTTTGTTAACCTTAAATTCAGCTCCGAGGAAAATCTTTAGTACCGCAGTGTCATCGTATAACAGTAATTACATCACCATATAAATAATCTTCAAATTTCCACCACCATCTATCATTTCACATCCGGCGTGTATGCTTTACTATCAAATTTTATATAATTTTTTGTGCATTTTGCACGGTTCGTTGCATACTTGCATGCGCTTGGTCGCTTTCTTTACTATGCATCCAGTTTTTATTTTATTCCCCATTGGGAAGTTTCAAGCAATTTCTGTATTTTAATTTTTCTAACACAAACAACAACGCCCGTACTCTCTTAGTCAAGAACACAAAAAAAAAAAAAAAATAAAAAAAATGATAACAGAAATACAAAAACAAAACATATATCGTAGCATAAAAAAATCATAAAAATTCTTGGCAATAAAATTGAATTTAAACTTAAATAAAATTTATAAAAATGAAAATTTATAATTCAATTTAAAATTTTCACAACTTGGCCACAACAGATGAAACCATAGGAAAACTATATAACAAATTTTCTTATTTTTATTTTTTTGAACCGATAGTGTTGTTTGTGCATAAAACACACAAAAAAAAAAAAAAACCAAATCTAAAGAAATTATGCATTTCTATATTTGAATGTGACAGTAGTTTGGTATTGTGGTGTCCAGTGCCATAAAATAATCAATTTTCTTATATTAAATTATTTTTTTGCGCTCGATTCATTTTATGTGACATTATTTTTTGCCCAGAACGTAATCATTAAAATAAATTTGTTGTATATCAATAAGAAGATATACTGTGCGGGAGAAATAAAAAAAAAATCTGTGTACATGAATAGGGCGTATACGTATACCACATAAAATATGCTAAAAATCTCTAATTTAACTTTGTAACACCGAAAGAACCGTACATACACGAGAAGCAAAAAAAAAAAATTACATTTCAATTAAGATTGTTAAATATATAGCATAAATAATGTTTCTTTCACCACCAAAGACAGATTTTTTCTTATTTTTATTTTGGTTCTATATTTCTATTCCACCACAATTGGATGCGGAAATAGAAATAAATTCGTTTTTTTTTTTATACCACAAAGATTTTCCCAAACAAATATTCCAGACACAAAATACTGTGTATGTTTTCCTATTTCCATTTTTACCAAAATCTAAGTACTCCACAATTTGTCAAACCATAAAAACCACCCACTTGGTTATTTCTTAAAATTGCTACAATTTTAACATTTTTTTTTTGTTCCAGTCTTGTTTTGCAAATAAATTTTGCTTTTATATTGTAAGAATCACAAATTTTTATTTTTTATCTTTTTGCTATATGAAGAAATGCAAATAGTTTATCATGAGTTGTGTGCACACGAAAGATACGATGTTACATAAGAATATTGTGTAATAAATTGGTGTGACGACAAATCGTTAAAATTCATGAATAGATAGATTGGTGTGACCGAAATAATTGAAATGTGGTATAAATTAAATTTGGAGCTTTTTGCACAATTACATGTCAACTGAATTTATCTAATAAGTGTTTTTGACAAGAACGTTTTTGACCTTGAAATTATTTGGGATTTATTATTTTGGGGACTTTTTACTGCTAACCTAAAATCAGGCACATGTTATCAACAAACAGCTACTTCGAACTGAAGAAAATTATAAACCAAACGTTTGAGATTTAGGCCACGTTGGATTTTGTGGAATTTTACAGAAGAGTCGCAGCAGCTATCACGATTCAGATTGTTCAGTATCGATTTCATTATATAAGTGAATAGGGTATAGTGTAAAAAATGAAAAAATTAGCAAAACGGAAGTCAATAATAAAAGGTCAATTAACCAAAATGTCCAATTACTTAATGCATGCACGTGCATAAATTGTACTTCGAGTTTGTAGAGGTGGAAGATAAAATTGTTGATCTTGATGCGACAATTCTTTCTCTCAAATCTGCTCCTTACCGCTAAGCTACATTGCGTTCCGCAACACAATTTTGAACCCACTAAACAAATTAAATCAACAATTTTAATTAAAATGCTACACACTCCGTTGCTATATCAGACACCGTGAGACTAAGGAGTATCAGCGATAAAGATTCTACTTCTCGGACACCGCAGTTAATTGCAATGCAAAGCACCATGTGATCGATTTTAAGTCATTTAACTTAAAGTACTAAACTCTGTAAAGTATAGTATAGTTCATCACAATTGGATAAGGTTGACCAAGTAGACTGGCACATGTCCAATTTATCCGTAAATATGGTCAAGATCTTGTGGACATCTCTGTGATCGGAGATACAACAATTTTTAAAACCATCAAATATTATTAGAAATTCTAAATTCTGTGAAGAATAGTATAGTTCACCACAAGTTCATCAAATATGGGCAAGACCTTATCCAAATCCAATCAGAATAATCACACCATTCAATAACACAACGATTTAATCTAATTCCATTAAGTTTTAATCCATACGTATAGGTATAATTTAATTTTGGTAGCCTACTGCTACAATGGTCACACAAGAATGACCGATTATACTTTGATGTTATATTTTGGTACAATACAACCGTTGTTTAAGATTATTCATCCCGAGTAATAAAACAATTAAAAATTATTAAAATGGCCCATCATTAAATTCGCCACGAATTCATTATGAATTTTAACAATTTTCAGTCTAAATAGTAACTTGAATCTAAAATAAAAAATACTAAATCAGGGCCCTATTGCACCAACTACTTATCACTTATTACTTATCAACTTATCATAATTTTTGATAATTTTCTGTTGTACCAAATTGAAATTTGATAAGTATTTAATTGAGTTATAATAAGTGATAAGCACTCACTTATCAAAATTAAGTTGCACCAATTTGCGAAATGATAAATGATAAGTAAAATTTTGATAAGCGATAAGTTTGAGGTTTTTGATAATTTTTTCATAGTTATGTTGCACGAAAAGTTTTAACTTATCAATAATCGACTACTTTAATGATAACTTATCCAAAATATCAATAAGAAAAATTTCACTACTCAAAAAAATTGATAAGAGCTACAAATTGTGTAGTTGTAGTTCTGTTGCACCAAAAGTTTTAACTTATCAATAATCGACTACTTTAATGATAACTTATCCAAAATATCAATAAGAAAAATTTCACTACTCAAAAAAATTGATAAGAGCTACAAATTGTAGTGGTATGACGGAAGTCTGTTAAAAACGTTTTTTTGTTTGCTGTTATTGTAAGATGAGAACTTTTGTTCAATTTTAAAAGAGTACAAACACATTTTTCAATAAAAATGTTTATTATTCAAATAATTACAAATGATAATGACAATACATGTAACAATGTGTTTTCAAGTGTATAATAACTTTAATTTCAAAATTTATACCGCTATTTTATTGTATTCTAATAAGTGATAATATTAAATCAAAGTAAGAACAATTTCATTCTCTTCGATTTATCATAGAGGTAAGACAGTTGTTTCTCGACATTTTAAAATTTATATAAAACTATCAAATGTAGGTATATCAACTTTAGTGAACAAAAACTAAAATTTATTAAACGAAAAAATAAATTTTATAAATAAATACGTAGGTTCCAAAGATTATTCGAGGATGAAAACGAAAGAAGAAATCGTGTAGTGAAAGCCACAACCAAATATTCTCTGGACTCGCGAGTGATAAAACATTTTCGTTTGTCACATGAACAAATTGAGCACGTATTATTAAAAATCGGACCAAATTTGCAACATGCAAGCGACCGAAACTGCACATTGAGTCCTCTATAGCAGCTACTAACAACACTGCATTGGTTAGGAATATCCAGGATAGAAGTTTCTTGAGATGGGTGGTTACCCTCAGGTAGCTGGTTGCTTCGATGGAACAATAATTAATATAGATGCACCTACGGTCAATGAAGAACATTTTGCGAATCGACATGGAAAACATTCACTGAATGCAATGATGGTGTGTGGCCCAGATCGCAGCTTCTATGCAGTAAATTCAAATTGGCCAGGTAGTGTCCACGACTCCAGAGTATTGCCATATACAAGGCTATTTAGCAATTTTGAGTCTTGTTTTCGCCCGTTCGTCGGTGCTGTGATTTTTGGTGACAGTGATTCCCCTTAAATATTGGCTTATCCCACCAATGCGAAGAAATCCGGATGATGCTCAGATAGAGCAAAGATTTAATCGTGCTCATAAGCGGACAAGACGAATAGTGGCAAATCTTTTTGGTTTGTATATGACGATTACAATTTTTGCATATTGTAGTTAAATTCAATTTATTTGTTAATAGGAACTCTCTTAATTCATTTGTTATAAAAATAAATTGTTTACGTTTAAGTACTGCTGAAACATTATTTACAGTTAGAAAAGAGAATTTATTTTAAAAGTAACAAAATAAAAGTTTTACAATTGATTCTAAACACTGAAATAAGAACTCTCAATTGAGAAAGGTTTCTCTTCATGTATTATTATATACATGCAAAATTGTTGTTGTTAATAAATTGCAGAATAACAATTTTTTAATTGTTTTGCTGTATAGGTACAAAACCATTGTTTAACATATAAAATGAGCGGAAAGCATATTATTTTGCAAACGTTATCACATTTATAGTATTTTTGTATAGATCATTACAACTTATCATAAAAATTTGATAACTCGTCAATTGATAAGTTATAGACAATCTGATGTGCAACGCTTATCACTTATCATTATCAAAATTTGATAAGTTTTCAAATTGATAAGTGAGTGATATTTTGTTATTTTTGGTGAAACACTTATCACTTATCATTATCAAAAAAACTAACTTATGATAAGTTGATAAGTAATAAGTGATAAGTAGTTGGTGCAATAGGGCCCTGGTTAGGACTTTACAACTTGATATCTTTTGAGTGGAATTTTCCGATTATCTTGCCTTTTTCATCAGTTAAAACATAATTCACCTTACTTTTACTCTTTAATATAGAGGCCCGCCAAGTTGGTCCTAACTTTGTAGAAAAAGTATTTGGAGCACTACCCAAATGATGTTGACGCACTGTTGTGATTCCGATGAATAATCCGAATGCAGCAAATCTTTCTCGTAAAAAACTTTAATAAAATGTTTGCACTCAAAAAAAATAAACAATAAACAATTGAAGTTTAATTAATTTTTCTTTTATTTTTTAGGTTTTTATTATTCTTGTTTTGAAAATTTTATCACAATAAATAAATTTCACAATAGAATATTTTGTTGCTTGGTTGGAAAAGAACTGCCCAATAAATTTTTTATTTCCCAATTTATATTAGTTTTATTTATGACGAGTCATATAAATCGACATCTAATTGGTATTATATTATGGTTATGCGTTTGTTAATTATGGTATAATTTAGGTAAGAAATTAAATTTACCATTACGACAAATTCACAATAAAATTTTTAACAATAAAAACTGTCATACAATATTAAGTGAGTCGGTTCGAATCTTAATAAACAAATACATCAACAATACTAAATTAATTGGTTTGAATCTTAATAAGAGAAATTAACATAGCAGTGATTTAGGGGTAATTTTAATTAGCACAGAATACATAACTTTTAAAAGTGGTTGATGAAAATAGACACGCACAAAAACATTTTGTACTAGTTTAAATTAAATTGGTATGGCTCTCAAATTATAAACTTTAGCAAGCTTTTCGTGTGCTTTCAGAAGTCGTTTTCGAATATTGGCATGAATTATTGATAGCCGATGATGTAGCGGTAATTTAGGAATTTCGGATTGGTGATAACCATACATAAGAAAATGTGCAGGATACGTGGTTGAATCATGCACTGTATCTCTAATGGAATAACGTACGGCTGTTAATATAGTTTGATTAACTCGTTCTGACGCGTTTGATTGTGACGAATATAATCCCGTATAGTTATGTTTGATTCCGTACCTAGTAATGTTCCATCTCTTTAAATTATTTACTAACGAATTATGCACCATTATCAGAATAGATATACTCAGGGACACCATATAGAGGAAAAACACATTCTCTCAAATAACCAACAATTTTTATGGTAGTTCTCTTTGAAAGTGGTTTTAAGAGACAAAATTTTGTTAGTTGGTCCAAGACAATGAGAAGAATTATGTTACCTTTCTGTGATCCAGGATAAGGACCCAAAAGATCTACGTATATCCTTTGCCAAGGACGGTTCACATTCAGTATGCACCCATTATTGGTCTTAAAATTATGTTAGGAGCCTTTGTACTCATACACACAACACATGTAGATATATAATCATGCCATTCCGGGCCAGAAATAGAGACGCCTTAGTCGCTCAATAGTTTTAGTAATACCACTGTGAGCAGCTGTCGGTAAGTCCGTTAATTTCTTGCCTTAGGTTCCAGTCGCAAGTAGTCCGATCATTTTGAATTTGAAATGCAGAGAATTTATGAGGATCCTTTTCAATCGTTTCTTTAAAAGTGGTTTACTCCGCATCTTGAAACTCAGGTAAAGAAAGATTTAACGCATTAACAAATAAAGGAAGATCATTCATCAGCTCAGTCACAGTGTCACAATTTACATGAGGCAAAGCATCGGGTACTATGTTTTCAGTTCCTTTCATATGGAGTATGCTAAAATGATAAGGTTGCAACTTTAAACTCCACCTCACTAGACTAGAGAACTTGTGACCCTCAATATAGGAACGATATTTTTTTACGCTTAAGACCGCAGGAAGACACTCCAGCTCGGTAATCGTATAATTTTTTTTCATCCCCATTTAACTTTTGAGACAGGAATGCAATCGGTCGCTCATTATCGTCATCATCATTTTGATATAATTCGCTACCTATTCCTTCCGTTGGAGCTTTACATCTTATGTAGAATTCTTTGGAATACTCTGATAGTATCAGCACTGTTGCAGATGATAAAAGCTGTTTTAGCTGCTGAAAGGCATTATCAGCCTCATTATTCCAAAAGAATTTAACACCTTTCTTGAGGATATTGCTTATTGGAGCTGTGACCGTCTTGACGTCTAAAAAATTTAGGACGAACCTACGGTACCATCCTACCATACCAATTTCATTTAAACCAGGCCAAAATGTTTTTGTGCGTCAATATCAATTGAGTAGTGCTCAAAATACTTTTTCTGCAAAGTGTTTAGGGGTATTAAACCAATTTAACATATTTTATTTAATTTTCAAAAATACTGAAATGTAGTCTTATTTTGGTTTTAATTTGGAAAGTTGGAAAATCGTCTTTTTGTAACAAAACATCGAGAATTTTTGATCCTGGGTTGGCTCACTCCTCTGATTATAAACTTAAAAATTGTATTTCAATAATTTTGGCTGGACAAACTGGAGTAGGACGGAACTTTGGAAGTGAACTAAGATTAATATAGAATATATTGAGATAGATCGTTGACTGTGTACAACCGATATAATCGAAATTGATGGCTTCTCCGATGCGTGAAAAGATGCATATATGGCTGTTGTCCACGGAACAATAACGTAAGCAGCCATAATAGCAGCAAAGTCCAAAGTTGATCCAATAAAAACTCTATCAATATTAAGGCTGGAATTATGTGCTGCCCCTTTATTATATTTAAACTATTCCAATCAACGATAAAATCACTCCAGTTTGAGTTTAAACCCAGAATTTTTATGCATATCGATTCGACAATTGTCTTTGAATTGGCTGTCAAGGCCACTAAAATTATGGCCTACTTTTATCGCTAGCCCAACTAGCCAAATTCTTACACAAATTTTTAGAAATCAGTGGTTACACGTACCTTCGAATTATAATCCTATGGAATACTCCCGAGGAAAGAAATCTAGTGAACTAAAAAAATCATGTTTTGTTGTGGCAGGGGCTAACTGCAAGATCGTACATTTTATAGTGCGAATAATAGGGTTATTCAAAAATGCTAGTATAGAAATAACGTAGAAAAGAAAACGGGTTTCAGTGATAGGGTTGGCTTGGGCTGAACATGTTGTTTTCCGAAACGTTCAAAATGAAGTATTTCAAGAGGATATTAAATTATTGAGATTTTTCCGTTCCTAGCTAAAAGTGAAATCTTAAGAGTTGGAGGACGTCTGAAGAACGTTGATATAAGTTACAACAAAAAGTACCCTATAATTGTCTTAAAAATATTGTCCAGAGGATTGATTGATATCTGAAGCTTCTTCACGCGAGCCCACTGCAAATTTTGTGTCATATTAGGCAGCGGTTTCAAATTGTTAAAGGCAAGGACGTTGTAAAGAAGGTTATACATAACTTACAAACAACAATCACAACTTATGGGTCAATTGCCTTATTCTCGAGTACATCTATTTAAGTATAAAAGGCATATATATTGGTCCTGACAAATTTAAGTGCCGAAAATTTTATAGCAGGAGGTGCAAGAGTTGTTTAACTCAGAAGCCACCCTATTTTTATGTGAGAGGCCATTGTGAAGTCATGCATGTATCACATCTGCACATTAGTTGGCGAGACAACCGTTATTTAAGGTAGGATAATCCTGTTACCTCGGCGCATTTTTGATTGGCCACTCACATACCTTGTCGCCGGAAAATACTCTCCTGAACACGAAAATAAACAAATTATCCAGGTGGCAAATGATGCAATACATGACACAACACATTGCAGTGGATTATAAAACCAAAAATCTAACTTGGCGAAATTTCTTAAAAATTTTAAAGATATCTTGCAATTTGTAGAATTTAATTTGTTTGAATTATTTAAGGAAATCGTCACATATAATATTCGAATTTAAATAAATTTGAAGAATATGAACAAACCAAGCTATCTTTCAATTAATACTTTAAATTAGCAGAAGCCACAATTTAAAATCGATTTTGACTAACTTTTAGAACCCTATTACATACTAACGATCAGATTACTTAAAACCTTTTGAGTAATGGAGAAAGAAAAATGTGTGAAAATTTTTAAGGATTTGATAATTTAAAATTTCTGAAAATGCATCTCCAGGATGAAATTTTAAATATTTAAAGATTTTAAGACTTTTCTTGGATCAAATAAAAATATATTGAAATTGTAGAACATGATTGGACATTTTCAAGCCCGAATTTGACGAAATTTTTACTAGATTATGTAACTAGTGTTAGTAATGGGTAATAATGTGAGAGGTTGGTAAATGTCCGAGGAGGCTAACCCGGGGGCTTTTCACCAACCGAAGACATTAGTACCCATTAGTAACACAGGTCGGATACTTTATTTTATATCATTCTCGACTATACTGGCACTTAATCAACAAACAAAAAATTTTAACTCTAAATACAAACGCAAGACCTTTGTATTTATTGTTTAATTGTCACTATTGTTAGAAACAATTGGAAAGAAAATCTCAATCAATCTTAATCTCAACCAATTGGAAGAAATAAATTTTGAAGTACACCTAAATAAATTGCCAATTTTTTGAAACTTGAAAATATCGACAATTACATGGGCCATAGTTTTCGATGCACATCTGCAACATTATTGGAACACAGTGGTGCCGATTTACTAACTCTTAAACGCCACGGTGGGTGGCGATCATCCATTGTAGTGGAAGGCTATATTGATGACCGATATCAAAGAAAAGAAAAATTTGAAATCTGATTACAGATCAAATTTCTTATAAAAAAACCCAATGCTTCATGAGCATCAATCGAATGCAGTACACCCACATCAGTTATTTTCAATACCGTTACAATCAAATTCTGCTCCAGTCACATCAACTTATTTAACGTTGTCTCAATCAAATACAACCAACACAATATATTTGGAAGCAGATAATGTAAATAATGCTGAAAAAATTGTTCGTGGGATGCAATTTAATAATTGCAGCAACGATGAACTTCAATCTCAATAAATAAATTAAATTGCGATATTACATGCAATTGTTTGATTTATATGAAATTTTCAATTCACAATAGCCTCGACTATTTAATTTTGAATTTAAATTTCTTTTTAAATCATAGGGATTTCCAAATGTTAGGGATCTGCAAGGTACGAAAAATTTAAAGAAGTAGATGCGTTTGCATATCTTGAAGAAAATCGATATCTCTACCTCTGACCGAATTCTGATAATTTTAGTAATTTGAAGAACCTAAAATGTTTAAAGGATTAGAAGAATTTAAAGAAATTAAGAATCTCGTATCTCTAAAATCGAATTTGATGAAATTTTGGAATTTGAGTATATCCAAAAAAATAAAAAATTTAAATTAAACAAAATTAAAAAATATTTTAGAAATTTGGCATCCCTAAAATCGCGATAGTTTAGATTTTAGACTGTAGTGAATTGGAAGAATCTGAAGAGTTCAGAAAGAAATATGACAACTTTGAATATTTGATAAATTTGAAAAAAATTAAAAGCTTGAAACATCTAAAAAAGATTAAATAGTTTTAGAACTATTTGATACCTCTTGTATAAAATTTGAAATTAAAGAATTTCTCGAAAAAAATATCCATTAAGAAATTGAATAATTTTTTAGAAAAAACCCTCTGAATCGAATTAGATGAATCTGAAAAATTTAAAGAATTTCATGAAATAATTTTTGGAGATTTCAAGAATTTGAGGAATGCGAAGGAATCAAGATCTCTACTAAATGTTAAAAATTTAAAAAAATTTAAATTTCTAAAATTTCAAGATTTTAAATAAGTCAAATTGACATAATTGACTGTAGGATGTAATTCAAAGAATTTCAAAGAAATAATTTAGGGGATTTCAAGAATTTCAGGAATATGAAGGAAGAAAGATCTCTACTAAATGTTAAAAATTTTGAAAAATCCAAATTTTTGAAATTTCAAGGTTTTAAATAATACAAATCGACATAATTAAATGTAGGATGTAATTTAAAAAATTTCAAAGAAATATTTTAGGGGATTTTAAGAATTTCAGGAATATGAAGGAATAAAGATCTCTACTAAATGTTAAAAATTATGAAAATTCAAATTTTTAAAATTTCAAGATTTTAAATAATACAAATCGGTATCATTGACTGTAGGATATAATTCAAAGAATTTCAAAGAACATTTTTAGGGGATTTCAAGAATTTGAGGAATATGAAGGAATAAAGATCTTTACTAAATGTTAAAAATTTTGAAAAATCCAAATTTTTAAAATTTCAAGGTTTTAAATAATACATATCGACATCATTGACTGTAGGATGTAATTTAAAAAATTTCAAAGAAATATTTTAGGGGATTTTAAAAATTTCAGGAATATGAAGGAATAAAGATCTCTACTAAATGTTAAAAATTATGAAAAATTCAAATTTTTCAAATTTCAAGATTTTAAATAATACAAATCGACATCATTGACTGTAGGATCTAACAATAATACAACAATTTCAATAATTTGAGGTATTTAAAGAGCAAAAAGTATTAAAAGAATTTTTAGATTTTGAACCAAATCATTAAGTTTCTTAAATTGGACAAATTGAAGAAGAAACTTTTATCAAATTTTATGAAATTTTAGAATTTAAAAATATTCGACTTACTGAAATTTTTAAATCTGACATTATTTTGTAGAATTTTAATAATTTGAATTGAATTTTTGAGGAACTTAAAATTTTGAAGGTATTTTGACTTTTGTAGTATATCTAGTAGTATATCTAATCTGAAGAGTTACAAGAATTTTTTTTTTTTGACACGTTTTGAGATGTTTAAAGAATTTAAAGTTAGAATTTAGAATTCGTTGTCACAGTTCCTAGCATTGAATGTTAAATCCGCAAAATTAATATAACTAGGCCCAGAATTCCACACCTTTTACATATATTATTCCTAAACCGTCTACCACTATTATTCCATTAAAATATTTGAAGCCAATTACCGCATTCCAAAATACTGCAAAAGTTCATTCTACCTCAACCAAAACAAAAAATTACGAATGGAACATACATAAATAAATGAACATAAACAATTTTTGTAAACCAACTAGTAAATTACATAACCCATTGTACCCAATATAAATATACAGAACCTTTATTATGTACATAAACATACATCAATAAATGTTAAATTTATTTTTATCTTTACTCTCAATTACTCGTACAACAAGAATATTGTTAAAATATGTGTACGAACAACCAACAAAAAGTATTTTTACTATATACAAAAAAAAAAACAAAGATGGATAAACCATTAAGTAAAATTAACAAGTAGATAGTGTAAAAACGATAAAAATCCATGTAAGATGAACAAACTCATTCATTCTGCAGTTGAATTCACACACAAGAAGAGAATATGGTATGGTATGAGCAAAACATAAATAAATTAATTGAATGCAGATTAAATTGGTCATGTTCCAATATCTGTTTAAATATATAATTAATTGTCACAAATTTTAATTTTTTTTCTTTTTTTTGTTTGCTTCATTTTCTTTAGATTGGTTTGCATGTTTTGCTGATGCAAACATCAAAAAACCAAAATTTTTTATTAATATTAATAATAATACTGGCAATAATACTAATAATTATCTATTACAACAAAAAATTATTTATTCTTACGTACTACAAATATTTATGCTACGGTCTTGTAAATTAAAAATGATTTTAATTAGAAAATAAATATTATTATATATACGGAAGGGGATGAGTTCAGTCGTGTACAAATATTGAAAATTGTACACCATGTTAAGCACAATATTGAGATGACTTGTATGTGTATATATAATTATGTGAAATAGGTTACACAATAAAAAATTTGTAGATTGCACTCATTTGGAAATAAACACTTGGGTAATTATTAAAGCATAGTTTGGTTTTAGTTTTTAGGTCACACCACCAACAAAATCAATAAAACATGTTTTTATGAGAATCGTATTTTTTTTTGCATAAATTAATATTAAAATATAGCAGAAAAGATGTTGAACGACATAAATAAATTATAAATTCGAATATTGAATTTCCGGTACAGTCTGGCGTCTTTCAATGTAGTAAAACAAATCAACATTCGTTACAGTACTTTTGGTTGATGTACAGGAAAAAAATAAAATATTATTTTACTATCTAAGAGATTAATTTTGGAGCCCGTCCGAAATATTATGGGGTGATACATATATGTCTACCAACGGTATAAATCTCTTAATTATGTGCTAGAAATATGAAATGCTTGAATTTATTAAGACGCGGTGAATTTATACCAGACTTAAAAAAATAAAGTTAAGGTACTTTTTGGGCCCCTAGGTAGAGACCATTCCAACCGGTGTGTAATTTTTCATACAATGTGTTAATACACAAATTAATGAAAACTGTAAATGTGGTAAAAAATAATCTTAAAAAAGTGTAAATAAAAATCAAAACCAGGTATAACACTAGATTTTCATAAGGTACAATTTTCGAAAAAAAAAAATTTGTTAACAATGCAAAACGAAGGGCGAATAAACCTCTTAAAATTGCTGCTTTCCACTATGACCATTACTATAATTTCATAAATGTTACCATAAGTATGCACCAATACTCTTATAAGGAGGAAAGGTTTAGTTTGCAGAAACCATTCCTGTTATGAGGATAAAAACGGTTGCGGGCATGTTCAACAAATTTTTTTAAATTGTGAAAATAGTTCGAAAAATTCAATTAAAATTAGATTTGTTTGAAAATCACCTTACAATAGATCAGCCGGTTCTGAGCCCCAAAAATCAAAAATCTGCAATTGTGATCTGATTATGGATGTGAAGTTTTCCACAAATCTACAGATTTTAAATATGTATTAGTTTCACACTGCTAAACTAAATTCCAATTGGAAAAACTACGATTCATATTGAAATATTTAGTACTAAAAATGTAATTTCATTACAAAATCTTTCGAATAAAAGTGATTTCCTGGGAAAGTAAGACCATCAGAGGCAATATTAGTGGAATTTATTCAAAATAATATATGGACCATAAAAAAATGAATCCAAACCATAGGCAAGTGGCGTAAATGACATTTAACAATTTTTAGTCTTAATTGCCATAAAAAATGTCTAGTTTAAATTAATTCCTGGTTTAAGAAATAGTTAATCGTCAAAATGGACCACAATTTTAAGCAGCTACTCCATGTACTATCGGATCCCTAGTTCAATTCTCCGGTCAATGAACGATTTCAGACGAAATCTCAATTAGTACCTAACGTTTCAAGACGAATTTATTCCCCTGGATAGGGGGTATTTCTTAAGCTCGATGGACGGAGTAGTAGGTCAGCAACAACATGTACTATCGGAAAGTGAATTCAAATCTCTGGCAAGGAGTGCTAAGGCCCATTTATCAGTTTTAGCTAAAATTTCCAATTGTTAGAAAAAGGTTCCAGACTAATTAATTCCCCTGGATAGGGAGTAGGTTTTGGGCTCGATAAACGTAGTAGTAGGTCAGCTACTACATGTACTATCAGAAATTGAATTCAAATCTCTGGCAAGTGGTGGTAAGGCCGATTTATCAGTTTCAGTTAAAATCTTAATTGGTATAAAAAGTTTCAAGACTAATTTATTCCCCTGGATAGGGGTTAGTTTTTGGGCTTTATGAAAGAAGTAGTAGGTCAGCTACTACAAGTACTATCCGGAAGTGAATTCAAATTTATAGCAAGGGGTGCTAACGCCCATTTATCAGTTTCTGCTAAAATCTCAATTGGTATATAAAGTTTCCAGGCTAAGTTATTCCCTTGGATAGGAGGCAGTTTTCGGGCTCGATTGATGGAGTAGTAAGCTAACTACTACGTGTACTATCCGGAAGTGAATTCAAATCTCTGGCCAGGGGTGCTAAGGCCCATTTATCAGTTTCAGTTAAAATCTCAATTAGTATATAAAGTTGCCAGGCTAAGTTATTCCCTTGGATAGGAGGCAGTTATCGGGCTCGATTGATGGAGTAGTAAGCTAACTACTACGTGTACTATCCGGAAGTGAATTCAAATCTCTGGCCAGGGGTGCTAAGGCCCATTTATCAGTTTCAGTTAAAATCTCAATTAGTATATAAAGTTGCCAGGCTAATTTATTCCCCTGGATAGGGGGAAGTTTTTGGACTCGATAAATGGAGTAGTAGGCCAACTACTACATGTACTATCGGAAAGTGAATTCAAATCTCTGGCAAGAGGTGCTAAGGCCCATTAATCAGTTTGAGCTAAAATCTTAATTGGTATAGAAAGTTTCCAGAATAATTTATTCCCCTGGATAAGGGGTAGTTTTTGAGCTCGATAAAAGAAGTAGTAGGTCAGCAACTACATGTACTATCGGAAAGTAAATTCAGGTCTCTGGCAAGGAGTGCTAAGGCCCATTTATCAGTATGAGCTAAAATCTTAATTAGTATATAAAGTTTCCAAGCTAAGTTATTCCCCTGGATAGGGGGCAGTTTTTGGGCTCGATCGATGGAGTATTAAGCTAGCTACTACATGTACTATCCAGAAGTGAATTCAAATCTCTGGCATGGGGTGCTAAGGCCCATTTATCAGTTTCTGCTAAAATCTCAATTAGTATATAAAGTTTCCAGGCTAATTTATTCCCCTGGATAGGGGGTAGTTTTAGGGCTTGATAAAAGGAGTAGTAGGTCAGCTACTACATGTACTATCCGGATTGAATTTAAATCTCTGGCAAGGGGTGCTAAGGCCCATTTATCAGTTTCAGATAAAATCTTAATTGGTATAGAAAGATTCCAGGCTAAATTATTCCCCTGGATAGGAGGTAGATTTTAGGCTCGATTGTTGGAGTAGTTTATGACTTAGATTGTGTCTGTGATTCAATTTTATTCTAATTAGGAAATACAAATAATTATTGATGAATATGGATATGAAACTGATAAATTGGCCTTAGCACTCCTTGCCAGAGATTTGAATTCACTTTCCGGTATTACATGTAATAGTTGGCTTACTACTCTATCAATTGAGCCCAAAATCTACCCCGTATCCAGGGGAATAAATTATTGTAGATACTTTTTATACAAATTAAGATTTTATTTGAAACTGATAAATGGGCCTTAACACCCCATACCAGAGATTTAAATTCTCTTCCCGATAGTACATGTAGTAGTTGGCTTACTACTCCATCAATCGAGCCCAAAAACTACCCCCTATCCAGGGGAATAAATTAGCCTGGAAACTTTTTATACCAATTTGAGATTTTAGCTGAAGGTGATAAATGGGCCTTAGCACCTCTTGCCAGAGATTTGAATTCACTTTTCGATAGTACATTTAGTAGTTGGCCTACTACTCCATCTATCGAGCCAAAAAACTTCCCCATATCCAGGGGAATAAATTAGTATGGAAACTTTATTTAACAATAATAATTTCAGCTGAAACTGATAAATGGGCCTTAGCACCTCTTGCCAGAAATTTGAATTCACTTGCCGATAGTACATGTAGTATTTAGCCTACTACTATATCCATTGAGCCCAAAAACTCCCCCTGTCCTGGGGAATAAATTCGTCTGGAAACTTTAGGTACCAATTGAGATTTCGTCTGAAATCGTTCATTGACCGTTAACACAAACTTCTAGATATTTGAACCAGGGATCCGATAGTACATGCAGTAGCTGCTTGAAATTGTGGTCCATTATCCCTATTAATTATTTCTTAAACCAGGAATTAATTTAAACTGTATATTTTTTCTGGCGATAATACTAAAAATTGTTAAATGTCATTTACGCCACTTGCCAGTGATTTGGATTCATTTTCTTATGGTCCATATATTATTTTGACTAAATTCCACTAATATTGCCTCTGATGGTCTTATTTTCCCAGGAAACACCTTTATTCGAAAGATTTTGTAATGAAATTACATTTTGAATGCAGTATTTTGAATTCCAATTGGAACCAAATAATAAATATGTTGATCTAAAACTATTTGATATTTTTGTGGTTTGTAACTTTGATTTCTAGTTTTAGAACTTCGATGTTTGATTGAACTTAGAAGCTTAACCTTGTTTTAGTACATCAGCTTTACAAACATTTTCGCAAGAGGCGCTAGTCCGTGTACAAAATTGTTTGATTACATTTTTTTATATGAAATACCAGTCCAATAAAATTGCAAAATTGTTAATTAAAATTATCTTAAAGTAACGCTGAAGGTTATATTAAAAATCTGGAAATACTATTTAACATATTTTATTTAAATTAAATAATCCGCTGACCCTTTTTAATCAAAGAAAATTGCAAATAAAATGAGGTCATTTTTCGTTTTTTACGAGGTTATGTCTGTTGTTTTTGAAATTTATTAGCAAACAAAATATGAGATTTGAGCAAAATTTTGTATTTAAAACAAAAAATAATGAGAACGTTTGTAAGTTTCATCGAAAAATATAAATTTAATAATAAGTTTAGTTATAAATCAGCTATAAAGGTGTTAAAATTGGCTGTTTTATTTCATCGTTTTCCTGGATATTAAAGGGTTATGGATTATTCCCTTTTCAAAATACACGACACCAATCTATTGTAAATTATTATTATTACTTTAAACTTCATATCGTGGCATTTGTTTTTAGCAAAACTTCATATAAAAAAAAACTAAATAAACGTTTTTGTACACTGACTAGCGGATATAAGCGAACTGGCGAATATAATTACTTAAATAAATTTAATTAAATTAGTTTAACATTCCGTTACTGCTGTGCTTAAAAATTGTTTTTATTATAGATATTATAATATTTTTATTATATAATTGAGAATAAACAATTCAGTTTATTAGATTACACCGTTGTATAGTAATATCAAATACTAAATATCGTTATCTCAAATTAAATTAGTTTTACATATTGCATTAGTAATAATTTATTTGAACAAAAATTATGTTGCATTGATTTTATTCGGTTTTTTAAATGGAAATTTTGTAAAATTATATTATACGGATTCTTAACAGTGTACAATACGCACCAACACATAAACAATTAGTTAGAATCCAATATGATTTGTATACGTATTACTGTGGAAAAAAGTGTGGAAAACTTCACATCCATGATCTGATTGCAGTTCTTGATATATCTATAAAGATACTTTTCGTGAGCTGTAATTATTGTATACTAAGGTGCGTTTAGGTTGCTTGATTATTTCCATACATTTCATAGGAAATTCGATTTATTTTTAAATCATCTTACTATAATCAGCCGACTAACCAAAAAAAATCCAAAATCTGTAATAGTGCTCCCATTGCTGTTTTTGATGCCTACTAAATTACTGGTGTTAGACTATGCAAATTTTATAAAATCTCAGTTATGTGTTTCGCTCGCCTGTTTTCACGAAGTGGACAGTTTAAGCTTTCCGAAACAAGTTTTCTTATTAATAGAAATAGGGTTTGAAATATATTTCTGCTACACTGTTGGCGTTGAAAGTGAAAAGTCGATAATGCAGAATCCTGTTAATGCCCACATATAGTAAACATATCGGTAATGCAGTTTGTGCTATCCAAGTCGTTATCAATCGATCCAGTGTTTAGCCGGAAAATTACCTGTGTCAATATTTTTATGTGGCCCTGGCTGCAGTTCCTCGCGGAAGATTGTAGAAAAGTCGCGAAACCAAAAAAAAAAGTATTTAAAATGGGGGAAAATCAGCCTCTATAGTGTTTTGTATCGAGATGCATTGCATTGGTCACTTGCGAATATCTGTCGCAGGACAAAAATTCAGTTCAAGTTTCCCTTGAGAAATATCAGGATATTGACGGATGTTGACGATGCAATCCACCTCCTGACATACACTCTAGGGGCAAATTTTATTCCAATTTTTTGGCCTGTTCTGATATTCCGACATTTTATACAGGTAGGTGGAACAAAATTAACGTGGTGATGATTGATGTAATTTGTTCATAGCTATCGCTAGAAATATTTAGTTTAAGTTTTATGTGGGAAATTTGATTTTCTAAAATCATTAGAAATATTATATAAAATTCGTCTTTAGAGTGGTATGTTTGTATGGGTGGCATTGATGTGAATTGAAAAAAACAACCGGTTTAAAAATTTAATATTTCCAAAAAATACGTCAACAGATGCTGTCACTAGCGGTTCGCTAATTTTCACTGAAATTTACTGAAACCTCTAAATTTCTGAAAAAAGCTTCTGTGTGAAGTTTCAGTTCGATCGGTTAAAGCATCTGGGCTGCGAGGAAGGCACAGTCAGATAAGCAAACGTACAGAGAGACGAATAGACACCTCTTAAAATCCCAATTTTTGAGTCTCAATTGAAATAATAATCGATGTGCATTCTTAACATTTCCGCTTCTCTTGACTCGCTGGAGGCCATTCTCGGTAACTGACATACTTTTTGGATTGGTCTCATGAAATTTATTTAGTTTTGTTTAATTGGAATATTCTGAAATTCTAAAATTTCATTCAGACTTTACAGAAATAAAAATCAAAATTTCTCCAAATTATTTCAATTTTTTAAATTCTTTTGGTTCTTGAAGATTTCCAATAATTATTCCAATTCGATTTTTGAGGTGTCCTATCATTTGTTATAAATTTTAAACACTTTCAAATTTTTTAATAAATTCAACTCTAGCCCCAAAAAGTTTTTAAATTCTTCTAATTCTTCATAAATTTTCCGTCTTTTCATTCCTTTAAGCGTAAAACGTTTTGATGAATATGAAGAATTTAATTAATCTGATTTTTAGTTAAAATTTGTAAAGTTAGTCAAAATCGATCTTAAATTCTTGCTTCTGCTAGTTTGAAGTAATAATTAAAAGAAAACTAGGAAATACTTCAACTTGGCTTTTATAATTTATTCAGAAATTTTTTTCCAATTATTCAAATTTTTTAGATTCTTCAAATTTATTTAAATTCGATTTAGTCAAATAATTCAAACAAATCGAATTTTACGAATTTCAAAATCTTTTCAAACTCCTTAATTTCATGAAATTTTTATTAATGCTTTAATTAGTTATTATGGTTGTTCGTTTTAAGTATTTTCGTCAAATTTGATCGAATTTACGAAACTTTGTAATTTGGTGTCGTATTCTTGAAATTTAACAAATTATTCGAAATCTGAAACTTGTTTTAATTATATTCTGATTAAAATGGTTGTTTTATATACAATTTCGAGCCTATTAACAGAGATGTGATTCTTCATATTATTCAAAATCTTCGAATTCATCAAATTCCTTAATTAGTTCAAAATCTTGAAATTTTTAAAATTCGATTTTTTCAAATATTGTAAAATCGATCGTAGACTCTTAATATTCTACACATTTTTAAAATTCTTCAAAATTTTTAAATTCGGCCGGTTTACCAAATTCGAACCTGTTACTAAAAGGTATCAAATTCTACAATTGACAAGGAAGATTCTAATTCCATCTATTCAAATATTTGAAGCTTTTAAATATTTTCTCATTTTTCAAATAAGTTTTCGTACTTTCTATCTCAACTCTACAGATTCTTCGAAATCATCAATCCAAAAATTTAATTAAGTGAATATGTCGATTTTTTTCAAACTCGTCGTCAATTTCAGTAAACTTGGAATTTTTCAAAATCTTCAAATTCAACAAATACTTCGGTAATTCATTTTCACTTTTAACCCACGTTAAACCAACCATTGGTTTTCGTAACCCATAATATATTGTACATAGGCACAATCAACTAGGTAGTGCAATCATTATTAAAAATTCAATCGAATGTACTACTGTTATATTCCTTAAACTAATCACCAGAACTTTATAGGTGTTAAAAATATAACCACATGTAACTTATTCATTTATAATTGGAGGCGATTTTAATAATCGACATTCGTTATGGAATTGTATGAGATCTAACAAAAGCGGTCGAGCCCTGTTTGGTTTTCTGAATTCTAGAACGATTTTCATTCTACACTTTCCTGATGATTCATCACTAAAACGATAGAACAACTAGTACACTGGACTTTATCTTACAAATGATTTAGTTCCTTTAAGCATTATTGCAAAAACAAAAGCCTAACTCAAACCATTTGCCGGTTTTGTCATATTCACCTCCATCTAAACAGACCTTTAATTTTGAAATTTCAGTCTGGACTACTGATCAAAATCCATCTGATGCTAGTTCGGTAAGCAAAATCTTTGACTGCCTCATTGCATGATAGGCTTAATCAACACATTTAAACTAATGAATAGTTTGGGTTTACGAGTAGATACCAGTATTCCTCAGTTCACCAAGTTCATCGCATAATAAAACTTGAACGTATTCAAAGAGTTCAAATCAAAGAGTTTTAGGAAATTCAACGGGTATGGTGCTTCATGATTTAGATAAAGCATTTGATTCTCTTCGGTTCAATGGCTTAATGTACAAACTTCATAAATATAATTTTCCACTTTATATCGTTAACTACTAAAATTTAATTTTGAAAATGGGAAATATTTTATGCAAATCACGAATTCATGAATCGAACCTTATCAGTATTGGATCTGGTGTTCCACAGGGATCTGTGATTACTCCAGTCCTATTCTGCATATTTTTTAACGATATACCTTAAATCCAAGGCTGTGAAATTGCGCTACTTGCTTACGACAAGTCAATATACAGACAAATCTCCAGCAGTATACTTTTCACGTTGTAGGATGGTCTCAAGCATACTTATTTGTGGCAGCCATAAGTATAGAATGGAAGAAACAAATTCGGTATCTTAGCGTTCTCTTGGATTCCAAGTCGACCTTTTATTCCTCAACAATTTTTAAGTACTCTTATTCTTGATATGTTTTAGGTTTCTTATATTTAGTCAAAATCGCTCTTAAATTCTAGTTTCTGCTAATTTCAAGTACTAGGTAATTGGTGGATAACAATGAGATTTTTCAATTTATTAAGAACACAAGTTTCTAGTTATTCAGATTGCTGGTATTCTTCCAATTTTCTTACATAAATTCGATTTTATAAATGACTATTTCCTTAAATAATTGAAAGAAATTGCAAAACATCTTCAAAATTTTTAAGTTTCTAATAATCAAGCAATTGTAAAAGTCTTGATAAATTATTAAATTTTTCCAAATTAATTTTCTAATCAGTTAGTAAAGTTGTTGATTTTTAAACCTATGTGTAATAGTTTATCCAACAGGCATTAGAATCACTCGATTAGTTCGACCGATTTCGTTGTAAATTCAAGTTTTCCTTTAATCCTAAAAATTTTTCAATTAGACAATTGCTAGAATTGTTAATATTAATTAAAATCGATCTTATATTTGCTAAATAAAAGCAACTTGAATTCTGAAAATTAGCAGTAATAACTAAAATAAAAATCAAAATTTTTAAATAGCTTCATTTTAAAAAATTTCTTAACAATTTAAAATTTTTTAAACAGGAATTTAAGTAATTTACATTTTTCGGAATTTTTAAATTTCATCAAAAATTGATTATAGCTTGCTGCATTAAGAAATCTCAATTTGTTAATTAGTTGACATAATTGGAATTCTCAAATTCTCTAAATTTTTAGTAACTTTTAAATAGCAATATATAAATCATCCAGCTTCTCAAACTCTTCGAATTCTGTAAATTCTCAACCTTCAAAAAATTTTAAATTCCTTAAATTTTGGAATTTAGTTAATTGCTTTACTCTGAAGTATCATTAAACTTTACCTTCGACGATATGCCAATAGTTTCTCTAAATTGATGAAATTTTTTAAAATTGTTAAACTTATCAAAATTTTGCAAATTCTTTTCAAAATTCTCCTAATTTTGAATTCACACCTAACGTGTCGAATTTTTAGAATTTCCCAATTCCGTTAAATTTTTGGCAATTGAAAAATTCGAATTCTGTAAATACCACAATTTCCTAAAAGTCTTATAATTTTTAAATATTTAGAAATATCAAATTATTGAATTTGTTAAAATTTGATTTTTCACAAATGGTTGTTATAACTACTGGAATTCTTCAATTTTTAAAAACACTTATGCTTCTCAAACACTTCGTATTCTGTGCATATTTTAAACATCCACAAAACGGAAAATTCCTAAAAATTTGGAAATTTTGTTAGTTGGCATATTCTGAATTTTTGTCAAATTGGACCCTAGTAGGTCAACAATTTCTTCAAAACAGTTAAATTCTCAAAATTTTCAAATTTATTCAAATTCTACCAATTCGACATTTTTTTTTAAAATTCTATTAATTTTTAATTCACTTCTTAGGTGTCGAATTCTTCTCGAAATTTTCTTGAAATTCTGTAATTTCTACAATTTCTCAAAAAATTTCTGATTTGCCTGAGATATCAATTTTTCGATGGAATGATCTCTAAAACTTTTCAACATCTCAACATGATTTTTAAAACTGTTTAAAATTTTAACATTCTTAAAAATTCTTTTCTGTCTGTTTGTTTTATCATTTACGAATATCAATTTCAATGGAAGCCTTCAACGGAATAAAAATGGAAATATATGTTTTGGTTGTTACGTTTGTTCTTGTGCCTGACTTAAAATATTCAATTTGACTTTGATTGTAATATAAATTCATTTAAAATTTAGGGAAACCTCTAAACTTTAGTTTTTTTGGTATATTTATTGAGCCTGTTGCACCTCTTCCACCATTTGTTTCGAGATTGATTTGATAGAGGTTATTGTGAAAGCGGAGCCTCAAATTAAAATTCTAAAATTTAATTAACTGGCCTATTCTGAATTTTCGTCAAATTTGACTTTAAACATGTCAACAATTTCTATAAATTCTTCAAAATTTTCAAACTTCGTGAAATTCTGCAAATTCTACGATTTTTTTCAAAACTTTCTTAATTTTCAAATTCAACCTGTTCAGATTCTTATTTTGTAATTTTTACAATACCTTCAAAATTGTTTGAGTTAGTGCCGGAGATATAAATTTTTTCGAAACATTCGATGGAATCCTCAAAACTTTCAAATTCTTCGTTGTTTATCAAATGCAATTTCTCAACCACTTAAAATTTCTTAAAAATCTTTTGGTTGTTTTCTTTTCACCGTTTATGAATACTTATATCAATTTTTCTTTCTTTGCTTATGAGCGAGCGTCCGACTCCAAACCTTAAATTTGGCTTAACTTTCGAGTTTGATCTTGAACGACAAATGAAATTATAACTGTAATTGGATTATGCATTTGTACCAATATTTAAACAAATTTCTATCCTCCTTTCAGTTTTTGGCTTGAAACTAAATCATATTTAAATTTCTATTTAGAATTTGAATTGAAATTTGAAGAAACATTTAAATTATAGGTTAACAGTAAATTTGATTTTGAGCTTCATCCAGAATCAGAGCAACTTTGAATAAGAATTTGAAATGTTGAACTAATATTTGACTTAGTTTGAATGAAAATATTTTAAGCGAAGTTTGAACAAATATTTGAAATGAAGTTTGAACAAAATGGTGCAAAAAAGAGTTGGGTTTATATTGTTTTGAAAACATCAATGAGACATTAGAAAAACTTTCAAATTTTTTAGTATATGAATAGAAATTTGATTTAAAATATTTTTGGGAACTAGAAGTTAACTTTAACAGTAATTATTTAAAGTTTGCATTAGAATGTGAAGTACATACTTAACCAGCAAGTAACACCTTAAATTATCGAAATATTTAGAATTTGATCAAAAACGAGGTGGGTTCTAAACAAAAAATGTAAAAATGTTTCCAAGTTTTTTTTTGCCCTAGTTTAGTGATAATTTACCAACCATTTACAGTTAGTTCTTAATGGAAATTTGAATTAAAATTTTTATTTCATTTAAAAAAAAAAAACAAAAATTGAATTAGATTTGAGCTGAACAAGCTGACATTATTAAATAGTTCACTTCACAATACCATAGGGTTTTTTGCAGCTCGAGTTATGTTTGGTTGAGAATTTGAAATATATCTGATTGTGTGTTTTTTTGCATTACAACAATAATTGGAAGCAAAATTTGAATTAATAGAGTTAAAGTCGTATTTTATTTTAATTTCACAGCTCAGCTTAACACTAATCAAGTTCTGAGTTCTGGTCATTTATTTCACGACGATTAATTTTCTGTTAGTTCCACACAATGACAAAATTCTGCAGAAATTTGGACATACTGTCTTAGATGGAACATACTGACTTATACATGAAGTCATCCTATTCTCTACGGAAGAACTTTTAAAATTTGATAAACCCAAAAAATTATAAATCAAATTTTAAAAATTCTACAAATTTTGAAGATCATCAAAATCTGTATTTTCTTCCATCTTTGAATTCGCCAAACTCTAAAATTTCTCAAGTTTGGTGAATTCATCCGATTTTTCGGATTTTAAAAATTGTTTCAATTTTACAAATCGCTCAAATTCTGTTATTTCTTCTAATTCTTCAAATTTATGTATTACTCTAATTTTTCAGAAACTTTAAATCACGTAAATTCGACAAAGAAAAAAAATGTAATTCTTCAAATTTCAAATCTATAAATTCAAATTGGATAAATTGTTCGAGTTCCTTAATTCTTTAAATTCTGACAAATTTCAGAGTTAATTAAATTAAAAAGAAAATTAAAATCCATCCAAATCTGAAATGTTGGAGTTTTTTAAAATTAGATGCTCGAACAATTTTGATCAAATTTTAGGAAAAATTCGGATTTTTCATATTGAAAATTCGTCAATTTCACAAACTAAAAGTATCGCAAGTTCCTAAATTCTTGAAATTCTGCTATTCTTAAAATATTTTAGAAGCGTTTCTAATTTATTGAAATTCTCCGAATTCTTGGAAATCCAAAAATTATTTTAATTTCAAGTCTTTCTCTTCAAATCTGTATTTTACAAAAATTTATTAAATTTTTAATTTTAAGTAAAATTCTGTAAATTCCCTCATTTTTTTTTTTTTTCAAATTTTCTGAAGCGTTTTAAATTTTAAAATCCTTTAAATTGGTCTTAATTCAGTACAAGTAATATTTGTACAAAGTAAAATTTTATAATTTCCATGAAGAATCTGAATATTCTTGAAACTCGTCAAAGTTTTAATATTATTCAAATTCTTCACAAACCTTAAAATTCTGTAAATTCTTAAGCTGTGTCTGAGAAAAGAATTGCTTGAATGCCCAAAATCCCTTCTCTCAATTTTACCATTACTCTTGAATTTTTACAAATCTTTTAATTTTTCAAATATATCAAATCCTTCAAAGTACTATAGATACATAAAATTTTTAAAATTTTACAAATTATTTAAATTCTTACAAATCTAACGATAGTTTAAACTTATTTAAACGCTTTAAATTATTTTAACGAATTTTCTGAACAATTTAAAGAAATTATAAAGATTTGAAGAACTTGTTAAAATCATTACAGTTTTAATAATTTCTCGAATTTGAAAATATTTAAAATTTAAAATTTTTTTGATTTGTCAGAAATGGTTAAAATTCAGTAATCAAATTCGTCAATTTTTCCGAATTCTTCTTCAAGTTTCTCATTTTAAATTCTCTAAATTCTACAAATCGTTTAGAACAAAAATATTGAATTATTAAAATTCAACGAATTCTATGTTAAATTTTTTGAATTTTGATAAACCGAAAGAATGTTCGTCACGTTTGTGTTTTACAAATCCTGGTAAGTTCTTCCATTTTATCATGCTCTTAAAATTCGTCCAGTTTCAATAAATCCTTAGAAATTTTCAAAAACGTTAAATTATTATTTTTCCAATCTTAATGTTTGAGATTTTTAGAATTTATTAAATTCTTCGTTATGGAATTTCTCAAAATTTTACAAATCGTCTAGATCGAATTAAATGCACTACTACTCACAAAGTCGAGTTTGATATATTACGAGTTGCCTCTCGTTATTGTAGAAATGCTCCGAGAAATAGCCCCATGAACTTGTCCTCCTTTGGTAAAGGGTCATGGAAGAATTTTGAAATATTTGATGAGCTCTTCTATATAAACGTGGCTACTTTTGATATCGGAGCTACTTGAAGCTTGGAATTTCTGTTAGGTTCTCTGCTTTTAGAACTGTGTTGACAACCCTAACGGTTCCTTGGTCGTCTGGATTTGTTTTAACAATGCGTCCAACCGACCAGCACACAGGTGGCGACAAGTCGTCGTGAAGAAGCACCATCATTCCTTCAGGCAAATTCTTCTGCTGCTTGTTCTCGCGCGACGGAGATTGCAGCGTGGACAAATATTCCTTTTGAAAGCGTAGCCAAAATTGTTGAACGGTCCATGTAACATGTTGATGCAATTTGGGGCGATTAACCGAGATATCGAGCGGCAATTCCGGGAGTGCAGTTTACAGTTCGCCATAAATAAAATGACCGGGAGTCAATGGTTGAAGATCATTCGAATCTGCAGATACAGGTTTTATTGGACGCGAGTTTATTACAGCTGCCACCTATTTAACAATTGTCTGCACATCATTGACCGTAGTTTCGACTTCACCAATGACATTACGGATGAAGTTAGGAGCTCTAGGGGGTACAAAGATCCACTCCACGCAAACGCTGGTGTAAGCTTGTTGTATGACATACATGTCATTTGCTAGTATCTTCTGCACTTCCTTCTGAAATTTTTTGCGTTATCTAAATAAATCTTAGTTACCGTACCTAGATGAGCGATAAAACGTTTAAGTGCGTCCACAAATCCCTCCGTTGACAAATCAACCACCAATTTCAAATGAACCACTTTGGTAATCATGCACACAAACAAAGCTATGTAAACCTTTCTTCCCACTTTACAACGTGTATGGTGCCGGACGCTTAGTGGGCTTGCAAAGTCTATTCCGGATGTACAAATGTCTTGACGTTTTTAAAATCAAGGCGATCCTTCGGTAAATTACCCATAAACTGTGCCATTATCTTGGGGCGCATTCGAAAGCAGCAAACACTGCGGCACACAACAAGTCTATTTAGAATCCAATATCGTGACCTGATAGTCGTGAGAACAGTCCGTGGATCCGAATGCAAAGTCCTAATAAATTGGAAAATCGATGGTTTTTGGGAAGAAGTATTTGATGACTCGAATAAGATCCTGATCGGCAATAAACGGTGTCAAACTTCTTAATCGAGAGCTGAGTGAAATGGCCCGATTATTTGACAGCTTCGTTCAATCATTATGGAACGCTCGTTGGAAACTGCGCAGGAATCGATACTCGACCTAGGTTTCTTCCGAATAGGTTGGCGAAGGTTACTTGGTGTAAAAATGAGCCAATTCACTTCGTTTTAAAAATAATTTTCGCTCGTTTTTTGTCTTCATGGGAGCGCGGCACCCTTTATTGAAGCTCATTACGAAAACAAAGCTTCTTCGAATACCCCTGAAATTGCTGGAAAAGCTCAATGAGTCGGTAATATCTTGAATAGGTTCCCCCATTAGGGCAATTCTTAAGGTGCGTCGCTCCTCCTCATCCTCAGTTGGCTGGTGCGGAGGGGGCCAATTTTCCTCATTTTGGTATAGAAACTCAGAGCCGTTGAACCATATACTAGAATTGGAAAGCTCACTCGGCATAACATCACGACGGCCGATGTCTGCAGGATTCGTTACACCTGGGATTTGACGCCAACACATAATTTTAATTATCTGTTAAATTTTGGACACGCGATGAGCAACAAACGTGTTCCAACTATGGGGCTCCTTATTTAACCAGCACAGACACATTGAAGAATCGGTCATTCAAAACCTCTCTCTATAGTCGACACACCAAATCAGCCAGCAATTTGGCACCCAACAGCTCAAGCCTGGCGATCGTGATTGTTTTGGTGTGTGTCACCCGTGATTAGGCACAAAGCAATTAAATTACCGGACGTCGGCTCTCGAAACATGAACCGAGGTATACACAAGCATTATATGCTTTTTCACTCGCATCCGAAAAAGCATGTAACTCGATTCTGGTCTCTTTGAAATGGTCGCACGCAAACCTTAGAATCGTAATAGTCTCAAGTGAGCCCAACTCGCGAAATCGGTTTCAACCAGCTAACAGCTGCCCATTTAACTCCTTGTCGCAATCCAATTTTTGCTTCCAAAGGTTATAATTGGAGATAACAATCCTAATGTATCAAACAAACTCGCCATTTCGGAAAGAACGATCCGTTTCGTAATTTTATATGAAGTAGCACTTGGAAAATAGGAATACCGAAAAACATCACTTGTTGGTTGCCAAATTAGTCCAAGCGCCTTTACTACATCATGGTCATCGATTTAAAGGAGCTTCTCTCGATGCTGGTTGTCAAATGTTCAAATGATCGCCTCTTCATTAGAACAGAATTTGGATAATGAGAAGCCTCCCGCCTCCAGCAATTTCGTAATTTGTTTTTTAATCTCTAAGAGCTCCTCGATTGAATTTGCGCCCATCATCATATCATCAACATAAAAGTTCTGACGGAGCACCCGAGCGTGAATCGGGAAACGTTCTTCTTCATCTGTTGCTAAGCGATGAATTGTCTTTATAGCCAAAAGGCCCCAGGGGCAGTCCTATATGTTACGGTGCACAGACGAAAAATTTGAATTGAATCATCTTTGTTGAACCGTCACAAAACTAACTGAAAATTCCGATCAACTTCAGTAAATTGAATTTGGCGATTTATCTTTTGGATGTCGCCGGTTAAAACATAATAAAACAACCTGAACCACAAAAGAGTAACGAAGAGATCTTACTGAATTTTTGGTCCAGAATGCAGAATATCATTTAACGAAAATGATGATGAAGTCTTGCATGGGCCATCGAAAGTGACCCCTCTAGCCATCTTTAATGCGCAACGATGTGGGAAGAAGTAATGAGGTGATGCGGCATCAAAATCGTTGACGACCTCTAAATGCTTCAGCGTCTTGTACTCGCGAATAAATTCCGAATAGCTTGCTCTCATTTCGGGCAAGCGGTGAAGCCTCTTCTCCAAGTTCAGAAAGCGGCACATTATTGCACCAGATTTTCCATGTTATCCAATTTTCCCAGCGTGGAATATCTATCGGCAGCACTTATGAGAGCGGTTCTGGCAGATCGAGGCCATGAATGATGTGGACCGCTAATTATCCATCCACATTTGGTTTTATGTAGTATTGGAAGGTGTTGACCCATAGTATCTTTTCCCAGGCAGCAATAGATCTTAAAATAGTCCGGTTCCAATAAGCAGATCAACATTCTGGGGCTTGAAATATAATGGGTCAGCCAGTTTTAGTTCAGCTGGAATTTGAAACTTCTTTGGTAAAATTGGATGGATCAGTTGAACATCAGTGATCTTAGAAATAATAACCGCAGAGATGGGTAATTCCTCTGCTGTGCCAAATCTGGGCACAATGATGAGCCGACAAGTACTTGCCGATCCAATTCCACCTACAGATGTCATCAGTTTATGCCGTTCTACGTTTAACGTCTGCGCAAACCTCTCAGAAATGAAGTTTGCTCATGCCCCACTATCTAACAATGCGCGACATGGGACCAGTGAGCCTAATTGATTATCAAGCACGTTGATGATGGCTGTGGCTAATAAAGCGGAATCATCTTGGAAACCCTCTAATGCAACAAGCGCTTTCTGCAAGTGTGAGCATTTCATGATTTCTGCATGGGATGATGAACCCGAACTCACTGAAGTCACTGGAACGACTTAAGGATTTTCTGCTTCGAAATGGAGCACCGTTGACACACAGAAACCCGACTCGGCTCATCGGGAGAGAGGGTGGAAAAACTGGAACAGGCAACCAATACATGATCCCGTGAATTGCACTTTATACAGGGAGATAACTTAGTCGGATTCGATGGCTGATGACTGTACGGGAACTCGGCCAGTTTGTTTTTTATTGTTATCGATTTCTAAAGTGCAAGCACGTTTTTCCAACAATGTATAAAATCCTTCCCATGTCGGTATGACCTTGGTTGTAGACTCCTCCCACTTAATGGCGGTAGTTGAGCCCAATTTCGACAGCAGCAAGCAAATCAGCAAATTTTCAGCTAGCTCATCTTTGCTGACAAGTGAAATATTTTATTTATTTATTTAATTATACACAAATAAGGCATAACCTTTTTACAATTTCCTGGGATATATTCCTATGTGTATCAGCAATTACACAGAAAAATAATTAGAACAATAATTAAAATTAAATATAATATAATTAAAAATACAGAAGAAAAGATTAAGAACAAAAGATAAAACATTAGAAGATGTGATAATGGAAACGAATTATGTGCCAATCAGTCCCTCGAGGTACAGTCCCTTGAAACCACGCAAATTAGATGCTGC
Organism: Tipula vernalis; assembly: GCA_958295665.1. Taxonomy (NCBI): domain Eukaryota; kingdom Metazoa; phylum Arthropoda; class Insecta; order Diptera; family Tipulidae; genus Tipula; species Tipula vernalis. Next base: position 346,825,009 of record OY282560.1, read on the forward strand.
CTTTATAGACGGATTCAGACTATTCCAGAGCTTCACTCCATGGATAAAGAAAGCACGTTGTATTGGCTTAGTTTTGCATGATTTAGGCAAATTTTAATGTAATGTCCTCTGCGATTTCGAGAATTTCAGTTTATCATAAAGGTAGTTCGGAACTTTATTTTTAGTCAAACCAAACATCACAGTCAACACCGACAGTTCCAAAAACTGGTTCAAGCTTACACCAAATATCTGTTCAGAAAGGTGCGAAATTGGATCGCCCATTCGCTTCAAAAATATGTATCTAGCACAAGAATTAAAAGCAACATTTAACTTTCGTAGGGACTTCTTGGAACATTGCGAATATATCGAAGAACAATATGAAAGTAAAGGTCCCACAAGAGTACGAATGATATGACATTTCACAACACTTGAAATAAATTTCGCCGTGCACCACAATTTACCTAAGATACCATAAATTTCACCACATAGGATATTGACATGGGTACTCCAATTTAATTTAGTGTCTATGATCGACCCCAGACTCTTGATAACGTCACAAAACTCAATTCTGTGATTGTCAATTAAAAGAATGTTTATCGGTAAATTTATACGTTTTTTGTTAGTTATTAGTATGGCTTGTGACTTCGCAGGATTGATTTGAAGTTTGTGCACTTTGGACCATTCCAAAATATTACATAAAGCTTGATTTAGATTATTAATCACAGCGTCAACCGAATCAATATCCCCGAAAGAATAGATTTGCAAATTATCCGCAAAAAGGTGATAGCAAATGTTTCCCGTTTGTTTAATTGATTGACAAATTTGATTTATGTACAATGAAAACAGAATAGGTCCTAAACTAGATCCTTGAGGAACCCCAGATGTGACAAAAATGTTGTCGCTAAAGTTGCCATGATATTTTACAGATTGTGGTCGCAGATGCAAGTAAGAACCTATAAGTTGACAAGCACTCTTGGAAAAGTTATATTCATAACATTGTTTCCATAACGACATAGCGTGGTCTACTTTATCAAATGCCTTTGAAAAGTCTAAGAGAACAAAAACAGCAACTTTACCATCTTCAATATTAATAGTAATATCATCAGTAACTTTCAACAAGGCAGTTGTAGTACTGTGCTTGGCACGAAATCCAGATTGTAGTTCATCCAATAGATTATGTTTAGCAATGCCACTGATCTGAGCATGAATAATTCTTTCAAAAACCTTAGATAATGTTGGTAATATACTTATAGGACGAAAATCAGTTACTTTAGATGGATTCGGTATTTTTGGAATAGGCGAAATTGTCGCAATTTTCCACGCATCAGGAAATATCGATTTTGTAAGGCCAGAATTTATAATAAAAGTTAAGTGAGGTAGCAAAACCAGAAGTAGAATTTGAATGAGGTTAAGTGGAATACCATCAACTCCTACAGAACTCGATTTGATTTTATTTAGATGGAAACAAACTTCTTCAGCAGAAAGCATTTACGTCAGCGGCAGAATGAACTGCATCACAAACAAAATTTACATCATTGGAGTTGAAAACCGAACCGAAGTAACTATTTAACTCATCAGAGGTAATGTCACATTTACACTCCGGAATTGGCGGATTTACATATATGTTGAAGTTCTTCCAGAACAATTTACTCGTAGTATTATTGCTAAAACGATCATTAAAAAACTGGCATTTGGCAGCTTTGATCATATAATTTACTTTATTACGAGCTCTAACGTATTTTAACCTATTAATGTCAGTCTTATTCTTTCTCCAATTCTCATGTAGAAAATCACGAATATTACGGTGCAATAAAATATCATTATTAAAATACGGACCACGCACTTTACGCTTCTCACAAATCATTTTTAGTGGTACAAAGGTATCAATAAGATAACTTATAAATGAATTTAAAAGTGATAACTGTTTATTAACATCACAAAAATGATATAATGATGCCCAATTTAATGAATTAGCAGCCATCAGTAGCGCGTCCTTGTCAATATTCCAGAAATCTCTCACGTAAATAAAATGGTTACTAACATTTTTGTCAACAGGGAAACCATACGACCCATAAATCATATCATGGGTGGTTGCAATGCCAGGAATTGAGATTTGAGTAAAAGTTTTAATGTTGTTAGGATGATTGGCGAAGGCCAAATCAATTAAAGTGGCAGAATCACCCACAAAATTAGTAGCTACCTTTGAGACTAATCCAAGCCCATAAGATGACATTAATGATGTTAGTTGTTTAGCCGTAGGTGTTGAAACGAGACAGTTAATATTAAAGTCACCAACAATAATGACCTCATTATATCGTGTCATAAGATCACTTAAGACGGTTTCAAGATCTTTTAGGAATCCTAATTTCGAGGACTCCAATTTGAGCGGATTGTATACTACACCCAGGGCCATTTTCATGTTAAGTTGATTTCTAATTTCAATGAAGATTATGTCGAATAAAGAGTTTCTTGCATTAGTGTATATAACTTTTGGATTTAGAAATGTTTTGACATTATTAAATTACTCAATGGTGCATCTCCCGAATACCATCAGCAGGCTCCTTTCTTATAGAAGACATCACAATAATATCGTTGATGTAAGCCTGAAACATGAGCGCCTTGTTCTCGTAGCGGTTCACCAGTTTTGAACAAGCGCTTTTGAAGTTCTCACTCGACACTTCCATTTGATAAATGATACGTTTGGCGTCTTCCACAAGGCATAATTTGAGGAAGCGAAACCGATCCACATCTGTTAAATCTGCATCATCAATCGTGATGGACGTAAATTCGTTTTTGAAGTTCAACCGTTCATCGTAATTTCTCAAGAATTTAGAAAGTTGCAGTTTCGGATGATGAATAGATTTCTTTGGCACAACAAAAGATTGATTTAGGTCAGTACAAAGAGGCTTGATCGAAGGTGTCTTTAATTTGATTAAAAATAACAATTTTGATTTGGTGGTGACGTATACCGGTTCGTATTCCTGATAATCGAACAAGTCTTCTTCCTCTTCATCTATATCAACGAGTTCCGTTATCGCTTCATTATAATCGTAGCACCGTTTGTAATGAGAATCTGTCAGCTCTAACTGAACCTACAGAGTTCCTAGGTTGGCAGATTTTCCGTGAGAGTCGATCCAACTTTTCATGCTCTGCAGTTGACCATGCGACTTACACAATAATTTATTGAACCGTTTTCGTTCCTCTTAACTGGTCGGATATGAGGTTGAAAAATTACCCAATAATAGGGTGTACAAAAATTTTAGGATAAAGTTGAATTACGCATCAACACAGCTTTTCAAAGAAAGCTTGTGGTACCAGGAATTCATTTTAATCCTTATTTTCAGAAACAAAATTATAGTTGAACCAACTCTCCAAGAACAACAAGCAAATTTAACGATTGTGTTGTCTTGTCTTGTCTTATTTACTCACCATCAACTATTTAGGTGTCTGGAATCTGGTTGATTTCTTTGTTACTATTACATACCTTTTCTTTCCCGCGATGTTTTGTACATACTAAAATCAACCAATCAATCAATCAAACTCTTCCCCACGATAAAAATCTCCAGAAATTTCGACATACTGTCTTAGATGGAACAAACAGAAATTCAGTGAAAATGCTTCTTGTAATATTGCAGGCCCGACCAACGAAAAATGATATCTCACCAGCTAGTCCCAATCATAAAGAAATATCGATTGCCAATTACAAAAAAAAACAATTCTCCATAAATTTGTCAATTTTATGACATATCATACTTATAAAATATTTCTCAGTTCTTAGAACTCTTATTGTTGTCTCCGCGATAGAAAGAATATTGACAAAATTCCAAAATGAACAAAGGACAAAAACAAAAATTAAAAATAGAAAACGAAGGAAAAATAATAAGAAATGATTAAACTCAATTATTTTAATTGACAAAAAAATAAAGAATTTGTGGCATATTCAAATTGTTTTTACGCCAACCTAAACAAAAACAATCATCCCATTTAACACACAGTACATTCTATGTTGCTGTTGTTGTTCTGTACAATTCTTTAGAAAATTTCCCAGGAAAATTTTTTTTGTTTGTTATATTCCGTCTTCTACATTATACACTCTCCATTATGGTATATTACAAATTTTTAGTTTTTTATTTGTTCTCCAAAGGACTCGAGAAAAATTAACAGAACATAATAATACAGAGTAGCTAAAACAACAACAATAACAACAACTCAATATATAGTATAATCAAATTAAATTGAATCAAAATTGATTTTCCATTTCAATAAATTACAAAATCAAATTTATTATTTTTTATATATATTTTCTTCTTTAAACTAAATTCGTCAGCATAAAAATGAAAATTATTTTTCCCCAATCTTCCTTTTTGTATTATATGTATGTATGTATGGTATCCTCCTCGCCCCCAATTTATCGTTTTTTTTTTTTTTTTTTTGTTTTTGTCAGATTTTAATTTTGGCAATCAACCAAAAATATGTTTCTGTATCAATTTAAGAAGAGTATAAAACAAAAATTGTGTGTCTGCGTTGTGTGCCGTGATTTGTTGTTTGGGTCGCAGACGACGTATTTTTTTTTATTTTTTTTTTTTTGGGAAGGGAAGGTTAAACATAGATGGGCCGTTGAAACGCACAAACCGCAAACCCATTATTACTCATGGAAGTGGAAAAATAATCTCAAAATGATTTGGAAACAAGGTTCATGGTACAAAATATCTGATGATAATTATTAATTATATCAATAATCTAATAAACAACAACCAATAAAATTTAATTGATTGTTGAAATAATAATTAATCAAAACAATTTTCCTTTTAGACTTTTTCCAATATTTTTACTCTTCATTCTCCCCAATACACAAATAAAGGGGAACAACAACACCGCGTTCAATTTCAAAATGTATATTTTATCCTATATCTGGCTATATGTATAGTAAAACGATATGAGTGTGAATGAAAACGATTTTCCATTGCCGCTGTGTTGTTATTCTTGTTCATGGATGAGTATAGAAATCAAATCATTTATTAAATCGAGAAATAAAAAAAAAAATATTATGATTATCTCACGTACAATCAGTTAGATCATTCTCAAGTTATGATTTTGTATTTTTTTTTGTTTTTTATTTTTTGCAGCAACAGCAGCTCTGTTTTCTATATTCCATACCAATTTCCATCGTTCAGTTACGATAACAGAACAACAAAAAAAATAAAAATGGAAATACTAATTAAATTATTTTCACTTTTATGGTTAAGCTTTATGGATATATGGGGGAAAAAAATAACGGCTCTTATAAATGAACATTTTATTTATTAGAAATTTAACAAATTAGAGGAGATATAATAAAATCCTATTCGGGCTGTTAATTTTTCATCTATTCAATAAATACTGGTTTATATAAAAACACAGATTAGAAATCATTTATCTTTTATTAACTGGGTAATTATTAAGTTTGATGTGAGTTAATCTGTTGAATAATAAATGGATTTTGTATGTCAACATTTTAGCAAATCGTTAATTTTATGTAAGACATGTCGATTATAGAAATTTTTCGTTTTTCATAAAATAAATTTTACCATTCAAACAAAATCAAACTTGTGTCAAACTAGATCAAATTGTTTTCAAATTAGAATTTGATACTCGAGAAATCCAAGTTCGTTTAGGTTCATGTACATTCAAACTAAATTCAAACTTAGTAAAATTCGGTTGGTTTGCATCCTTCATCGGTGACTTTCTGATTAATTCCATAAAGTTAATAAACGACAAAAAGGAGTATTGAAATTGGAATTTCTTTGGCCGGTAAATTTTCACAACATTCATGAGATATAAGAATACTTTTAATTTCTTAAAAATATTCAAAAAAAAGCAAAACAAAAAATTAGTGAGGAATCAAAAAACTAAGAATTGAGCAACAAATATTTGTATGTAAAAACTAAAATACCAACTAAATTTAACAACCCCAACATAATTGCACAAATTAATTGAAGCTACATACAAGCTACATATGCAAGCCTTGCATTGCGACTTATGTAATGCAAGTTTTTATTAAATTGTAAAGTATGATTGCATTAAAATTAATTTTAATGCATTAAACATTTTAAAGCAACCTGCTCAAATTGAAAATTTATACCTACATAAAATTCGCTAAAACAAGCGGACCTAAATGTATTGATTGATTGATACGGATGTACGACCAAGCCTCAGCAAGATTCCCGGATACGCCGGATCTACCGTACACCGTTTACATAAAACAAAACCGAGGGATAGGAAAGGGATGTTAGTATTAAAGACTCGACCCGGTTTCAGCCACCTATGCAGTCGATAGTTAGTAAACTTATCAGTAATAAATATATTAAAATATTTAGCACAAGGCTACACAATTTCTAAACTATACGAATTTATTAGCTTCTTGTTGATCCAAACCCTCATGTTTTAGTTTGCTGAATCAGTTTTCCGGGCCCTTCTAGTAAATATAATCAAACATTATTAGTTATAAATATTATATGATATGAGTCCAGCTTTGGTTTTAATTCTGAAAACGAATAAAATTATCCCTATAAGAATGATTTATCGTGGAACCATTTTAAATTCTGAAACAAATAAATTTATTTGTTAGTATCAATATATTTAAATGATTCTTTTCGAAACACTATTGTTCCTATTGATTTCTAAGTGATCCTTCTAAAATTTAATAATTGATTAATTAATCTTTCTAATTTGGCTTTCTTTCCATAATCTTCCGCCAAAGCTCCAGGTGTTGCTTACGCTTTGATCATACCTTTGAGCTCAATAATCATACGCTCAAAACTGAACTAGGTTATAAATCCATTTATTACTCAACCACACCCAAGATTAAACTTAGCAGCAACTTTAATTTAATTTAAAAGTATAAAAATATTAATTAGAAATAACCTCATTTCTTTCAGACTGATGAAGTAATTAAATTAGATTGTAAATTAAAGACTAATTTCTGAAATAAATTATTAATTAATTAGAATTAATAGCAACTAGAATTCATATCATGCAACCATATAATATCTTCACTATATTCACTATATTGTAGATAATATCATCGCATCTAAATAAGAGTACTACACGCAAACCGCCCACTCCTTAGAAAGGTCCCAAAGCTTCCAATGCCAATTTTGACCTAATTTTCTTCCAAACATGCTCCTTCCCAAAAAGTGTGGTAAGAATTTCATTTCAAAAAACAAGTCGAAAAACCAGCATTAAACACTCTAATGCCTCTCCAAAAAAAAAAAAAACTAGCAGCTAGATGCGACTAGTTTAATCATTTCAGCATTATGTTCCTTAAATCTCTGCAACTGCATAACAAATTTACCGGTTATATCCCTTTAATAAAGTGCTCATCAGATTCTAAATTGCATTTAAGCTTATGTCCGACATAAATCAAATAATAAATCAGATAAACCTCAACATTACACATTCATTGAATCAGAAACCAGCATGCACAACAAGTATAAGACCATGATCAACAACCAAGATACAACTCCTTCCCGAAGTATCCTTGTTCACCCAATATGCTCACTTAATTGTCCTTTACATTACTTTAATCTCATTTATACTATATTGTCATAATATCCCTAAGGCTTTGTCTACAAGATCCTGTTACCCACTTTTCATTAATCCTAAAAATTCTTAAATTCTACGGGGAGATCGGGGATGATTAGTGGGTTTATAAGAGGAGGGGAATAAATTGATAAACAATTATTTACTTAATTTATTTTGTTTATTATTAAAATTTTGATTCCTTGACTATTCCATTTTAATATTTTACTAGGTATGTAAATAATTTGAGCCATCATCATCGTCCTCAATTAACTCACTTGAATCTGATTCGCTTACTTGGTAAATTTCAGTAGCTGCCTTCCTTAATTCTCCACGTTGTTGTTACAATTCCTGTCATTCCTCATACGGTTTATTGTAGTATTGTAGATCCTGTATCAATGATGTATTCCATGTGTTACATGGACGACCTCTCTTTTTAGGCCCTGCTACATATCGTGTGGCAGCACTTAGCAAATGATTTGGGCCACGACGATGTATACGACCCCAATAATTTATTCTTTGCACCTTGATTTTCTTTGTTATTGTTTTACCGCCTAGTATCTCCTTTACCTTTCTTCCAGAAGGTTTCTTTGAACTAAATTCGTATAATTTTCTAAGGAGGATTTGTTCGTATTTCCTCAAGCGACGGCGATTTGCGTAGGTAAGCGCTGAGGTCTTCAATCCATATGTAACCATAGGTACGATGGTTGTGTTGTACATCATGAGTGCAGTTGAAAAAGGTACATTGTATTTTTTTATAAACTTTTGCATCATTTGAGTTACTCCCAATGCATGATGATGACATCTGGTCCGAATGGTCAATGGTCTACTTAAATTTGCGGATAACTGCATACCTAGGAACCGCATGGTGTTGACTACCTTGAAATTGATATTTGCCAATGAAACGTTAGTTGGAGGGTTCATTTTGGAGAGAGGATCTCTGATCATCATTGTACATTTCTGGTTATTGATTTCCAGACCAGCATATCCTAAAACCGCTATAAGTTCTAATAATATTGGCTCAAGTGTGGTGAGATTTTTAGTACTGATTACAATATCATCCGCATATGCCAATACCAATGGAAGCTGCAAGTTATCACATTGCTATAACTTGAGTTCAGGAAACTGATCCGCTACCGTGACCAGAACCTCGTCTAAAATGAAGTTAAACTAGCGTATAGCTGATGTGCTCCCAAAAACAGGTCTTGATAATTCTATTTATTAAGTAGCATGGAACGTATTGTTGTAAACATTCTGTTATTACATCTAATATCACTGTGTCAAAAGCCTTTGCCAAGTCGATAGAGAACATATAAATACGATGACCAACACGTTATTCCTCATCCAGTATTCTGCGGATCGTGAACATATGATCATCCTTGGAACGATTTGTTAGAAAAGCCGCTTGGTATGAGGCTGGTAATGCCAAAAATTCATCAAGACGGTCTAGAATGATTTTCGCGTATATCTTATATCCCACGTTGCATAGTGTGATTCTCCTAAAGGAATTAACATCATTTGGATTTTTTACTTTTGGTATCGGTACCTGAACCGTTTCGATCCATTCTAAAGGTGGTTCATTCCTTATCCATGTGGTTTCAATGATCTGACATAGCGCATTCAGCAATTCAGAAGGGAGACGCTTGACTAATTCAATTGGAATTCCATCTGTTCCCGGGGCAGTTCCAGATCTAATGTTTTGTATTACTGCATTAATTTCCAACAGTGATGGAGGAGGTCCCAAGGGAAAATAATCATTCTCTTCCAATAAGTTCGGCCAAGTTCCTTCCGCTTTCCGTAGTTTATTTGTCCATGCAGATACAGGAATATATTGCCCCCTTAACATACTGTTGACCCGTAAGTGTTGCTTGAGATAGTTGTAGTTTTTCCGCAATCGTTCAGAAGGTTTTTGATTAGAAATATCGTTAAAAAACAGCTGACATTCATGTGCCCTTTTATCATAAATAGCCTGATTAAAAAGTGCTCTGGCATTTTTTAATTTAATATGTGCTACCTGATCATGGAGGTAAGCATTCTTCTGGTATAAAGCACTTTTTAAACGTGCTAGTGTCCGCCTTGTTCTAGACGTGTGGAAATTGTGATTTGCAATGGTTTGATGTGCTGCTATTTTAATGCAATCCACCATTTTCTTCCATTTATTTGTACCACCCGTACACATATTTTTACTGATGTATGTATTTGTTAGGAGATCCTGATATTGCTTACATATTCCCTCATCCTGTAACAAGTTTAGATTTAGTGACTTATATTCGTATAAGGAAGCTGGATCTGTAGTCGACGATTTGGTCACAGACTGATTTGATGATACATTTGATCCCCATTAAACGATGGTCACTTATGGAATGATGGTATTTATCTGATAGGATTGATTTGACATAAATAGATTGGTTCCTTTTTCGTGTTAAAATGTGATCAAATTGCGAAAATGATTTCCCATCAGTTCAGGTAGTGGTGGTTTGTCTTCTTCCTTTTGTTGTTGATATGAATATTTATTTCTATGTTATCGTCGTCGCTACTTTTCTCAAAAGAATCATTGTCGGTATCATCCCCGTTATTTCAACCAGCATTAATATGCATTCTAGATGTTTTTCTCTGCCAAATTTAAGGTTCACACTTCTACCGTCGCATATTGTCGGTATGATTTCTGACCAAAGTATACCAAAGTCTTCAAGTTTTGTGGTTAATAACTCCTTGGTTTTCTCCGAAACTCCCGTAAATTCGCACAAGACCTAAATTTAAAACAGTTTTGATTTGAATTGTGTAAATTTACATTTAAGTATCGCCGACTTCTGGTGCTGGTCCATTCATCAAAGGTTACTGAATATTTTGCGTTATCCATTTTTAGTTTCTATTTAATTTCCAATTCCTTAGACTTTGCAAAATTAATAATTATACTCATTGCTGTATTCGCTGATTTAGGTGATTCAAACCATGAAAAACTCAAACTTTCTCGAATAAACATAGCCCTAGTAATTTGCCGAATAGTAAATCCATCCTCATACGCTAATTGCGAAATAATTTCGTCCATCGTTTTACGCTTGGTAAATGATGGTATTGATTGATTAGTAGTTGTTTTTTTCCATAATGGTCCTGGCTTTTCTAAAGATTCGTCATCACTTTCAATTTTATTTACGATTTGTGCTTTCTTAAAGCTGACGTTGAACCGCCTTTACATTGAATTGATTTAAGACAAATTATGCATGTTGCTTTTTCTTCTTTTCCGTTTCTTGTAAAATGCTTTCACACGCTGCTCTTTTGTACGAGTGTAAAAATCCGGGTTTTTGAACCTACAAACCTCTCGCACAGGTGATATATATAACTTTCCTATATTATTTTCAACAACATCGTCTTATTTTGAGCGGAATTTATCTGTTTGTGTTTTAATTAATAAATTTTAATTATAATGTATTTTTAATAGAATTTATTTTGAAATATAAACCGGGAAAAAACCGGGTTTTCGGGTTCATGAAATTTGCAAAAACCCGGGTTTTTAAGACCGGGTAAACCCGGTCTGCAAACCCTAGTCAAAATGAATCTATATCAATTGAGGCTTTGCCAAAATCTTAAAGGGATAAAGTATTGCTCAAAATATTATACAATACTAGCTGACCCGGCAAACGTTGTTCTGCCATATAAATTATTTTTAGTGAATATTTTGGTTTGTGAAATAAAAAATAACGAATGTATTGTAAGTGTATGGGGATGGGATCTATGACAGAAAGAGGAATGAAGCGCTGTAGACGATGACCGCCGAAAAAACCAAAAAGCACCAACCATTTATTTTCCCAATTCAATGTCCTAAAGTAGGAAAATGAAATAAAGAAAATCAGTATTAATTTCGAAGATCAATTGAGTCTTTAGCCAACAAAAAAAAGCTCGATGGCCCACGCGAGAACATGCCACAAATAATTGGCCGTGTGAAAACGAAGGTGTGCCCACGTCTGTGGGAATCATTGGAATTCGTGGCACTAAAACATTTTCGGCTCGGAATTTGCCATTCAAAATGGTGGCTTCGATAATGTTTTTGCGCAGCCATTGTGGGTTTAAATTCCGAAGTAAAATAACCGGAGATCCAACTTTGTGGAATGACGGAAAGTGTTTGTCTGAAATCACCTGAAAGGAGTAACAGAGTGCCGCCGAATAGTTTGTCGTTGTTCTTTTTTATCTTTGAGTGTTCTGTTCAACGCCTCAAAAGAATGTTTGTGTGCTATAGTGCATTCATCCCAGCTGATAATTTTGCATTGTTTCAGTACTGTGGCCATGGACGATTGTTTTTTTCTGGTGCACACTGCGGCTGGGTTATTTTGAATATTTAATGGCAGCTTAGATACTGAATGAGCTGTTCTGACTCCATCCAATAAAGTTGGTACATTGTCAGATGATGCAACGGCCAATGCGAGGCAATTATTTGATCGTATTTCGGCGAGAATTAGCGAAATGAGAAATGTTTTGCCAGCTACTCCTTTATGAGTCAGTAGTGGGACATTACGATTAAACATTAAATCAGATGCACTTCGATTTTTTCGAACTCATACTGAAATGACTGAGTGGTAAATTGGCAATGGAAACGCAAAGATTCTCGATAGCAATCAATGTTTCATTGTTAGATCGTTGCACCGTATACGAATTCGATGCAATATATCGTCAGCCATTGAATCTTTGTGATTATCCCACAATGTGTCTGCTCGTCCCGGGAAACATGTAGCCAACACTACAGCGAATAGTAGACTAATTTGTGTTGCTGTACATCCCAATGCTGCTTCAGCAAGCATATCGTTCCAGTGATTGTCGGATTCCAGCAAGCCGAGTGCATCTTTATATATTGTATACCGTTGGGGCGGTTACATTAACCAGTAACAGTCACAGATGGAAGCACTCAATCTGCCTTGGAGTGACTGTATATACTCGCCCCAAAGTGTTTGATTTTAATAGGCCGGGGCATGCATCAATTGGTGTGCCTTGCTTGCGGAGCATCCAATTTTTTGTTTGACCAAAGATACGCCAGACAGCTTTAGTGGAGCTGATATCGGCCAATTTGGTAGCGCATTATTTCGTCGTTGAATTTGAAACACAGCCATATCACTGCCTTTATTCAGATACTTGCAAATATATTTGATGCTCTTCATCGAACTGCAGAACTCAACATTGCGCATATATGTGGATAAAAGTTCGATGAGGCGGACGTTGCGCCATCTGTCATTCAACAACATTAATAATTTCGCTATGTTTGAAATACGAACGACTTGCATACAATATTTATATTGAGTTCGTCTTATTTTAAGTCCATGATTGTAATAGGAGCAGAATTTTAGAACAATTCTAAACACAGTTTCTTATTTGTTTTATTGGTTTCCGTCATTTAACGGACCATATAACGGTACCATCTATCCGAACAACCAATTTCATGAACCAGTTTTTCTCGTCGGTTTCCTTGATAGTGGGATTAGATAACGGTAATATCTGTTCAGCCAGGTTGATTTATGAATTTCTTATGAATTCTACTGGCCCAAATTTAGCCTGGACTCCTCCAGCCCCACATTTCATTAATCACTCAACTTTGGAGTAGTACTAAAAACAGTTCTAAGGTTTTCTTATAGGTTTCTCTGATGATGGTATTATCGGTCCGAATTACTCCTTCTAGTACATGCCACCCCTAAATTAGGACATAGAAATGTTGAAATTTTGGAAAAATTCAAATCCTATTGTTAGGTAACAAAAGGGTAATTAAGGGTTTAGCTATCTGAATTAGTCCAATATCCTATAGTTAGGTTAAAGTCTATAAAAACAGAACCTGTGACAATAACCTAGGTTGCTGGGCGGGTCACGCCCTTTGAACACCAGCCGACCTCCAGCTGTAAAAATATCCACGTTACTTGTGTATGCGGATCTCTGTAACGGTAAATCTTGTTTTATTATAATAAAGAGTAAGTGTGTGGTGGCCAGCTCTTGAAAAGTAAAATACAAGAAAGGAACTAATGGAGAATATGCAAAGAAGGGGCTGTATGCACATGGCCGGACGCGCGCATAACAAAACATTCGCATGCAATACAGTTATTTTTCACCTTCCAGTGAAATGTATCCATATAGGACACTAGACAATAAGCGAATCGCTAAATGAAAAGCTACCGAACCTTTATAATTGTTCATTACTACTCGATGGGTAGCCCGTTTATATATATTGTTCTTTATTTGAGTATCTAAAATTCAAGCCAAAATTCTAAAATTTGGTCAGAAGTTAAATTAGGCCTACATTTTATTACCCAATAAAGGAATCCGATGAGCAAAGCCTTTAAATGCATTTAGTATTACGTCAAAGTTCATAAACTGGAAATATGGTGTGTGGATTCCTGTCCGTATATTTTGATCTCTATTTGGGTATCTGAAATCCAAGCCAAACTTCAGTAGTTATATTAGGCCTACATTTTGTCACCCAATAAAGAAATACGATGAGCAAATAGTAGCTTTAACAGATCCAAAATAATTGTAAACAAATTTAATGAAGCTGCGCTTACTTTGGCTTTATCAAAATTTATTTGGGACAAATTTTAGCTGAATATATTACAAAAAGGATAATATAGCTCAGCAAAAAAAAAATTAACCAAAAAATGTAGTGAAACAAAATTGAGCAACAAACATTTATATTTAAGAAATTCAAGCTAAATTGAAAAATACCAAGATATTTGAGGGGGACAGGTAGTTGCTCAAAATATTACAAAATTACCATAAAGCAAAAAATTTAGTCTGGAAAATTGAATCTCAAAATCTAAGCAACAATTTAAGTTCAAATTATTAAACTAAGTAGCTGGAACAACTTGTTGCTCAAAATATTACAAAATTTCATATTAAGCTCATCAAAATTTAATTCAAGCAAAAAAGTTAATGAGAAAATTTTCAACTAAAAATTTGAGGATGAAAAGGAAAAATGAAATTAAGACAAATTGTTCCTCAAAATATTGCAAAATGTGACAGCGTAGCTAACCGAAATGTTAATAAAACAAAAAATTTACGGTAAGAATTCGAAACTGAAAAAATTCAGTACAAATTTATGTTTGAGACGGACCCCGCATATTTCATATGGAAAATGTGTTCCCTGTAATTTGGACAGAATTTTTTGAATATTTTATAGTTCAAATCATCCTGATTAAAAGTATCAAAGGGGACAAAGTCAAAAACTTAATAGAGTGACTGCATGCCCATGGACACTGGTATTAGGACGAACTGAACTACAAAATATCAAGAATTAAGCCAAATGAGCGTAGATTAGTGGCACTTAAAAAAAAAAAAAAATAAGTGAAGTTAATCCGGCAATGCCAAAATCTACTTGGGACGAATTGTTGCTCAAAATATTGGTCTAAAAAAAATTTAAATTAGATTTGGACAATTTTTTGCTCAAAATACCATATAATTGGAAAAATGGCTCAATTTTGAAGCGCTTGCAATTTAAGATTATGTTAGTATGGCGGCCTCTGGTTCTGAACTCGAAATTTTATATTTGAATACATTTGGATTATAATAAATTTCAAATAAGAATCATGACTTTTATCTAATAATAATATTTTCGACTAAATTAACAACCTTTTAATTGACTATTTTTAATTAAATACTGGCCTGATTTTTCGAGTAATAAATTACTCAGCTACCCAAGCTTTAATGTTAGCCGAAAGTAAAAATATCGATACCGCTGTCTGAGACGAAAGTTACAAACCGACATATTTCAGCCGAATCATTGAAAAACTGTAGAAACAACCTTTAATCTGAAATTTCAATGTAGTGAATTTATGGCTGAACTTAGGCCAATATACAAAGGTCAATATAAAATGTAAAAATTTGTATAAAATCAACCTTTGAAGTGTCATGCATAAAACTTAATAACTAGTTAAACGAATTTATTCGAAATTGACAATTTATTTTGTAGCGATAGTTGGTTCGCGGAATCGGCGCCGCTGATTATTCCCAATCCACATACTTTCCATTCTAAGAAGAAATATGTGCGCATTGGCTGAGCATCGAACTCCGAACCTTGCGCACTCCTGTCTTTCACTTTACTACATATAAATTTGTTTGTTTTGTGTTGTCGAGCAGGGGAGAAAAAATGTTTCTCTAATATTATTGTGGTGACATCTCTGTTCGGGTGCGCGTACTAAATTTAGTACAGTGTGTTTCTGCTAAAAGTGCATTCGGTTTATTTGCTTTTTAACGCAAATTCGCTGACATCTCGTGAACGATATTGAAACTAGAGTTAGAGGTAAACAGCAATAAAATAAAACAATCTTTTAATGCACATGAATATACGCTGAGTTGCTATTCACCTTTAACTAGTGGTGCTCGTAGTGCCTCTTCCCGCGCTTTAAAGGCAAATCAAAATAATTATTTAATTTGCATTAGAACTTCCAAAAATTAATTTTTTCTCGGCATTTGTGAGTTTGATCGTTGATTGTATTGATATTGATATATTTGATATCTCATAAACCCAAAATTAGAGCTTTAGCAAATTTTGTATTTTTTCACTGAATACTTTAAGAGAATGAATACTTTTACACAACAACGTTAAATCGGTAACAACAACAATATTTGTACTTACCTACGTATATCATAGGTAAGGTCATTAACATATATAATTGGGATACTGAAAGGCATTAATATTATTATTCCCATAGGCAAATCAAAGGGAATTATAGTCCGAAATTGGGTGGCGAGACTGAAATTGTTTAGGTGTATTACAAAAGAGATGCGAGAGGTGTACTTAGGTAGAAGGTTGAGTGATAGAAAATAAATAGAAAGAGTTGTGTAAGGTTCCCTTGAGCACTCCGTTCTTTAAAGTATTAAGAGTGATACCAGAATGTTAAAGACAATTGAGCGAATAAGGATGAATCTTGATAATTGGAAAGAGCGGCTGTTTAAATGTCGGCTATTTGAGAGCAGTCTGTGTGATGTGTGTGTGGCCCTCTCGAAACTTGGCAATCTGAATCGGATAAAAATTCCTGATCCTTTGAGGAGAAAAGTAATGGAATAGAGAATTTGTTATGATAATAGTTATCAAGGTTAAATGGTTAGTTTTTGAAGCTCAAACGTAAGTCGTAATTGCAGCATTCATTAGTCAACAAGTGTTCAGTACATATTTCACCTGTTTGCTAATTATAATTTTATTTACTTGGCCCTTAACCTTCAGATAAAAAATATTTACCTATACTTTGGAAGATGTCACCAGTTTTTATTTTTGCTTCCTTCAATCTTCCGAAATATAAATGCCCGATCTAGATTCAATGATACAATTTGAAAACTATTTAATTTAAAATTAATGTACAATAACGCGACCTATATCGCACTTCCCAATTAATACTATGACAACTAAAATTATCATAATTCAATTTTAATTAATCTTCATTTACTATATAATGATCATAGTTCAAACATTTTATTAAACTATGATAAATCAGTCCCTTTTTAACTTAATTTGCAACAGTTAAACAATGCATAAGTATTATAAAGCAAATGAAGGCCAATTAAAATTAAACTATGATAATTTTATTTGTCATAGCATTAATTAAAAAACAAATCCAAAATTTTAATATTTTACAATCCGTTAGCCTAACACTGACCCAATAGGTATCAGGCTTTTATAAGTTATCTGTCTTCGAAGCTCTTGGTCTAACAAAAAAAATTCAAAAAACGCTAACAAATAATCTTAAAAAGGTTAGGTTGTACACGCAGACAAATTTAATTGAATTAAATACCATAAAATTTTTAAAAGCTCTTGTCAAAAACGCGCATTGTGTGCCAAACAAACCCCTAAACATGATACACAAATTTAATTATTGTTTATAACATCCTGTCGCACAGTTTTAGTTTTCCATGAAAAATAATAAATTTATAAATAAAATGTTAAACCTAAAAGCTCTCTCTCTCTGTATACATGTGTGTGTTTGATATTTTATTTAATTTTTGTTTTTTTAATTTATTCCCGTGTTTTTATGTATAACACCGAAATTAAATTTGTCTGTGCCACATATACGACAACAACAAATAAATAATAATCCGCTAAGTTCCGATAAAAATGTTGTCCACAACAATAACGGAATTGGTGTGTGTGTGTGTTTTAACAATGTAGGCTCACAATTTTTATGTGACCATTATTTTTCGAACGAAAAAACGAAATAAAAACAATTAAATAAGGGAGCGGGTCAGCCAGATATTATGAGGACGAAACCGCCACTTCTTAAAAACGATTAAAATAAATTAGAGGTTAATGAAGATTGATTAATTTTTATTAGGTTATGTGTTACAATAAAAAAAAAAAAAAAAAAACTGGAAGGGAAAAGGAAAAAGGTAATTTGTTGCCTCATAAATTTTCTTTCTGCGTTCATTCAGCTCGGTGTTTATTTTATTATTTCATTATTTTTATGGTTTAAAAATAAAAATAAAAATAAAAAACGAAAATAAATGAGAAATCTTTCTTTTATTTTATTTCCCTTTTTTTTTTACCTGCGCTATAGTTAGACGTATATCCACAGAAGACTAAATATTTACCTTTTTTTGCTGTTTGTTCTTTAATTTAGTTGCAGCATTTTATTCGGTATTTCGGTTTAGAGATTCAATTAGGAAATTTGGTTTATTAAGTGAAAATTTAATTTTAAGACAGGTTACCGGTGGACGATCAAGGAAATAATAATTAATTGACTCTAGATTTTTGGATGTTTGTACGCTACATACAGTTGATTAACGATTTGGTTTGTTAGAGATGTAAGTCATGAACGAGACTTGAATTCTTAATTTATTTTTTAAGGTCTGGTAGGATCAGTGGTCCAGTTTAAAAATTGTGAAATCATCTATATACTTAATTCGACAATTTGGCAAAACTCATAACATCAAATTTATTTGCAAAGGTTTATGAAAGAAGAATTCGAATCATGGCACATAATTCAAAGTATCTGATTTCGAGAGTAGATGACACGGAACATCGTGCAATTCAATGATCTGAAGATTTCTAAATATAACGATAAAGGATCACAAATTTCGAATATAATTTGAAAAATTACAAGAATTTCAAATGTTCAAAATATTTTGAATATTCGTGAAAATTCTCAAATACCGAATTATCCGTAAGTTTTGTTAAAAAAATTGTATAAGCATGAAATATGTATGTATATGCAAAAATTGTCAATTAGTTTAAAGTTTGATAATTAATTTAAACTTTTAACGATTAGCATATTTCATAATTTTAGGTTTAGGTTTTATGTATTTGCTTTCAATTATCAAAGCTTTTTTAACCACAACATTTTACTCAGAAATATGATTTCACAAAGGCTGATGGAATTTTGGTTATGGGAGGGTTTCAAACCGAACCATTTAACTCTAAAATTTGATATAACAAAGGAAGGTTATTTTTGGATAAATTTAGAATATTTGTGTTCAATGAGCTTTAAGCTTATAATTAATTTATACTATGTATTTGGTTTAAACATAACATTTCTGATTCTTTTAATAATATTAGGTTTTTGTTACAATATATGATGTGCAAAAAATAAGTATTTGCAAAAAGTTTCAATAGCTTTTAGCTTTAAGAGCTTTCACTAATCGAAACTTTTTAACACAATTCGTTTACTTTCTATTCTGAAATTTGATGGTTTAAATAAACGTGGGAATTTAGAATAAATTTAGAATATCTGTTTCAATAAGCTTTAAGCTTGACAATTAATATATATGTACTTTTTGGGTTTGAACTTAACACTTTTAAGTTTTTAATAGTTTCAGGGTTTTAATAAAAAACTTTTCTTTTTATTTAATAAAATGTTTTTTGAGCATAAATTATGTATTTGAAAAAAATTTCAAGAGCTTTAGTTTTAAGAGCTTTTGCTGATCGAAGCTTTTTACCCTAACAATTTTGCTTCGAAATTTAATATTCAAGGGATGGCGGAACTTTGAGTAGGATTTAGAATATTTGTGCGCAATGTAAATTGTCAAGAGCTTTTAGTTTTAAGAGCAAAAACTCTTAGTTTTCGCTTATCGAAGCTTTTTAAACGAAATTTAATATTTAAGGGATGACGGAACTTTGGGTAAGATTTAGAATATTTGTGCTCAATGTAAATTATTAAGAGCTTTTAGTTTTAAGAGCTTTTTAAACGAAACCTTGAAACGAGCGGTTCGTTACTTTTGCAATATATATTATCGGTCGATCATTTGTCTTTCGGTATTGTTGCGCAGTTGATTTGTGTTTTACGTTATTTGTTGATTGGGCTCAGGCAGATAAATTGTTCTTATATAGATGAAGGTGGGACTTGGTTCCTCGTTCGTTCGCTGCACATGGAGTGGAGTATACATCGGTGCGAGGATAACGTAATGACAGTCGATAATTTTTTTTTGGATGATTTCTGTTCCTTACGATAAAGAAAACTACGAAGTCGAATGTGAATTTCGGCTTAGGTGGCGAAGTCGCGAGTGCCATCAACCTTTCGCGCGTCGTGAACCCTTAGTTCCAGTGAAGTTCCTATGAGTTTCCCTACTGCATCGAACAGTGGCGCCCAAACTACATGGGGACCTTTATGGTTTACTCAAATTTATATTTATGATTTTTTCTATATTATTTGTTTATTTTCAGTCTGCATTAATCTAACGAGCATCCGGGTACCTTAATATCGACTGCTAGTTTGAGTTTGTGGTTGTTTAACCTGGATAATCGTGGATTATGGCAACTGCTTTTAGGCGAACATTACATTGTTATTCGGTTTTTACAACTGTTTGAATCAAATGTTAAGTAGTTTCGCCTCATCAAATTTTTCTTGTTAGTTTGTTTTTTTCTTTTATAGTTGGATCGTTCGACTATGGATTAGTTTACTCACAAGATCAGCTTTTTGATTTTGAATTTGTCAGTTACAAGACAATCAATAGTCGATCGAACAATTGTCTGGCAGTTTCATAATTTTTCGTTAAGTACGACGCAGTATCATTCCACCGTGGAGGTGTTTAGTTTGCACTGTTTGTCCTCGTCCTAACGGAAAATTTACGGTGTGATTCGATCGCAAGAACTTCTGGGGTTTTTCCATTTGAATTTTCTTGTCAACAAAAATCATTTATATTTTATTAGTTTAATTTTCTTTATTTTTTTTCTTTCCTTTTTTTTAGGTCACACATACATGCACACACTTGCTGACTGGTGATTATCTCCTGGTCATATTTATTGACGTATTCTTATATTTATAGTCGAATTTAATTGTCAGGTGAGTTAATTTTGTATTATCATTTACGGATTTTTTTTGTCAGTATTCACAAACTAACATTTCGTTTTGTTGGAATTCTTATTGTGACTAATAGAATATTTTTGCAAGATTTTTTTTGTGTAAATATCGTTAGTATATTAGTACGTATTTTATTTATTTGTTTTGGGAAGAGTGTTGGTATTTAGCACCACGTGGTGAATTTGGATTTGTCACATTTAGAGTCGGAAGAGGTACGAGTTGAATGTGAGGTTCGCCATATTGGCCCTTCTCCCTCTAGTAGTGAGATCTTACAAGCCATGTTATTGGCTGAAAAACCATTTCCAATCTTAGTGCCGGTGGTTCCTCATGACTTGGGTCTGAGAAATCCTGTACACGAACCAAAATTATGTAGACTTAAACTAAGTCGCATTCGTTCGTATCTTGCTTGTGTTCCATCTATTAAGATTAAAGATTTGCCTAAAGCATCATCCCGAATACTTCATATCTAGGGCAGGTTTAACCGTTTGCGCAGGTATGGGTTGGAAGCGAAACGTGCCACGGAATTGCTTGAGGAATGCGATGAGCTACGGAAAAGCATTACGTTAATAACCCGGACGTGGGTTCAGCGACTCGAAATTGTTCAGCGACTCGAAATACTTTTAGCTGATTTTCGCGAACTGCCATCCAAACAAACGGGTTCACATATTAAAGTTCCGTCCAATGAAATTATTTGGAAACACAATGTTGTTAATTTGTCTAAAGTTATTACCTCGTGGAATCTCCAGTGTAATGGAATAAGCAGAGCTACTCCGGTAGAGCGGTTTGTGTCACGAGTAGATCAAATGGCTAAGCGAGCAGGCATAGATTTTAATTCGTGTCAGAAATTTTAGACGTGTTAATGAACAATATGCATCCTGGGCTTCAATTAGCCTTAGCTAACAAAGGAATTGTTAGCCTTAGTCAACTGGCTCAAGAATGTAAATCTCTTGAAGAATTATGGTACCGGATTAGACATGACCCTGAAGCTAATATTCATACCCCAAGAAATCACCTTCACGAGGTTACTTTAAGCCACTCTAGTTTGTCTGATAACAAGTCTTCTAAATATTCGGATGACTTTAACCCAACGGAATCGATTCCTGGGTCCAGTGCTTTTCCAGAAGTACGTGCTATGAATAATCCACGCTTCCGAAACTCGCAAGCACGACCAAATTCTCCATTTCGTGCGGAATTGCGTAGTAAATGCTGGAATTGTCAAGGCTCCGATCATTCGTATAAATTTTGTAAGCAGCCCCGGAAAATTTTTTGTTTTGGTTGTGGTGCTGCGAATATCTTTTTGCCTGATTGTCAAAATTGCCAACGAATGCGTTCGGAAAACTCGAGAGGAAAGGAAGGAAACATTCGGGAACCTCGCCCTCCCGTCTCATTAGTCCCAATACGGATCCGGAATTTTACCAGTTGCTCCGTCGTTAACCTCCTCTTTAACGAGATTAAACACTAATCCAACGACCAAATCGAAGGTTCATTCTCATTTTAAACGTTCGTATGATTACTTCCGTCGACGTAGATTATTTCGGCGTGAAATCTGTGAATCGGTTTTATCTAATCATTTCGAAGGTCGTCCGTTTGTAAAAGTAACGCTTAATGGTACTGATATGTGGGGGTTATTGGATTCTGGTGCAAATATTAGTGTACTAGGTAAAGGGTGTGAGGACTACTTGAAACATAATTTCGCCTTTCATAATTTTCCATCAATGTTGTCTACCGCTAATGGTTCGAGAGAGAGGTTGTTGGGATACATTCTCGCGGATGTTCGTTTTAACAGTCTAATACATCAATGTAAGGTTTACCTTGCTCCGAATTTGTCACAGAAATTATATTTAGGGATGGATTTCTTTCGAATTTTCGGTATTGGGTTCTCACTAGCAGAATTAAACTTGGATAAGATTGACACAGGTACGGCACCTCTGTTAAAACAACGATATTAATCAATCTCCCCTTCAATTCAGCGACAGCTCTATGCTGAACTGGATCGCATGCTGGAACTCGGAGTCATTGAAGAATCGGATAGTTCGTGGTGTTCACCCGTCACGTTGGTACGCAAATCTAATGGGAAGGATAGGTTATGTCTTGACGCCCGAAGGGTAAATGATGTAACTTTAAAGGATGCCTATCCACTACCGTTAATCGATGGATTACTGAGTTGGCTGGAAAATACTAACTTCATATCAAGTATTGATTTGAAGCATGCCTTTTGGCAAATTCCGCTTGACAGTGATGCAAAATGTAAAACTGCGTTTACGGTAGCGGGCAGGCCCCTTTATCAGTTTACTGTTATGCCCTTTGGGTTATGTAATGCCCCGCAAAGCATGTCGCGATTAATGGACAAAGTGATTCCTCATCAGTACCACGATCGGATATTCGTATATCTCGACGATTTGTTAGTCACGTCAAAGGAGATGGAGGAACACTTTGAGTTATTGAAACTGGTAGCGGAGCGGTTGCGGTGGGCTAACTTAACAATTAACATAGATAAGAGCCGATTCCTGCTAAAACAGATCAAATACTTAGGACATGTTGTAGAGGAAGGATGTATTCGAGTCGACCACGAAAAAGTTAGTGCTATATCTGATTTTCCAACACCAAGTACAACTCGTTATCTTCGTCGGTTTTTAGGCATGAGTGGATGCTATGGACGGTTCATCCCCAGTTATTCAACTATAGCTGCTCCTTTAACAGATTTGTTGAAGTCGAAGCAAAAACAACAATGAAATTCTGAGGCTGAATTGGCTTTCCTTCATCTCAAAAAGTCCCTCACTACAGCTCCTGTTTTGGTAAACGCAGATTACTCGTTATCATTCTTTATTCAAGTGGATGCATTTATCATCTATCTCTCTATCATCCCGCCCAACGCAAGTACAGCGTCACCGAATTAGGGTGTTATGCAGCTGTACTTTGTGTAAAGAAATTTCGACCCTACATCGAGGGATTTGAGTTAACGATTATAACTGACCACGCCAGTCTCCGTTGGATGATGGGCCAGTCTGGCTTGTAAGGACGACTGGCACGTTGGAGCCTGAAATAACAGGGGTTTAAATTCCACATTGAACATCGTAAAGGTACGTTAAATATTGTTCCAGATGCCCTGCTTGCCTGCTAACTAACTACGAAGTCGAATGTCAATTTCGGCTTTGGTGGCGAAGTCGCGAGTGTCATTAATCCTGTACACTGCGAGAAAGGTTATCTTATGTCTCTCGCGCGTCGTGAAGCCTTAGTTCCAGTGAAGTGCCTTTGAGTTTCCCTGCTGTATCGTAACGACCTTTTGACTTTCAAATTTGATATTATAAAGTGAGGTGGTATTTTGGGATTAATTTGGAGTATTTGTTATCTCAATTTAGAGTATTTATCTCAAGAGCTTTAAGCTTGATATTTTATTTATACTTTCTCGGTAAGTTTTGTGCCTTTCCATAAATTGTGCCTTTCGTTTTATGAGCATAAATCATGTATTTGCAACAAATGTCAAGATCTTTTATTTTTAAGAGCTTTCACTTATTGAAGCTTTTTAACACAAATCATTTACTTTTTATTCTGCAATTAGATGGTTTAAATGTAGGTGGGATTTTGGAATAAATTTAGAATATTTGTTTCAAAAGGCTTTAAGCTTGACAATTAATATATACTTTTTGGGTTTGAACTTAACATTTTTGAGCTTTTTAATAGTTTCAGGGTTTTAATAAAACACTTTTCTTTTTATTTAATTAAATGTTTTTTAAGCTTATATATTTCAAAAATAATGTCAGGAGCTTTAGTTTTGAGAGCTTTCGCTTATCGAAGCTATTTAAACTAACGATTTAGCTTTGAAATTTGAAATACAAGGGATGACGGAACTTTGTTTAGAATTTAGAATATTTGTGCTCAATGTCAATTATTAAGAGCTTTTAGTTTTAAGCTTTTAGTTTGACTTTCAAATTTGATATTATAAAGGAAGGTGGTATTTTGGGATTAATTTCGAGTATTTATTATCATAATTTAGAGTATTTATCTCAAGAGCTTTAAGCTTGATAGTTTATTTATACTTTCTTGGAAATTTTTGTGCCTTTCCATAAATTGTGCCTTTTGTTTTATGAGCATAAATTATGTATTTGCAACAAATATAAAGATTTTTTTAATTTTAAGAGCTTTCACTTATCGAAGCTTTTTAACACAAATCAATAACTTTTTTTCTCAAATTTGATGGTTTAAATGAAGGTAGAATTTTGGAATAAGTTTACAATACTTGTTTCAAGAAGGTTTAAGCTTGGCAAATAATATATCCTTTTTGGGTTTGAACTTAACATTTTTGAGCTTTTTAATAGTTTCAGGGTTTTAATAAAAAACTTTTCTTTTTATTTAATAAAATGTTTTTTTAGCATAAAATATATATTTAAAAAAATGTCAGGAGCTTTAGTTATGTGAGCTTTCACGTATCGAAGCTTTTTAAACTAACCATTTTGCTTTGAAATTTGAGATACAAGAGATGACGAAACTTTGGATAGGATTTAGAATATTTGTGCTCAATGTAAATTATTAGGAGCTTTTAGTTTTAAGCTTTTAGTTTGACTTGCAAATTTGATATTATAAAGGAAGGTGGTATTTTGGGATTAATTTGGAGTATTTATTATCTTAATTTAGAGTATTTATCTCAAGAGCTTTAAGCTTGATCATTTATTTATACTTTCTCGGAAATTTTTGTGCCTTTCCATAAATTGTGCCTTTCGTTTTAGGAGCATAAATCATGTATTTGCAACAAATGTCAAGATGTTTTAGTTTTAAGAGCTTTCACAAATCGAAGCTTTTTAACACAAATCATTTACTTTTTATTTTGAAATTTGATGGTTTAAATGTAGGTGGGATTTTGGAATAAATTTAGAATATTTGTTTCAATAAGCTTTAAGCTTGACAAATAATATATACTTTTTTGTTTTGAACTTAACATTTTTGAGCTTTTTAATAGTTTCAGGATTTTAATAAAACACTATTCTTTTTATTTAATAAAATGTTTTTTGAGCATAAATTATATATTTCAAAAAAATTTCAGGAGCTATAGTTTTGAGAGATTTCGCTTGTCGAATCTTTTTAAACCAACGATTTTGCTGCTTCGAATTTGATATACAAGGAATGACGGAACTTTGGATAGGATTTAGAATATTTGTGCTCAATGTCAATTATTGAGAGCTTTCCGTTTTAAGCTTTTAGTTTTACTTTCAAATTTGATATTATAAAGGAAGGTGGTATTTTGGGAATAATTTGGAGTATTTATTATCTTAATTTAGAGTATTTATCTCAAGAGCTTTAAGCTTGATTGTTTATTTATACTTTCTTGGAAATTTTTGTGCCTTTCCATAAATTGTGCCTTTTGTTTTATGAGCGTTAATCATGTATTTGCAACAAATATAAAGATTTTTTTAATTTTAAGGGCTTTCACTTATCGACGCTTTTTAACACAAATCATTTACTTTTTATTCTCAAATTTGATAGTTTAAATGAAGGTAGAATTTTGGAATAAGTTTAGAATACTTGGTTCAAGAAGGTTTAAGCTTGACAATTAATATATCCTTTTTGGCTTTGAACTTAACATTTTTGAGCTTTTTAATAGTTTCAGGGTTTTAATAAAAAACTTTTCTTTTTATTTAATAAAATGTTTTTTTAGCATAAAATATATATTTAAAAAAATGTCAGGAGCTTTAGTTATGTGAGCTTCTACGTATCGAAGCTTTTTAAACTAACCATTTTGCTTTGAAATTTGAGGTACAAGAGATGACGGAACTTTGGATAGGATTTAGAATATTTGTGCTCAATGTAAATTATTAGGAGCTTTTAGTTTTAAGATTTTAGTTTGAATTTTTAATTTGATATTATAAAGGAAGGTGGTATTTTGAAATTAATTTCGAGTATTTATAATCTCAAATATTTTTTGGCATAAATAAAATATTTAAAAAAATGTTAGGAGCTTTAGTTATGAGATCTTTCACGTATCGAAGCTTTTTAAACTTACCATTTTGCTTTGAAATTTGAGATACAAGAGATGACGGAACTTTGGATAGGATTTAGAATATTTTTGCTCAATATAAATTATTAAGAGCTTTTAGTTTTAAGCTTTTAGTTTGACTTTCAAATTTGATATTATAAAGGAAGGTGGTATTTTGGGATTAATTTCGAGTATTTATTATCTCAATTTAGAGTATTTATCTCAAGAGCTTTAAGCTTGATCATTTATTTATACTTTCTCGGAAATTTTTGTGCCTTTCCATAAATTGTGCCTTTCGTTTTATGAGCATAAATCTTGTATTTGCAACAAATGTCAAGATGTTTTAGTTTTAGGAGCTTTCACTTATCGAAGCTTTTCAACTCAAACCATTTTACTGAGAAATTTGATATATCAAACGGTATTTTTTGGAAAAAATTCAGAATATTTGTGTGTGTATCCAAAATATGTTTCCATTTTCGATCGTTCCATTTGTTAGAAAACCAATTGGTTTGAAATAAAACAGAACGTGAGTCATTTGAAGAACCTCAAATAATACAAAACGTATTGCAACTGTATGCTACGACAAGATTTTACTATATCGATAAATCATCACAAATTTCGAATATAATTTGAAAAATGTCAAGAATTTCGATATAATCTCAAAAATATCGAATTTTCAAACTATCTTGAATATTTTTGAAATTTCTCAAATACCAAAAGGTCCGTAAGTATGTATATGTAAAACCAAAAGAAATTCTATACGTGCTAATCACTGCCATGTCAAAAGATCCGCTAAATTAGAAACTATAAGCCGAACGAACTCTAATTGATTATAGAGACTGACTATGGTTTGGCTCAAGTGAGAGAAATACGAATTTATTTTCATTCGCGGTTATGTATTTTTCTAGTTTCTTCTTGATTTTTATGAACATGACAATGATACATCGCCAGCTGCTAACACCAGCAGATTACTATAAGCTCTCTCTTTTAAATCAAATTTAACCTTTTGCAAAATAAACTTTTTCTGTTGGAAAATCAAATTCAACCTTTTCTAACTGAAAGCTTTGATTTTATACGAGTTTAGCTAATTTTCTTCTAAATCTAAATACCGGTCAGAACCAAAAGCATTTTTATTTCTCTGGAGTCAGAACTGAAAGGAAATGGTCGAGAATGTCTTTAGAAAATATTTAATAGGAACAGGAATGATTTCTTCTTTTTCTAAAAATTAAGAATGGGTACGATCTTTGGGCCAGATTGAGAATTTTTTCAATATCCGACTCTATACGAACTTACATATAGGGATGCAACATGTTTGTCTTAAGTCACTTATCTTCTAGATTTTTGAAAGTTGTAATATTTTTTAGATAAATAAGGTCGCTCACTATCCTCAATAAAGTATGTAACTTGGGTACGGTCTGTGGGCCAGATTTAGAATTTTTTTAATATCAGATTTTAGACGAACTTACATAGAGGGACGCGATGTCTGTCCTAAGTCACTTTTCTTCTAAATTTTGGAAAGTTGTTATATTTTTTCGTTCGAGGGGTACCCTTAAAAATATATGTTTACTTGGGTAGGATCTTTAGGCCAGACTGAGCAATTTTTTAATATCTAACTTTATCCGTGCATATATGTAGGAGGATACCACCAGTCTGTCCTAAGTCAATTATCTTATTTTGAAAGTTGTTTTTTATAGATAGGGGGATCGCCACTACCATTAATGAAGACACACACAAACAACATTGTTTTTGGACTTAAAGGACCTCCTACTTTTTGCAAAACACGTGTCTAGTGGACCAAGATCTTTGGGCCAGATTGAGTAATTTTTATTTATTAAATTTCTAATGAACTTTAATTTTATTAAATTGTTTCTTTGGGCAATATAAATTAAAACTTAAGTTTATTTAGATGTTTTGTTGTAAATTTAAATTAGACAAGAAAAATAATTATTTTACGTAAAAATTCATAATAACGAGAGATTTATTATTCTTACTAATACATTCACAGGAAAATCAATTTTTAGGAGAAATGTTTAATTTTAGGACAAACTTTACACTTTTATGCAGTCGCGTGAATTATGTTCTAAATTTTATTTTTGTTATTTTAGGACAAACTTCATGCGAATAATTTTTAGCCGTATTTAATGCTGAGCAAAAGAAAGTTAAATTTTAACAACGGTTACAATTTTGTTACTTATGCGCTTAATGACACAACACATAAAACAGGGATCTGGATAGCATCCTTCCAACTTAATTAGGCATAGATTTAAATTATAATTAACAAATTCAACCTAAAATCTAATCTTGCTTATATACAAAACACATCAAATATTTACATAAATATCATCGACCTAAAAACAACCCTTATCCATTCATTCAATCGATGATGTATGTATGAGGGGGTGGCAAACTAATAATTTATGATATAATTCCAAAATTTTGTGATTAATAAAAATCAAAAATTTTTGTTTTGTTTTTTGGATAAAATTTAAAAAACTAATTTTTATTGATAATTAGATAGATAAGCTCGCTATATCATATATATACATGAACCTATGTCATATATAAATAAATAAAAACCAACAACAACAATATTTTTGATTGACGATTGAATTATAAATTTTTAATTTTTCATTTTTGTTGTTGTTGTGCTCAAATGTCGAACACTAAAAAGACGGAAATATTTAAATAAATTAACGAGGATGAATTTAGAAGAGCGCGGAAAGTTAAAAAATCGCAAATCAAAATGTTTTTGTTTCTACTTACTTAAGTTTGAACAAGATTAATGAATTTTTGGTTATTAATGAGCTTTAAACTTTAAAGTTAGTTATAGAAATGAGAGAGCATAAACCAATAATTTTTCATTTATTATTTGATTATTATTTCTGTACGACTAGAGCAAAAAAAAAAAAAAATATCGATGATGTGATAATTATAAATTTTTTTTCATTTTCCACAAGCTAAAAATAATATTTTCTTAATTAAAATTAATCTGCCAATAAATTTTTTTTTATTGCTGACTTTGTTGTTTCAACTCAAGTAACGTTGCGACGGTTATTTTTTATTTTTAATTTATTCAATAACTACGCTGCTCGTTATAATATTGTACATTGGTGTTGTTGTTTTCCATTCCCTAATTAAAAGCTCTACTTTATACATATTCTATATATAGGGAGGTATGTGGAGTTTTACAAAATATTTAGAATAGAAAAAAAGTTTTGTAACCACCGCTTATTTAAATTCGAGTACAACCATAACAAAATAAATTTACATAATCCTATCTATGCTTTACGTATACATATGTATATACTACACGAATATATATAGACAGGACATGAAAATCTAATTATCTTATTTCCCTGAGTTCAGTTTTGTGTTTTTTGTTTGTTTTTGTTTTGTTCCAGCCACACTCGAACAAGGAACAACGAAACATGTCTTGAAGGCAATTTAAACATGGCATGTTTACATATACGAGATAAAATAGCATGATCTTATCCAAGCTCTTTATATGCATGTATATGTGTGTGTGCTACACACAGAAAAATCTAATATTTTTTAGTATTTGATTATTAAAAAACTTTTAGGAGAAAAGCTCAAACAAACCAAACAAAAAAAAATCAAAAATCGGAAAATCGATTCACTTCTGTGTACAGTATCTGAAACACAGAGAGGAAACGAGCAATCCTTTACCTGTAACCATATTGCTCGTACTTATTGTTGTTAGCTTGAAGTTAGAAATCAACTTACCAATATTTTTAGTAATTGGGTTTAAAAGAGATAAATTTGGTAATTTCTTGAGAATGATTTCAATCAGCTTTATTAACAAAATTTATTTTAATGCATCCAACTCAATCTTCTTTAACTCAACCCCCACCTAATTTCCCAACTAAACCCCTCGACTTAATCCCAACTCAAGGTAAATTAGCAATAGCTCGAGACAAATCTCTTGCTTCTCTCAAATCATTTTCTTCATTCGAAAATCTATACAGCAACTTAACTAAATCCAAATCCCAAATAAATCCCGGCCTGTTTAACGCCAGCTCAATACCTTACTCTACCACAACCCTACCCTCGGCCACAACTAAATCCCAAACTCAACGTTCAACTCAATCGTCAAATCAACACGGTCCGAAAAACTACATATGAATATGAACTCAATACAAACCAACCCTGATATTGGTTCAGTTGTGGTTTAAATTAAGTTGGATGTTAGCTTGATTTATTCATATGGCTGTTCGAATTGTGAACAATTGAGGATTGAGTTAAAGTTTTTAGTTAAATTGGCAGTTGAATTATGGTCGCCATAGGCTGTTTAGTTAAAGATTATTTAATGCGATGAGTCAATGGTTACGTTCGAGGTTCTGAGCCGTATCGGATTAGGAATAGAGTTGCGCATTTAGCATGGATTTAAGTTCAACGATGAGTTGATGTTT
This sequence comes from Tipula vernalis, assembly GCA_958295665.1. Taxonomy (NCBI): domain Eukaryota; kingdom Metazoa; phylum Arthropoda; class Insecta; order Diptera; family Tipulidae; genus Tipula; species Tipula vernalis. Next base: position 346,856,199 of record OY282560.1, read on the forward strand.
GAGTTGAATTGGTTGAGTTGGAGTTTAGTTTAAGGTTGAATTTAGGGTTTAATATTGTAATTGTTGTGGCAATACGCATTTAGATTTCTTGATTATTTAATTATATTTGGCTTAAACCAATATATTCTGATGAAACATTATGGAGCTTGTGCAATTGTCTTCGCTTTGTGAGCAGTGGCTGAGGAATCATTGAGCTATGTGCTGTGCCTGTTGTACTTGTACCGAAGTTCGATAAAAGCCTGAAAATTTGCTTCAATTACAAATTGGTGGGGCGTGAGCTCTTACAGTGCATTAATTGCCCTTTATCTATCATCAAATCACCTGTTGTCAAGACAATATTGGCAGCAAGCCGCTCCCCCTCCACAAGCGGTTTTTTCTATAGGTGATTCATTCTGCTGAGCTCTTAGTGTTTTACATTGATTTATAGGTATATGGTAACTCTATTGTTACTTGCCTTTTCGAGAACTTTAAGAACAACTGGTTAGATTGCAAGTGGTTTTTAGTTTCCCTTATCACTACGATCATCTAACCACTCCATGCTTCAAGGAAAAATTGAAAATATAAGCAAGAGCAGGACCGACAAAATTAGGAACAGCTTTCAAAATTGAATTACTAATTCCCTCGGTAATATCTTTGTTCCTCTTAACATCAACATTAATCTGCATGGCACAATTTATTTAGATGAGGCGGTTTATTTTTTTTGGTATAAAGAACATTTTTTAATGAATGACTTAACACGATCATTCATACTAGGAACCTGTAATATTGTTTAAGTCGCTTGATTGTTCTTAAATATCCCTGAAGTCTACCAAGAGGAGTAATATGAAATTCCAAGCTATATCAGCTCATTCTACAAATGGTGACGAACTACCAAAAATGGTGCTCTGGTTACAGCTGTAATTATTTTAGCGGATTAAGATATGTTGAGCCTTTTACAATTTTTTAAACGACACGAGCATGATTAAAATTCTCTGGTTTATATTCTATTTCATATGAATAGTCATCTAATTTAAGTCGCCATCGGATTAAACTGAGAAGAAGCTTTCAGGTTTGTTTTCAACTAGATTAAAGGACGATGATTAGTCGTTGAGGAGCCCAAACTAGATCCTTTTCCACGGCAAGGTAGTTTCGTTCCGCATCTACTCGCAAATGAGGTTGGTAGATCTTTTCCTTCAAAATCTGGTGATAGAATGGCCCCGATTGCATAATCATTCGCGTCTGTAGTTAGATTGATGAAGTCATTGAAATTAGGATGTTGAATTATAGGAGATGAAGTAACGACTCAATAAGCATTCTGTTCAAATTCTTCATTTTTCCGTAACAATCGACTTGAAGGTTCGGAGATCTTGGAATAATCATCAAGATATACAAAACATATTAAACCATTTAATCCCAATAATATCCTGTTCATGAGCCGCTGAAATGTAATTGGAGCCTTTCCTCAGACCAAATGGCATTTGCCAAAAATGGTAACGACCGGCTTGGGTACTAAACGCTGTCTTTTCTTTATCATCAGCATGCAGTTTAACTTGATGATACCCATTTGAAAAATCGAGTGTTGTGAAATACATTACTTTGCACGCAGTAGGTCTAATATCTCTGTTATGTTCGGCAGAGGGAAAAATTGATCTGAAAAATTATCTGATTTTGGAAAAAGTGACTGAGATTTAAATTTTCAGTAAGCTTGGCCAATCTTGCTTCTATGTTTGGATTCCATTTCCGATATTTGTCAGCAACTGAATATTTGGCGAACATTGTCGGTAATACTGTAGGTAACACTATTAGGACAATTGTTAAGCACATTCTGTTGATTAATTAATGTCAAATAGGTTTCAGCACGCAGCTCGACAATAACAAATAGTAAAACGTTAAGGAATATAATCAGAATTATTATAATGACTTAAGCAAGTTTTTAGGTAATAGCTGTATTTTATCCTATGCACATTAGAGCTAGCGGTCGCTTTATGCAGGAGCAGCAAATTACAGCTCCGAAACTAATAAAATGGGGCTTATAAAAGGTATTCTTGGATCACATATGCCCTCGATTATGGGGAACATAAAGTCGCCAGAGCGTTTAGAGTACCTGAGCGTTTGATAACAGCTGTCCTATAAATCCAAGCCAAAATTCTAAAACTTGGTCAGTAGTTCAATTAGGCCCACATCTTGTCACCCAATAAAGGAATCTGATGAGCAATACCTATAAATATGTTTAGTATTACGTCAAAGAGTTCGCTAACTTGAGGTGTGTTGTATGGTCCCTCTATTGATCTCTATTTGAGTATCAGAAATCCAAGCCAAAATTCTAAAACTTGGTCAGTAGTTCAATAAGGCCCACAATAAATAAGTCACCCAATAAAGGAATCCGATGAGCAATGCCTATAAATGCGTTTAGTATTATGTCAAAGAGGTCACCAACTTGAGGTGTGTTGTGTGGTCCTTATATATTGATCTCTATTTGGGTATCAGAAATCCAAGCTAAAATTCTAACACTGGGCCATTAGTTCAATTAGGCCTACATCTTGTTATTCAATAAATAAATTCGATGGGCAATACCTACAAATGCGTTTAGTATTACGTCAAAGAGTTCGCTAACTTGAGGTATGTTGTGTGGTCATTATATATTGATCTCTATTTGGGTATCAGAAATCCAAGTCAAAATTCTAAAACTTGGTCAGTAGTTCAATTAGGCTCACGTTTTATCACCCATTAAAGGAATCCGATGAGCAATGCCTAAAAAGCGTTTAGTATTACGTCAAAGAGTTCCCAAACTTGAGGTGTGTTGTGTGGTCCTTATATATTGATCTCTATTTGGGTATCAGAAATCCAAGCCAAAATTCTAACACTGGGCCATTAGTTCAATTAGGCCTACATTTTGTCACCCAATAAAGAAATCCGATGAGCAATACCTATAAATGTGTTTAGTATTATGTCAAAGAGGTCACCAACTTGAGGTGTGTTGTGTGGTCCTTATATATTGATCTCTATTTGGGTATCAGAAATCCAAGCCAAAATTCTAAAACTTCATCAGTAGTTGAATTAGGGCCATATCTTAACACCCAATAACGGAATTCGATGAGTAATACCTATAAATGCGTTAAGTATTACGTGAAAGAGTTCGCCAACTTGAGTTGTGTTGTGTGGTCCTTATATATTAATCTCTATTTGGGTATCAGAAATCCAAGCTAAAATTCTAAAACTTAGTCAGTAGTTCAATTAGGCTCACATCTTATCACCCAATAAAGGAATCCGATGAGCAATACCTATAAATGTGTTTAGTATTACGTCAAAAAGTTCACCAACTTGAGGTGTGTTGTGTGGTCCTTCTATTGATCTCTATTTGGGTATCAGAAATCAAAGCGAAAATTCTAAAACTTCATCAGTAGTAAAACTAGGGCCACATCTTGTCATCCAATAAAGAAGTCCGATGAGCAATACCTATAAATACGTTTAGTATTACGCCAGAGAGTTCGCCAACTTGAGGTATGTTGTGTGGTCCTTATATATTGATATCTATTTGAGTATCTGAAATCCAAGCCAAAATTCTAAAACTTAGTCAGTAGTTCAATTAGGCCCACATCATGTCACCCAATAAAGGAATTCGATGAGCAATATCTTTAAATGCGTTTAGTATCACGTCAAAGAGGTCCCAAGCTAGAGGTATGTTGTGTGGTCCCTATATATTAATTTCTATTTGGGTATCTGAAATCAAAGGCAAAATTCTAAAACTTCATTAGTAGTTAAATTTGGCCTACGTCTTGACGCCCAATAATAAAATTCGATGAGCAATACCTATAAATGCGTTTAGTATTACGTCAAAGAGTTCACCAACTTGAGGTGTGTTGTGTGGTCCTTATATATTGATCTCTATTTGGGTATCAGAAATCCAAGCCAAAATTCTAACACTGGATCATTAGTTCAATTAGGCCCACATCTTGTCACCCAATTAAGGAATCCGATGAGCAATACCTATAAATGCGTTTAGTATTACGTCAAAGAGTTCGCCAACTTGAGGTATGTTGTTTGGTCGCTATATATTGATCTCTATTTGGGTATCAGAAATCCAAGCCAAATTTCTAAAACTTGGTCAGTAGAACTAATAAATTTATATACCTCTTTCGGTCTTTTGTTGGCTTCAGCAAAATTTGTGCCATTATCCGAGTATATGTTGCTTGGAACGTTTCTTCTTGCCAAAAATCTTTTCAATGCTGCAATGAATGCATCGGTGGTTAGCTCCGTGAGCGCTTCTATGTGTATCGCCTTTGTGATCATATGAATATTGAAATGTATCCTTTGACTAGTTTTGCCCCATGGCCTCTCTTGCTGGCTAAAACGATGGGTCCAGTTTAATCTATTCCAATGTTAGCGAATGACTGTGCTGGAGTTACGCGGACCGAAGGTAAGTCGCCCATAAGTGGTTTGCCGTATAAGATAGAACGTATGGGTTGGACCTGGATGAAAGTATTTTAAATGGAAGGATGTAGTTATTTACTGCTTACGATATGGGAATTAGGCAGAATGATATGGTGTTTGTAGTCATAGCCTGCCGCCGACACGTAACAAACCATCAGCATCTAAAAACGGTGTAAGTGATGATAGCGGCTGGTGTCTGGGTGCCGTCTGTTTTTTGACGAACAGAATCTCTAGCGTACTTTTTATGCTGTACCCACCTGATAAAGCCTGTTGTGGCTGAAGACATTTAATTGAAAGTTATACCATTATTTTGACGTGTTCTCTTCTTCTTTCTCGCATTTTCAATAAATCTGGGAATGAAACTTAAAATTTTTATAACTTTATTGAAGGAAACGTATAACTCAATACTGTCTCGTATATTTCATTGTCTTTTTGATGTAGTTATGTGTAGACAAGTTATATTGACTGTTTCTGGTTCATTTCGCAAATTGTATCACCGTAAAACACGTCATTTTTCGCAATTGGCCATAATTGTTCTGGCTCAGTTAACCACGACGGTCCAAGCCACCGCTGACTTAGTTACAAGAGCTTTAATGGCAGTATTCCATCAGATTTGATGTGATTCCAATGATTCCTAGGTAACAACTGTTGGACTTGAGAAACGCGATTGGTTACAAAAGTTTTCCATTTGGTTGGGTGAGCGGATAAGCATGCCAAGACAATATTCTTGTTTGTCCAACCGTATACAGGAACGTCTTTGGGCAGACTTTTCTTAACTTCTACTATCAACTTGGACAGAAGATGTGCACTACATAATTTCAATCGAGGTAATGAAACTTGTTTTATCGGTGCCACTTTGGTTTTTGATGCTATAAGTTCCGCTTGCATTTCTCCTTTCTCATTTTTAAATCGGCTATAAATCACGGCTGCATAAGCCCGTTCGCTGTCATCACAAAACCCGTGAATTTGCATCTAGTTTCCTTTGGCGTATCGCAATATTTTGAGCTGCTCGAAAAGGGGAAGTTCGTCCCTTAATTGTCTCCACAAAATTGCTATATCATTGGGTAGCTCTTCGTCCCAGTCTAATTTCCTTAGCCATAATTGCTGATACAGGATTTTGGCTATTATGATGGATGGTGGTAGTAGTCCTAGGGTTTCAAAAATTTTCGACGCATTTGATATTAGCGTGCGCTTTGTCTGTGTTATTTCTTCTGGAAGGTTTACCTCGAACAGTAGTAAATCATCTTTGGAATTCCATTGAATACCTAAGGTTTTGGTAGATGATTCGTTTCTTCAATGCGGCACGGTGTGGCGAATAATTGTTGTTCTCCACTGGGGCGGTTGTACTGTCTCTAGGAATCTCACATAAATGTCCTAATGTCATGTATTCTCGCATAATCTTTACATATTCCGATTTCAATTTAGGTTCGCGTTTTAATTTAATTTCTAAATTGAAGGTTTCACAATATATCTGCCAGAATTATGTCGTACTAAATTTCGTTTGAAGTGTTGTTCCTCACATTTACTTTCTTCTTTGGAAATTGGATTACAGCTGGGAAGTTCCTCCATTTCACAAAATTTTCGAATTGTCTCATCAACATTAAGACCAACATGGAAGTTAAAGCTTGTGGTTGGATTTTGTGTTTTCTTGGCTTCACCACTTAATACCAATGTTAACCGCATATGGCATGATTTATTATTTACTTGCTTCTGAGTTTAGTAACCTTCGTGCAGAAAAACGTTTGAAAACTGCTAAAAGTGATTCTGACGTGAGGTCGCTTGCCACCTCGATATGCAATGCTTTTGTGAATAAGCAAATGAATATTACGATGTACCCTTTGAAACCCTTCGCACCTCGTCCGCGTTTTGTTGCTAGCATTATTGGACCAGTATGGTTGGACAAATGCTTCTTGCTGCTTCGCGAACACCTAAAATCCAAAACTTGAAGATATTTTATATACAAATGACTTCAGATTAACTTAGAAATCATGTGTTGCTTTGGTAATATGATTGGGTGCTTCTGATCGTATGTACATGTGGTATTCTCAAGATGGCCACCAACTCTCAGTACTCCATTTTCAACAATGAATGGTGCAAGAGATATTAAACGCACATTTGATTTTACCATTTTGTACCGACGTAAATGAGCAATGTCATCTGAGAATTTAATTCGTTGAATTTCCTTGAATATAAATATTTCAGCCTGTTGTAATTCTTTGTGGTTAGCCAAATTCGACCTTAGATTCTTCATGTTATAAATAAATCGTTTTGATCTGATATCTTATCGAGTAATACTTGAACACAATGGTCGTTCAATGTTGTGACTAAGCCGAGCACGTTATGACGCTCTTCCTCGCCTGTATCTAACACCTTTATCGGTTGCGGCCACTGATTTTCATTCCCTTTTAGCCACTTTGGTCCTTCTATGATGGGCCATCATAACGTATTGTTGATTAGCGAAATGCTTAATGAAACTCTCCTGGATGCCTTCTATTTTCGCAGAGATCCATGCAATCATGACAAAATTACAGTTGAGTCGGTCCAGAGATTTAATGAAACGGGTTTTAGGCCATATGATTCGTACACGCTTGCAACAAGCTTTGCCAATAGATGCGCTCCGCATAGTTCTAAACGGGGAATACTTTTTTGTTGGATTGATGCTATTGGGTTTGCCTTTTTACTAGCATCGCGAGGAGAACTCAGGGGGCACATAAATCTTGGAACCTTCACTTCTTTGATGGCTTCAAATTGAGATCACTTGGTAACTCCTCATCCCAAGAAAGCTTATGAAACCATAACCCTTGTATCAAAATCTTAATATTGACGGTGAATGGTGTTAGCCGCCCCAATGGATCGAATAGTAAATATTCTAAACCTTAATAAAATTGTGGAGATTGAAGATTGTACAGTTGGCCCGACCTGGAGTGGTAGAATCGCTCCAATGCCTGGAGTTGGCCTGACCTTTAAGTGGCCTTTTCCAGAAATCGGTCCTCCAACAACCTAATACGTATTGATTCCACATCGCTGCGTCTGTATGAATTGAAGTGATCGGTTTTTTCAGATACAACCCAACCAAATGATGTTTGTTGTGCGATGGGAGCATTCTCTGCGACGAATAATTGGTCCTTCCTTAAAACTTGGAAAAAGTTATCGGCACCCATTAAAATATCAATTGGCTTACTCTTCAAATACATTGGATCCACCAACTTCAATTCGTCAAATTTATCTAAATGACAGCGTTCATCAACTGCTAATACTTTAGATGTGGCTAGCCCTCCAATTATTAAATCTGTACTCCGCCTTGAAAGATACTAATACAATTTGTGAACTTGAATCGAGTAATAAATTGTAATAAAGAAAATTTCCAGCCACATCATTATCACCTAGGGCTTCAAGACCCCTTTTTACTTGATCTGCGACGTTTGCTAAGTTTCTTAAAGTTCTTGCTGATTTTTCTTTCATGTGTAGCAGGTACAAAAATGTCTTTCACATATTCATTGATGATGTATTTTTGATTTTCGTAGCGTTCGCATACTTTGACTCAACCTTTCTGATAATTCGCGTCCGATATCGCAAAATGCTTAATTAATTAGGCTGGTTCACCATTAAGGCACCCTCTTAAATATTGGAATTTTTCTGCCAGTGATAAAAAGGTTCTTATAAGCCCTATAATTTCATTTTTAAAATTGTTTTAATTCTGGAGCTTGATTGAAACTTATAAATTTTAGACAGTCATCTTTATTTTGAAAATATTCGAAGTTGTAAAAAATTTGAAAGTTTAATTGAATAATTTGGAAATTTGCGTCTTTTAAAATATTTGTAATTTTTAACTTAATTGAAAATTTAAAAATTCAAAATTACAACTTTGTAAATATCCTAATTTTTGAAATATCTTTGAAAGCTTAGAATTTCCAAAGTGTTTTTTTTTGTTTATTTTTGTATTTTCCAAATTTCGGTTTCAAATTTCTCCAATTTTCAAACTTAATTGAAAATTAAAATTTGTTTCAAATTTAAAATAATTATTTTTAAATTAAAAAAAATTAAAATCGAAAGCTCAGTTCCCAAACACTGACAATATTATTTTTAAATTTTTCCCAATTTTTGAACTTGATTAAAATTTTAGAAATTTTATAGAAATTCAAAATAGTTGAATTTTTAAAATTCTGAAAATTTCGTGTTTGCTTTAGGTTGATAATGAAATTCGAGTGAAACGGTTGTATTACTGTGCAACGGAGCCAAAACATTTCCGAATTGCCGGAAATATCTGAATTTAGAAAAAAATGTTGAAAGTTTAGATTTTCTAAAATGTGTTCGATGTTTTTATTTTTTATTTTTCTAGAATATTAGATAAATATTGTTTTGAAAATTATAATTGAAAATTTAAAAATTCAAAATAATTATTTTGAAAATATCCGAATTTTAAATTTTTGTTGAAAGTTTAGAAGTTCCAAAATGTTTTGATATTCTTAAAATTTCACTTTAAAAAACAACAAATTTTAATGATTGCTTCGGATGTTGACGATGAAATATTTATAATTAAAAAGAAGTTGGAAAAAGTATTCACTACAATAAGCCATGTCTTTCATAAAAATGGACCTGCGTAGTCTACATGAATTCGTAACCAGACAGAGACTAGAGTTGGCAAACTTGTATATACTCTGGTGGCGGATGGGTTGCTTACAACTGTCAAACTATACAATTTTCAATTGGCCTTTTCCCTTATTTGTCTGATAATTAAATCGGGGAAAAAATTAGTGTCCCAATTTAAAGGTTTCATATCACCTGATTGAAAAGGATTTGTTTTCTGAAAGTCCTGAAGACAGCAACTTGGTATGGTATACTGGACATTTTTCCAATTCCTTTGATAATCTTGAACAATTAATTTTTGAAAGCTAACAAATGTCGATATCAAAAAAAATAGTTGACACATCGACCCACATCTCTGCTATTTCTCTTAATCAAGTTTAATTCAAATTTCTCTTATCTAAGTTTTAAATCCAAAATGAGACGTTGTTGTTGTCATATCTATTAAAATTCCAAGTAGTTCTGATTTTCGATGTTGAATTTCATTTTTGTTCCGCATTTGCTGTACACGTAGTTTTATATTATGTATAGAGCTTTATAAGCTTTTTGACCTAGAACAAGCCTAAAATCAAACTACGTTTAAATTATTGAAACCAACCGATTTCCGAGGTTCAGCTTCATTTTTGTTCCGTTTTTAGCCTTTTTGTAATATATCATAGAAAGCTTAATGAGCTTTTACGGTGGAGTTAAAAGTAAGGAAAACATTGAAAGTATGATTAACTGATCACGACTAATAAGTTTAGTAAATCGGTTGTTGGTTTCTAGGATTTTTTGTTCATATTTTGCATTACTCTTAAACCAGAATGGTGTGTTGTTGTTGTCAACAGCCTATTGGAAATACTGTTATTGTCAAATTTATTAAAATTCTAATGTTTACCTCAAATTTAAAGTAAATATATTAACAAAGTAGTCAATATTATGTACAGAGCTTAATGAGCTTTCATATTTAGCACAAGCTAAAAATCAAATTTCGATGTAATTATCGAAACCCTCTTTAATAGGTTGTAGCATTTTTGGTAATCAATTTACATCAAATTTAAATCAGAATAATATTTTGTTGTTGTCAAGTGAAATTTTGTTGTTGTCAAATAAATTTAAATTCCAAGTACTAGAAATTTTCGAGGTTTAGATTCATTTTGTGGCGTACTTTGTAAAATTTTAGCGTTTTTGCATAATACTACGTACACAGCTTTACGAGCTTTTAAGTTATGAATAAGTTAAACTAGGATTTAACTAGTTTATCATCAATTTCGTTCTCCAATTCTAAATAAATTTTCCATATTCAATGATTTTGCGCTTTCATATTTTTTTGTTTGTTCGTTATTGACACATTTTCCTATAGAAAATCTTTGGCTTTAATCAAGCGTAGCAAAATTAATAAACAACAAAACAAAAAATTGTGAATGGGATAAAAAATTCGAATTTAGGTGTATGATTGGAATTTAATTTTACACGTTTGATTTTTTACCTAAACACCGTACGAATTTTTCCTTTCCTTTTTTAAATTGTTGTTGATCACGAAGTAGGTAACTCTTTTGTGTGACATATATAGCAGCTACTCGTATAATTACTGGGAACAGAGTTTATTGCCGTTGTCGTTTTTTCCTTCCTTTGATCCATTTCAAACGATGTACTATCGTATATAATGAATGGGAGGGGTGATTTGTTTGAATACAGTAGTATTAATATTGAAATGTGATAGGGAAAATTATTATTAGAATTTATTCATTTTCATTGTGCACATATTTACCTAATATTTATTTCAATTTACATTTACTGTATCCATATATGTATAAGGTGATGTTCGAAAAATTTTAATTAAAATTTACCGAGCAACAATCATGTTGATTGTTCCAATTGTTTTGAATGCCCTTTTCCAACGGAATTTAATTTTTATTAGTAGTTCAAACAGTAAAATTTTTAACACGATGATTATTCAACTCGTACACGATTTATGATTTATTGTTATTATTTTGTAATAATTACAGTTTTTTTTTTGTACGGTATCTCGCAATTAGTTTAATGAAAATGTCATGATATTTGGTTTGACTTTGGTACAAAAAATTCAGAAGGCAGTAAAACATAAATATTGTTTAGAATAGAACAAAAAAAAACTCAACAAAAAGTAGAAGTTGTATAATTAAAAATTAGTAATTAAAAGTTATATGTTATCATTGATAAGAATACACAGCATTTTTGGTTTTAGTATAGGAGAGCAGCGGAGTGTGCAGAAACAATAAAAAGTTGAGAAAATTAATGTCTGATTTAAAATGAAATAAATCATTTTTATTGATAAAACTTTTTGATAAGAGCACAACATAAATAAATTTGTTTTGTTTTATTTTAAATAAATATTTGAATATTGAAGGAAATTATTTTTTGATATTTTTGGAATAGGAAATTATGGGAATGGTTTGTTAACATTTTATTTAGTATACACGAGTAGTTCATATATATCTACATAAATATACAAGGGAGTTTTGTATTTGATTATGTCTTAATACAAAAAGTTTTTTTTGGAAGCATCTAGTTCGAAGTGTGAAAAGATCATAAAATTTAATTCGTAATAAATATTAGAAAATGATGTTTCGAATAATTAGTTTTTTGGTTTTGAGTATTTGTATGTAGGAGTTATTTATTTAGTATTTATAAATGATAAATATTTATTTTCGTAATAACCTATAACAAACATAATTTTTGAATTCATGTCGTTGTTGGAGGACTAAATATTTCGAAAGAATTGATATTCAGGCGTCAAATTCCGCCTATCACACGAAGCGTTATGTAATATGTGAACAGCTCCTTGGTTTGTATGGAATTAAACCTGAATGACGGCAGCGCCCGCCAGAGTCAGATTTACTCTTTTCCTCGTCACTGTGTGATTTAAGGTACAGAATCGACCAACAAATTACGAAACGTTTTCAATGCATCTCTTGATGAGCTCCAGAATAGAATATTTTCTCAATCCTTAGTTGCTTTCATCGAATGTGTTGCGTTACGATAAACAAAACCCAAAAAAAATTCTACAATTACCTGCAGCGGGAAATGCAAGAAACCAACAAAATGAACGTCTCAAAACGATAACCAAACAATGACAGGATGTAAAGTTGTTCTTTCTGGTTGTGTGCTAACCTGTATAGGTTTAATATGGAATTATCACTGTTTGGTTGTCATTTAAAATTCATTTTGGTAATAAGAATCCTCAGTCAGTTCCATAAATCATTTTAGAATTCCATTTCCATCGGATATTCCTTCCTAATTGGCCATATCCCAGAAATTTACTAAAAATCATTTTAGAATCCCATTTGCGTCTTACATGCTGAATTTCATTAAAATCTGATAAGAAATTGACAAGTTCCTTCCTAATGGGCCATAATCCAGAACTTTACTAAGAATCATTTTAAAATTCAATTTCCATCGTAGGTACATGCTGAATTTCGTCAAAATTGGATAGGAAATGGGTAAGTTCCTTCCTAATTCGTCATATTCCAGAACTTTACTAAAAATCATTTTAGAATCCCATTTACATCGTACATTTTGAATTTCGTCAAAATCTAATAGGAAATGGCTAAGTTTCTTCCTAAATGTTCCCGAACTGTATCTAAAAATCATTTTAGAACCCCATTTCGATCGTACATGCTGAACTTCGTCAAAATCGGATTGGAAATGGCCAAGTTCCTTCCTAATTTTTTCATTAATTCAAAGTTCGAACCAAAAAAAATTTAGGACTGGCGAATCGAGCAGAAAGGCCACCATCGCACGGATCCCTTGTTGACGTTGCTCAACGTTAAATTGCAGGATTTCAAGTTTCATATGCAAAAATATAAAAATCTAAACGAGTGATGTGAACCATTTAAACAGCCGTGATGTGGTCCGGTGTACTTGCAGTTTTCATTTTTACTTTTGAAAATGTTAAGCCACTTCATTCGCCACAATCTGTTTGTAAAAATAATTCGTCATATTCCAGAACATTACTAAACATCATTTTAGAATCCCATTTCTATCGTACATTCTGAATTCCATCAAAATCTGATTGGAAATTGTCAAGTTCCTTCCTAATTTGCCATTTTCCAAAACTTTAGTAAAAATCATTTTAGAACGCCATTTCATGCTGAATTTCATCAAAATCTGATAAGAAATGGCCAAGTTTCTTCCTAAATGGCCATGTTCCAGAACTGTATCCAAAAATCATTATAGAACCCCATTTCGATCGTTCATGCTGAATTCCATCAAAATCTGATAGGAAATGGTCAGGTTCCTTCCTAATTGGCCATACTCCAGAACATTACTAAAAATCAATTTAGAATTCCATTTCCATCGTACATGCTGAATTTCATCAAAACCTGAGAAGAAATGACCAAGTTCCTTTCTAATTGGCCATATTAATCACTATCGCTAACTAATGCTCTTATCACCGCAGGAATGTCTGTTCTTGTCCACTCTAATAAAGCGTCTGCTTAACTAAGGCAGGTTTTCATGGAAAAACTTTAGTTTTGCATTGGACTTAAAAGTGTGTCCATTGTATAGAGATGTTCGTTAAAGTGAGTGTCCGTTGAAATGAGTTTTCGCTATATAAATATTTATAAATGGTCACAAGCTAACCAAAAAATTCGGAGGAATGCGGCCCCTTTGTATTTTTCATATGTCACCAACGATAGACTACGACGCTACGATTTTATTTCCACCTCGTTGTTAAAGACAAAGTTATACGAAATTTCTGTATAGAGATACTGATTAGTCATTGCAGCTTCTCGGCTAAGTTGCAATCAGGCCGTAAAATTTGTGTTTTCATTTGAGGCTCGCTCGTTCCATGTGCCGCGTCCTCGTTTCATCTTTGAATACGAGTTGTTGACACAAATAAACTGGCAAAGCGCTTACGTATCTGGCATCAGTAGATGCAATTTTATCACGAAATATCCGCTCCTAATCGTCAGTTCCGTCATGCATCGTGTCACAATTTCATACATTATTTGATTCTGTCTCATGTCAGAAATTTCAGTACTATCAACTTGATCAATTCGTTCAGAAGTGTTACATTTGCTATCCTCGTGAGGCGTAATCAAAATATGTATGTGTATTCATCAGTGGCTTCAATGTCATCATTGATCAGTGACTTCAGATACAGTTTCACTGGTTTCAAATTTGTAGCCGTAAACGTGACAAACATATCGCGTAGTTCAAATTTGCCAAAAATAGACATTGCATCTATGCATCTCTGTAATCCTTCGAATGTAGAAGGTAAAATGTTCGGAAGTCCAGTTTGAACTACAAGGACGTTCGCTGCACTTGCTAAACAATCAGCAAGTGATAATTGGATTTAACTCATTATTCCTGATTGCTGTTTGGGCTAATTTGAACTGCAGCTTACTACTATTGTTTCGAATATGTTGTAGAACGGCTTCCGTCCTTATTCTCCACTTGGATAAAGAATCCTTTTATATAATAGGATCAAGATTTGGACTTAAAATATTGAGATTGATAAACTTTTGATCCGTGTTATCAAGATTGTGTATAAATATGGATACACGTTCAAATGTCATTATTACAAAAAAACATAGCTATATTTGATCCGATCAGTGATCTCGGCAAAACACTATATTGACGACCAATACCGCTCGATTATCTTCCAAAGATTTTTCTTTTTCATTTTTCTGAAATTTTCGCTTCAATCGATTTGTTGCAGCGTAGCGGTTGTGAGAATGGAAATAGCGACCGGCAGTTATTTCTGTTTTTCTAATGAAGAGATACATTCTTCGACAGCTTGTGTATTGTCCACTTTGTATAGTCAACCAAACGTTTTTACTTCAGCTTCTGGAGTTTTGACGTCCCGTAAATTTCGATAGTAAGCGTTCATTAAGTCAGGCAGTAAAGGACGAAGAAAGTCTGGATAAGGCAATACTACTTCATTGAAATTCTTTGAGAACGGAGGCTTAACTTAGCCTTTTTCAAAACTAAAAAAACATAATCCATCGGTCCGCTGTCGTGGCGTATAAAAAAATCGGCTGTAAATTGTATATGTTTTATTTTGACGTCAATAAGCTTTTGCTGTTCCAAACGTTTCAATATGTCAGCGATAAACTTGTGTCAAAGCTCCAGTATCATGTCGAGCTTGATTTGCTTCAAGAACTTAATTTTGAAGGAAATTAGCTTAACTCAAATTTTATAGATTAAATTATGTGTCCTAACTAAAAAATTCAAACTTGCCGGAAGATTTACTATATATGTATTTAAATTCCCCGCTTTTTTTCAATAAAAATCATAAAAGAAGAAAGTTTGCCTTAAATACTGCTCAATCAAGTGAATCCGAATAATTCGTAGATACATTTTATCGTTTAATCGCCAAATTAAATCATTCCGATACTAAAACCTACCAAAATTTAATTAGTAATGATATCAAATTACCAAAGCATAGTATACCAACTTTTCGTAGTAAATGTTGCGATTGGAAAAAGTTTCATTGACCACAGCAATTTGAATTTAACTCCTGCTCAAAAGCTGCAATATTTTAAATGTTTCCTAAAAGGTTACGTTAGTAATTTATTGAGACACTTTTCGATAACCGAAGCTAATGATGTTCAAGCTTCTTATACATTTTTCAAACGTTATGTTGAAAAAGCGTCACTGCCAATGGATTTATTAAGCAAATACACAAATATTAGAAAGCTTTTTGACATGTCAGATAAAGCGACGCGAGGTGGAAATACTCAGGGTGACCAAGTAGATTCAAAGGATGTATCAGCTTATTGAGCGACTATCATTATGAAAAGCTTGAAGGATAAAGATGATTGGTAAGGCGTCTGGACCAAATACAAGTGTAAATAATGGGTTTCAACTTAAGTCAGAATTTTGTTCTCCCGTCTGCCAGTCAAATAACTACCAATTGTATAAGTGGCGGAATTTAATCAAGTTACATATTCCATATATTCCAGGGAATATACGATTGCCGAACAAAGAAGTGATATTATGTGGCATCCAACCAGAGTCAGAACCAGGATCAACCAATCAATCACAACCCTCTACATTAAAGAATTTATAACGTAGACAAGATGAAAGATATTATATTTGAATGGCAATTGCCATTCTTATGCATTACTTAATGCCACAAGCGTAATTTGTAACTGCTTCGAACAAGGGGTTGCATTACCATTTCTGGACTAGGCCAATAGACTTTTTAATATATTATAACGACGTTTAGAACTTCACAGGCTAAAAACCCTGATCGCACGATGGCAATACCATATGTCTTTATATAATGTTTAAAAATTACGAAATTAATCTTATCCATATACCCCGCCTTGAAGGATTAAGGACTTTTAACAATTGAATGACATCAATAAACAAAACTTAAAAAGAATAAAATTCATCAATAAATTATAATGCGTAGCCCTGCCAAATGCTATTCAAGGGATTGTAAATGTCGGCGACTAAAAACTGCACCACAATTGGAACACAGCCAGGAACAGAACAGACGAACACACTCAAGCATACCTTAGTCAGTGCTTTTTGTACGCACAAACAATTTTCATACCGTTGGTAATACACGCGTATTAATGCTCAACTATTTCTCGTTATCCACATACTAGTTCACTTTCCAATGCACAAGTTGCATTTTGTTAGAGATCTCATTTCTGGTTCTTGTCTCTTATTCAAATTCGTGATTCGTGAACAACATATCAAATGACTCGAACCCATCGTCTGTCCTATTCACTGATGGACATTCCTACTGAAGCAATAAACTACATATTAAAATACAATTCACGAAATTCCAACTCTAAAAAAATTAAATGGCAAAGCTACTTACAAAGTTCTGGAAATATGTAAATTCTACATTATACATTATTATACAAGATTCAAATTAAAAACAAACTAAAGAAAAATTACGATTTAACTTAAACTACTGATTGTAGAAACAAAATTATAAAATATAAAATAGGTCTTGATTTCTTCATGAAGGTTTAGTCCTCAATGGGTAATCGAGCTAATTTTACTATGCCCCGTTCGTATTCACCTTGTTTCGTTTTTACCATTGCACAACGAACTTTACCATCCGATCCTGGAAACACTTCTGTAACTCTTCACATTAACCAATGCGTCGGTGGTAAATTCTCTTCGGCGATAGTTACAAGTTCCCCAACCTTTAAATCATCCATTGCAATTCATTGCAATTAAATGATGTTTTAGAATTTTTACATTAGATTTCCATTAACCCCCGAAACTTGGGATTCTAGGAGGGATGAATCTCCATTGAACACCTGCATATTGGCACAGAACGATGCAATTTCATGTGATTGACTTCACTTTCCAGCAATTTGTTATGTGTCCCTACAAAGTTGGTACCGTTATCACTTCAAATAATCCCACTGCGACCATGTCTATTGCAGAAGCGTTTCAGGCATGCAACCAATGAATCAGTGGTTGCGTCTTCGACTATCTCGCAATGCACTGCTTTTGTTGCAAAGCAAATAAAAATACAAACGTAGACTTTGTTGTAAGTGTCTTTACGTTGGTTTCTGTTTCATACCGAAAAGGGCCAACAAAAATCTAGTCCAGTAAACGGCCGACATACTTTTAAACGTTCCTTCGGTAAATTTAAGAATTTGAGTCATACCTTTTGGTTTTGCGTGGAAACACGAAATGCATCGATAAATGATTTTCTTTGTTTGATTTTTACCATTGAGCGGCCAATATTTTCGTCGAACTGCAGCCAATGTTTGTTGGACTCCAGCATGGAGATTCCTATTGTGTTCATGACGTATTATCAACGTGGTAAAATGATGTTGTGGTAATAAATATTGATGCTTTTGATCAAAACTTAATGAAGTTTTCCCGACTCGGCCACCAACACGTAACAATTGTTTATTATCAAGAAATGGATTCAAACTCAAAATCTTGCTGTTGTTGGATAGTTTTCTGTCAATTAGCAAGCTCTTGATTTCAGCTTGAAATGCATTTCTCTGTACTTGACGAATAAGTATTTTATTTGCAATATCCAACTCGATACAATCTATTGGTCCAAGTTTTCGATTGGCTTTTGCTTTTTTCTGTATTCTCATATTTTGAATAAATCGTAAACAGTATGCTGTAACACGGAGTAATTTTGTGTATCCACATGTGAAAACACATTTGGTTTCAACTCTCCGGCAAATCAACCAAATTATCCAAAAATTTGTTAGGCCATGACGATTCCAATTGAGCCAAAAACAATGGTCCGTAAAACTAAGATTGACACTTTACGAGTTCCGCAGGCATCATTCCTCTCGATAAAACATCTGCCGCAAGGTTTTTGCTTTGTTGCCTCCAAAGCATAGTTTTCGTTAACTCCTGTATCATTGTTACACGATTGGCTACGTAAGTTTTTAATTTATAAAGCGGCAACTTCATCCATGCAAGCACAATACTCGAGTCGGACCAGAGCACAACTTTTCAGCACGTATACCGGAATTTACAGACACCTTGTTAGCGAGATTAGCCAGAAGTAGAGCTGCGTTAAGTTCGAGCCTTTGTATCGAAGTAACCAACAAGGGAGCTACACGAGACTTGGAACAAATCAAATTCACCACAATACTATCCGACATACAACTTCGCAAAAATAAGTACTGTCCTTTGGAACAATACACCGATTGAGACTGATATCATTAATGTGAGTCAATTCCTACTGAAACCTTTTCCAAGACTGTTTGATTGGGTGTGGCAGTTCCTAGTCCCATTGAACCTTACTCAACCATATTTGTTGCATAATTAATTTGGTTACGACAAGTATTGGTGCTACTAACCCTAGAGGGTCAAAAAGCTTAACAACGCAAGATAAAACATATCTTTTTGTAATCAAAGCATCAGATTTGACTGATTTAATATTGAAATGAAATGCGTCTGGGTGGGAATTCCAACAAATTCCTAACGCTTTAATAGCCTCGTTAGAGCCGTGAGCAGTTTCACGATGCGCAATACGAATATTTTCCAACAATCTGTTATTGTTTGAAGCCCATTTCCGTAATTGCATACCAGCTGATTTCAACATTTCGACAAGTTGACGCTGAATTTCTAAAGCTTCGTCAGTATCATTACTTCCTGTCAACATATCGTCAATGTAAAAACTGTTCAAAGCCGCTTTTGATGCGAGTGGAAAGCGAATTGCTTCATCGATTGCCAATCTTTGCAAAACTTTTGTAGCAATATACGGCGCAGACGATGTGCCTTATGTCACTGTCAACAGCTTGTAAGAACGAATCGGTTCTGCGGGATTTTCCCTCCAAAATATTGGTTGTAATCGAGTGTGTTCAGCACAAACATTTATCTGTCTGTACATTTTCGATATGTCTGTTGTCATTACATATGTGTACAAGCGGAAATTTAAAATAGTCATAATTAATTTAGGCTGTATAATGGGCCCTACCATCAGCATGTCGTTTAGGGATGTGCCTATCGAAGTTTTCGCCGATGCATCGAATACGACTCTAACCTTTGTGGTACTCGAATCTGGCTTTAACACTGCATGGTGCGGAACATGCCTGAATCAACATTTGACCTCTCATCATTTGAAACCACGAGTCCCAACAATTGATACTCTCGCATAAACTGTATATATTGATTTCGTAGATCAACATCCTTTATTAATTTGAACTCCAGATACTCAAATCGTTTTAGCGCCATATTACGCAAATCTCCCAATCGATAGACATCTTTCTTTAGTGGCAAAAGAATCGTATAACGACCATTTTTGTCACGTGAATGAGAATTGTCAAACAAACGCTCACATTCCCGTTCTTCTGTTGTCAATACTGCTTTTTCATTAAGCGATTCGATTTCCCAAAACCGTTGAATCTTTCTATCAATACTCAACTCGGAATCAATGTCACAATTAATTGATGATAAAAAGAAATTAAAATTGTCTTCACATTTACCCCCGATAATCCATCCTAAAACTGTATTGTGTAAAGAGGGCATATCTGCCGATATTTCACACTGACCTTTTTTTTAAATTTTATAATATAACTCTGCACTTACCAGTATAGATCAATAGGCCCAGGAATATTAAACTTCTGGTCTGCCAATTCAATTTTGGAAGACATTGGCCAATTTCTGATGTCGATACATTCGATAGGTAACTTTGTTGCTATATCCGGAACAACCAAAAATTTTAATTCCCTACTAAAATTACTAATTCGAGATCTAATACCTGTTTCAATTTGATGTTTAATATTTACTTGCATATTATTCAACCCACTAACACATGATGATACACTACTTGTCTTAAATCCGAGCTTTGAACCAAATTCTTACGACATAAAATTGGACATAGAGGCGGAGTCCAAGAGAGCCCTGCCTAATATATATTTTCCACTGGCATCACATACTCGAACTAAAGCTGTTGAAATTATTACCTGACTTTTTCTAGAATTACAAAGATAATTGTATGTTTGTTCAACAGAGTCTGACCCGGTTCCAGTCGCTGTTTGAGACTGAGGCAAATTGGAATTACTTGAAGAAGCCGAATTGGTTACGAAACATTGCGCCTGACCTGCGGGTTAGAACTTGTGATATTATCACCATTATTACTAGAAGCATCAGTTTGAATATTTCCTAAATGCAACAATTTATTATGTTTCCTGTTACAAATTGAGCAAGGTGGTGCTCTACACGAAAATACTCTGTGGTTGGGGCGCAAACAATTTATGCATACATTAAAGGCTTTAACCTTTTCAAATCTTTCTTTTGGAATTAATTTCAAAAATTCAAAACATAAATTGATAGAATGATCTTTAGAACAAAGACGACAACTTTTTATCGGCCGAGATGAGGCATCAATTGATGCAAATGATTTTGTGATATTACGTGATCTACCATATGAATTAGAATCTACTTTGATTTTATTATTGGTTACATTATCAAAACAATTTCCATTAATAGCCACTAAAACTCGTATTCGACTTTGTGCACCCACGTTGGAACTTCATTCACTTTCACTTCGTTTTCCCACAGTTTTAATGTTTGAATATCTAATTTTGTTTTCACAGTATCGACTATAACTACCTCCGACAATGCCTCATTTAAATTATTTAATGCATGCAAATGAATTAAACTCTCGTCAAGTAAATTTTGAAGTTCACTGGCAGATTCAGTTCTGACTGAATTCATGCCGAATCAACAATTGAACGAACGTCATTGTAACGTGACATTAACGCTTTCCATGCTAATTTAAACCCAAAATCCAAACAATCAATTTTGTCAAGTACCATTTTTGCTAGATATTCCAACGATCCATCGAAAAAAAAAAAAAATCTACTATTCCAAGTGATCAGACGTTTGTTTATTTTTCTCTGATTTGAAAATTTTAAAACATAATTTGAATTCGATTTTGTGAAATAAATATTATAATTTAATATTTAATATTATTAACTATGTACTATGTGTTGTGTAAATATTAGTGTTTGGTGAATAAGTTTTTAAACAGTGTAAATATTAATTTGACAATAGTGTAAATATTAATTTGACATTGCCATTTCTATTTCTTTCTCTTGTTCTGTTATTGTGTTAATATCATAATATGGAATGCGGTAAATGCAGCTTGGCGTTTACTAATAATCAAATGATTAGCTGCTCTGGATTTTGTAGTAACACTTTCCACTATGGATGCGCTGAGGTTGATCGTGTTGCATATAATCTAACTTTGAAATGCCCAAATATCATGTGGTTCTGCTGCGATTGCCGTGACCTTTTAAGAAATAAAGCATTTCTTAAATTAATTAAACATAATTTGAGTGATGATAATGCTCAGCATTCCTTCATTGAAAAGTTGCTTGATGAAGTTTCCTCGCTTAAACAAAAGATCGGCATGATTTTGGATTGTTTACCTCAGTTGAGATCAACTAATGTTATTACATCTATGCCTTTAAATTCCTCTGTAGGTGTGAATGAAGATTTAGCTATGGTTACATCGCCTTTAACCAATGACGACGATTAAAATCCAGTATTTTCCAGTCCTACTAATTTCGGTGCTTCTTGTACGACATTTGCTGAAGTGGTAAAAAATCCTGTAGTTGTGCCTGTTGCAGCATCGAATGCACTTGCTTCTCGTAGTGGTGCTCCGGATCAACCAAGCAAATGTATGAATGCTAGTGAAGTTGGAGTTAAAGCTTTACAGCGCGTAGTCACTAAATCTATTTGTGGTACTAAAAATGTTCCGAATAATTTTGGTATACAAACGGTTACTCCAATGTTTTGGATACATATTTCAAGATTTGCTTCTAATACTCCTGAGGACGACATCCTGGCTATGGCAAAAACTTGTTTAGATACAGATAACTGTAAAATTTCTAAATTAGTCCCAAAGAATCACAATCTGAATGAATTGGAATATGTGTGCTTCAAATTGGGGTTTAAGGTAGAATTGCGTGGTAAGGCTCTGGATCCTGCTACTTGGCCAATTGGTATTTTGGTTAGAAAATTTGACAAAAAAAATTTTCGCCCATCTCTAACTCCACGTGTGAAATTTCGGATACCAATCGATGAAGCTAATCAAGCTGTTCCAGGTGATAGTTTGCAGGTACATAATAATTCTTGTTTAAAGTTTGGTCATTTGAATGTGCGCAGCTTGGTAAAACATTTTGATGACATAACTATTATTTTACAAACATATCAATTTGATATTCTTGCCTTGACTGAGACTTTGCTTAGTAGTAAGATTTCTAACAAGTCGCTTCAAATTAATAATTATAAACTGCTACGATCTGATCGAATAAATAATAATTGGGGTGGAGTTGGTCTTTATTTTTGGGCCACTTTTAAGGTTAAAAAAATATTCTCTGGTTCTTTGGGTAAAGTAGAATATTTAGCATCTGAACTTACTGGGAGTTTTGGTAAAATTTTAATTTTAGTTATTTACAACCCACCTCCTGCTTGTAGTAATGATATTAACAGTTTACAAATAATTTTTGCTGAATACCTAATAAGCTATGAAAAGATTTTCTGCTGTGGTGATTTTAACTTCAATATGATGGTTAATAATCAACTAGAAGCTTGTTTGAATTTGCATAATTTATGTTATTTACCTTATAGACCCACTAGGATCAACAGTATTTTGGATCTGATAATTTTGTACGTACCTGATAGACATAATATTATTTCATTTGGCCAGGCTGCTGTTCCTGCTATTTCTGATCATGATTTGATTTTTGCATCTTATAAGTTTTCTCGTACTAGGGATCAAATTTCTTATACTGTTGTTCCTGATTATAAAGCTATCAATCACGAGCATTTTGTAAATAATTTCTTTTCGTTAGATTGGTTTAATATGTACAACTATTCCGATGTGAGTGACATCCTTGATATATTTAATTCAAATTTCTTACATTTAGATTTAGCTTGTGTACCCCGGAAAAGTATCATTAATAAATGCCCTACTGCACCGTGGTTATTATTATTATTATTATTATTGGGGCCATGCGGGCGATCAGCCACTTCGCACTGCGACCTAAAAGTTCTATTGTGCTGGCCCCTGCTTAATTATCCGTCCAGTCAATATTCAGGTTCTTAATGAACCTGACAATACTGCCTCCCGGTACGTGATACATACTATCTGGGCATATTGCTCTCCCTCCTAGATGTTTACTACAGCATGTTGTTCCGCTAGAAAGACGGTAGCATTGGAGCTCAAGGACCTCGAGAGGGTTGTGCCACTCCCGTATATTCCTACTCCTGCCCCGTATTCCGTTTGATTTTACTCTTACGAGTTGCTGGGAATTGCAAATCACCTGTAGGTCACCCAGCTTTACTACAGGAAGGCTAAAAATAAAACTGGAGGGTGCCTGGTATCCAGAGTCCGCATATTTTGGGCTGATTAACCTATCAGCCATTCATCTTTCGGCATATGCTGTTCCACCTTAGATTAGGGTTTTTTGTCAAGGTTTTCTCCTTTAGCGCCGTACTTTAGCCTGTGCCAAATGGCCTAAAATGTGCCAAGTGGCCTTAGTTACCAGTGGTTGCCACGAGGAGGCAGTACGTACACTTGCAAATTGTGCACAGGTTACCCCTTACACAATTGTACCCATCACGCAGCTGCCTAATGACAAGACCAGAACAGCTCACGTGATGCGCACCCTACTGGAAGGTTACGGAGCTGGTAGATTAATCTACTCAACTTTGATCCCCCCATCCAATAGACGCCAAACCACCCTGCACCGTGGTTAAATCCATATATATTAAATTTAATGAAATGTAGGGATTTGGCTCATAAAAAATATAAATTGTATGGGTTGGATGCTGATTTGACAGCTTTTAAATTTTTTAGGAATAAAACTGTTAAAGGCATCAATCAAGCTAAACAAAAATTTTATTTTCAGAATGCTCATAACTCTAAGACAACGTGGAATAATTTAAAAAAACTAGGTGTTTCAAGCTCTACAGGTGATGCAGCCATTGTATTTTCTGCGGAACAAATCTTGTCTGGGATTTGTAATATTTGTGATTCTACTGGGGTTTTGCCTTTACCTGATATTGATTTCTGTAGTTCTGAAAATGATGCCTTTGTATTTGATTGCGTTGATGAATTTATAGTGTTGAATGCGATTCGTGCAATTAAATCAGATTCGAAAGCTTATGATATGGTAGACTTCAAGGTAGTAAAATTATTTATTGATCTGTTCCTGCCTCTTATAACATTCATTATAAATCAATGTTTGACAAAGTCTGTGTTTCCTGATTTATGGAAGATAGCTTCTATCACACCACTACCTAAAAAAGGATGTTATTTCTGGTATTGGTGATATACGTCCAATTAGTATTTTGTCTGCTCTATCTAAGGTCTTGGAAAAAGTTATGCAATTGCAGATCCAGGAGCACCTTAATAAATTTGATTTTCTTTGTAAATATCAATCCGGGTACAAATCCGGCTGTAGCACTACTACAGCCCTTGTACATATTGTTGATGATCTGTCGTCTACCTTAGACAGTAGAAATTCGATGGCTATTTTGGTGCTCTTGGATTTTTCTAAGGCATTTGATTGTGTTAATCATATCCAGTTGTTACAGAAGCTATATTTGTATTATAAGTTTTCCAATTCTGCGATTATGTTGATGCATTCGTATTTATGTAATCGTAAGCAGTTTGTGAGGTGTGGTGATGATCATTCTTGTATTGCGGGGATACTTGCTGGAGTGCCTCAGGGATACTTATACTTCGTTAATAAAAAATCTATTACTATTACTATTACTATTATCCATATTGGGTCCTTTGTTATTTTCTATTTATATAAATGATCTATCATGGCGAATCCTAAATTGTCGGTTTCATCTGTATGCCGACGATTTGCAACTGTATATTGGTGGTAACTTATCAGAATTGAATGAAATTGTTTTGCGACTTAATTCTGACCTTAGAAATATTTCTTTATGGGCCAAGAATAATTCACTTTCAATTAATCCAGGTAAAAGTAAAGCATTGTTTCTTTCTAGAAATACTTCTCTTAATATTAGACCTGTGCTTTACTTGGACAGTGATATCATCTCATTTGTTCCAACATTAAACAATTTAGGGCTTATACTGAACTCAAATCTTACTTGGAACGACCATGTGCGCTCCTTGTGCCAGCGTATTAATTATAGCTTGTACACGCTTAGGTTGATAAAAAAGTTTTGCCCTGTTAACTTAAGAATTTATTTAATTAAAAGCTTGGTTGTACCCATTTTCAGCTATTGTGATGTAATTTATAACAAATGTGATAGTTCCTCAAGACGTATACTTGAGGTTACATTTAATAATTGTACTCGATATATTTATGATCCTAGAAAGTTTGATCATATCTCTGAGTATAAAGATATAATTCTTGGATGCGACTTGTTTCAATTTTACTGCTATAGGACTGCCGTTTTTATGTTTCGTATAGTTAAATCGGGCATGCCATTGTATTTGCATGAAAAATTAAATTTTTCCCAGTCACTGCGCACAAAGAATGTTAACTTGCCTGTTAACAGAACTAATGTTAGGAATAATTCAGCATTGATAAATGCAATTATCACCTGGAACAGCTTGCCTTTGGAGCTAAAATTCATCAGCTCTCTAGGCTTATTTAAAAAGGGTCTGTTTAAATTGATAACTGAACATCGATAATATTTGTAAATATGATTGTTATTCAAAAGCTTCGGCTTATTTAACATTTTAATAAAATATTACTATTACTATTACTATTACTAAATAATGAAATTTCTCAATATCGGAGATATTTTTATTCTTCATGATCATTCTCGAAAAGGTATCACGAAGCTTTATCCACTTTTCTTTATCGCCATTAAATCGCGGCAATTTAATTTTAGATAAATAATGAGAATTTACCGACAAATTTGGTTGCGCATTCAAAACATTACTACATAACTGCAACTCCGATACACTACACTTAAACTGTTGCGCTTCTGGTCGAGAATCCACCACGTTGAAATCCACACAATCAAATGAAGTGCAGTTTAAAGATATTTATTAGCAAATTATGAAAAACATCACAGTATACAAAACGATCAATCAAATTGAATAATTGACTCAAGACTTGAACAAACAACAAAAAAAATGTAAGTCATTTAATTAATACATAAATAAAGTATAAAATGATCCTTTTTAAACTAAACACAATTTCGAAGCATATTGTTCAACACCACAATAAACATGACAAAATCCTTTCATTATTATAAAACAGTGCTGTGTGTCGTATTTTAAAGTACATAACTCATATTTTTCAATTGTTGTTGTTGTTGTATATAATATCCATATTTTAAAATATAATAATCTTATATAAATTATAATATTTTAACAAGATCCTTGGTAAGTTGTAAACATGATCCAATTAAATTAAGTAAAACAAGCAAAATTATATCCTTTTTATGTTTTGTATTTATGAATATATTTACTCGTGTACAGTGTTTTACAGAGATGATGAAGAATAGTTAGGAGTAGTGTGTATCATGATGATATAAAATTGTATATCACAATACAATGGATTTTAATTTATAGGACTTTTCTTTTTTTTTGTTGTAAATTGTCGGTACTTTTTTTATTTTTTGTGTTGTTGTTAAATAAAAGATAAAACTTAGTAATGATTTATTTAAAAAAAAAAAGTTGTGAAAACATTAAGAAACTTAATGGGTGTAAAGTAAAATTTATAATGGTTAGCAGGGGAAGGATTTTTATTGAAAACATTTTGTGATACCCCAGATATTGTATATGGATATACGATAAATAATAATAATAGAGTTAGATAAGGTAACCATATTATTATTATTATCCAAGATTATAATGTTGGGTTATGTTCAACAATTGTTGGAATATTTAATTAGAATTCTCTTCTTTTGATTTATGACTATCATTAGGATTGGCTTCTGTAAGTATTAATTATATTGAAAATGTGATGACGATAAAAGTTAAAAGGAATTTATCGTATAATACCTTAGATTTCACTATTTAAATTAATCAAAGTGTTTTTGAACTTTTGAATTTCCGAAACTAATTTAAATAAATTTTTATCCAGAAGGTAAATTATCAATACAAAAAGTTGGTTTAAGAAAATATTTCTTAGAAGTTTCTTGTTAAGGGAATTAAGCGTTACCAACTGACCAAAATGAATTTTGATACCGTCACATATTGAATTATCGTGCAAATACCCCGAATATTAAATGCAGTTTGCTTTGGCATTTTAACTTTGACTTTGAAATTGCAGACGGTACAATTGCAATGGTACTTAATGAAGGCCAACATAAAAGGGGACAGATTCAGGACAACTATTGATCCTAATAAGTTACGTTCGAACCACAACGGCGCTTTGAATTCAAATGGTTTGGATGTAGATTCAAACAACACAATAAATATATTTCTTGGAAGAATGTATGCCATGTCGTAGTAAATAGAGGAACGTCAGACATATTAAAACATGTCAGTAATGACTGAAATGTAAGTTCTGACACTTCATTTTAAGTACAAATTTTATTCTACAAAATTTAAATAATTTCTACAATATCCACATCCGCATCCACATATACACATCCACATCCACAGCCACTTCCACACCCACATATACACATCCACATCCACAGCCACTTCCACATCCACATCGACATCCACATCCACATCCACATCCACATCCACATCCACATCCACATCCACATCCACATCCACATCCACATCCACATCCACATCCACATCCACATCCACATCCACATCCACATCCACATCCACATCCACATCCACATCCACATCCACATCCACATCCACATCCACATCCACATCCACATCCACATCCACATCCACATCCACATCCACATCCACATCCACATCCACATCCACATCCACATCCACATCCACATCCACATCCACATCCACATCCACATCCACATCCACATCCACATCCACATCCACATCCACATCCACATCCACATCCACATCCACATCCACATCCACATCCACATCCACATCCACATCCACATCCACATCCACATCCACATCCACATCCACATCCACATCCACATCCACATCCACATCCACATCCACATCCACATCCACATCCACATCCACATCCACATCCACATCCACATCCACATCCACATCCACATCCACATCCACATCCACATCCACATCCACATCCACATCCACATCCACATCCACATCCACATCCACATCCACATCCACATCCACATCTTGTGGGATAATCTCAAAAAATTTACTTTATCACGATCCAGATTTATACGTATAACTCATACATTTACAGAACATTGCAATACAAAATTCAAATAAATTTCAAAATCTATAAATACATATATAAATTTCGAATAATCCTAAAAAGGTTGAAAAATTAAGGAAATCTTTCTTTCAGAAAAATTCGAATTATCTCTATATTATGTGAATCTGATTGATGTCGAATATTTTCAATAATACCGAAAAATCTGGATATTAATGAATAATTTCGGAAGGCATGTAAAAATCTAGAAATATCGTCTAAATATCGAACAATGTGTCAAGTAGCTTAATGTTAGTAATACTACTAAGCAAAATGATACTAAGCAAGTTAGAACTAAGCTCAACAAAACGATATGCAAAAAGAATGAAACCTTCAAATAGTACCGGATAATTTCGAAAATATCGAACAATCATATTCTTAGATCATACACTGACAAAAATATTCCATTCATTTTGATAATAAATGTTCGTTTAAATCTTAATAACACTTTCATTATTATAGTGACAAATAATGTTAACATGTATAATAATATTTTTAGATTAAACGAAATATTATTAAAATGATAAATAATGTATTGTTGAGCTACGTAAATTTTAAAAACATTTTCGAAATGAAATTGTTTTATCAAATGTATAATATAATTTAAAATAAAATTATCAAAATGACAAATTTTTTTCTCCTTGAAAAATTAACCAAAAATTTAAAATTTTAAAATTTATCATAAATTTGATAATATTATTGTTATAATAATTGTTTTAAAAGTATGTCTTTTTATTGATATGATAATATTTAGTCGATATAATAAAATGTAAGGTATTTCATTCCAATTATAAACATAATAAATTATTGATGTTGTCGTGGTCCAAAGGTTTTTTTTTTCTATTATATATATAATTTTACCAAATTGTTGGTCTTTGACCTCATATAGAATTGTTTTTGGTTAAATATCATGAAATATTGGACTAAACCGTAACCATCGTGTGTTCAAAAAAAATCTGAGGTA
This sequence comes from Tipula vernalis, assembly GCA_958295665.1. NCBI lineage: Eukaryota > Metazoa > Arthropoda > Insecta > Diptera > Tipulidae > Tipula > Tipula vernalis. Next base: position 346,885,908 of record OY282560.1, read on the forward strand.
CCACAATTCGGTTTGTTTATATCGTAAAGTGAGATTTTCTGTTCTGTTTATATGTATTAGGTAACAGTATAGGTATAATCTTCGATTCATTTTGAAAATAAATGTTCATTAAATCTTGATAATAATTTCATTATTAAAGTGACAAATAATTTTAACATGCATAATTTTTATATTAAACTAAATATTATTAAATTGATAAACAACTATTGTTGAACTGTGTAAGTTTTGCAAATTCGAAGCGAACAAAAATTTTATTTGACTTTAAAATAAAATTATCATAATAAAAATTTTTCTTATTATTAATTTGATAATATTATATCCGTTCTTGAGCGCCACCCTTATGGCTAAACTGTTCCACCCTCATTTAGGAAGAATAAATAGTAAGCAGTGCTCTACATTCGACGACCTGCACATACTTAATCACAAATCACGTAGGTCAATAACCTACATAAGTAAATGAGGCAACACCAATAAGAAAATCAAGTGATAAATAAAAATTAAAAATCACGAAATATAATAGCCCGAAAAAGTTACTATAATGCACCATCGAGGAAACAATGACCATGATTTTTCCTTGGAAACAAAAAATTACAGGAAAATTATTTTACGTTTCTTACAACAAAAAGCAAATTTTAAGTTTTTCTTCTCTTGAAATTAATTATTATCGAGAAGGATCCTTGTAAGAATGTGTGATACTGTTCCATCACGGTGTATGTATATGCAATGCCTATTTGTATAGTTAATTCGTCAATATGTATTAATATCTGAAAAATCCTAATAAAAAATTCTCAATATAATGATATTTTGTAAAAAAAATCAGCTGTCAATCATTATCGTTGAAAAATTATACAACGAAGTAAATTATAAATTGCCGTTGAAATAAAGCGTTGATATAACTTCAAGAGGAAGAGACAAAGTATATATTTTCTTGACATTAAAATAGAAAATCATTTGGTTCCATCCACGTTTAATTTTTTAACAATATTTTGTTTTATTGTTGGTAACATTAAAATAAAAGCAAAATAATAAATTGCTTTGTGTTGTACCTATTCCTTTCTAGTAACTTTGATTTAATGCCTTTTCTCTCTCGAAATTAAGTATTAACACTAGAACTACCGACTGGTCAAAATGACCGGTTCTAGTGTTAATATCAAGACGGATGGTAAGGTATGTTATATTTATTCCATTTTAGAAGGGAAATGTGGCATAAAATACGAGTATGCCGCATTTTTTTAGGAGCCATATAGTCGCTATCATCGCGATTTATCGAATGTGAAAAAAATAATTTTTAGAACTCGGTAAAATACAGCGGCAAATCGTGGAGTTTCTGGCTTTAATAGCATAGATGATGGTTCTGGCAAAGTTTGGAATAATATGTGCGTTTTTCTTAATGTTACTTAGTTAAATTATCGAATATTTTTTGCCGTCCTAAAAAGGAAATTTTCACATTCGATAGTTTGCTGTGGTAACGACGATATGATCGAATGAGATAATATTTTACTAGATATGTGTATCTTGTTGTTCATTTTTTTCGCCTATAATTTACCGTTAATTAAATATTGAAAAACAAGTTAAAACAGGGTTTACACTTAAAATTTTATTTTTTCAATTTGAATTTTTGCCTGTTTCTTCAAAAATCTATAGTATTTTTGTTCGATAATTGATTTAACACTAAAATATGAGTAAACCTTTAAAGACACTACTATCGCATTTTTTTACGAGAACGGAATGTAGTTTTGTTTTAACTTGCCCAAGCCAAAATAAAAAAGGTAAGGCATTCTTGTAGAATATTCATATTGTCATTGAATTGAATTTTAAGTTTTTATTCTGCAGTAAAACAAAATAGTCATAAAATTATATTAAATTATTGTATATACATATGTATATTATTCTGGAAAAACCCAATTATTATAATAATTATTGATGCACCTGATAATAACTATTGCAAATGATAATAATTATTATAAATGATAAATATTTATCATCAAACGGATCTAAAATAACGGTACTTTTTACGTGACTATCTATTTTATTTATTCTTTTTCCTTTGTAACTCTTGTTGATCGGACGTGTAGTTTTGGCTATCGTGTCGTTTTTTTTTGTTAATTTTTTTTGAATAACAATAGTAATGAGTGATTTGTTGAAACTATTGATTCACAATGTAAAAATAAATAAAAGTGTAGTTTATGATTATAAAACTGTTGAAAAGTTTGTAGGTGAGTGGTTTAAAAATAATAATTAAAATGTTTAGTGTGGTTATGTTGGAAAATAAAATGTTGCATTTGTTTTCTGCAAAAAATATGCCCTAACCTCTTTTAAAAAATGTGCGAATTCTTAACCTAGTTAAAAAGTTTTATTTTGTGCTTTGTGAAAAGTAACGTAAACACTTTGTGAAAAGTATTATATAGTTTCCATTAGATATCATGATTTGATGGATTAATCTTTTGCGCGTCTCCAAAAAAAAATTTCAATCGGTTTGCAATTTTTCGTATAATACTTTATCAAAATGATAAAATTTGATGCTTTTATACGTGTAGCTCCTTTTTAGACAAACACGCGGCTTTTAAGGTTAAGTACAATTTCGCACGATTTTTAAAAAATCCATTTATTATATTATTATATAATTATTATACATAATAAGTTTTTATTAATTTCTTTTAGAAAATTCAATTGATTAACAAGCGCTTTGTGAAATTAGTTATCCGTATTTAAATTATTTTTTCTCCAAAGTATGTATTCTATATAAGTCGGTATTCTAATGACGACGATTTTCAAATTAACAAAATATTAATTCCTTCACCAATAAGTTATCATGAAATGCAGCCAGTAAACAAAAATTCAATAATAAACGATTCTTCGACAAAATATGAAGCTAGCCCTGAAATAACTGAAGAAGCCGCAAATCAAGTTTTACAACTTCTAGAAAACTGGGGATTTAGGTTTTTACATCAACTATTTTTAGGTAAAATATATTTTCTTCTTAATAAAATTGTTCATCCTATTAACTTTTTTTTTATTTATCTAACTTTCTCTTTTTAGCTGAACGGATAGATATCGAGGCTCCTAAAATATTAACTACAGAACATTTGTTAAATTTGTGTTCCCATGGTAAAATGCAATTGGGAATAGCAATTAGATTTGAACCACACTTGAAAATCTTATCTTGGCAGATAAGGCAATGTTCACGCGTAGAATGCTGAAATATCTAAAAAGAAAATGAACATAAATTGAAATATTTTACTAATTAATAATCAACAAGAATTGCATTGGCACTTACCGCATAAACAAAAATTTCATTGTTATTGTTTCTGTTTTTGTGCTTGTCAAATGCATATCGATCTATATTATCGACGCCAGGGAATTGCCACCTTGAAATTTATACAAATATGCATTCGATGTTAATTTTTAATCACCACATCATTTAATGAATTTGAATTTCGCGCTTGTTTATTATTATCTAATTTAAAACAATTTGTTGAATTAATTTCTTATGCATGACAATCAAGAAATTAATAATTTTTCTTCCTTCTGATCGAGACCGCCGAATGGACAAGAGCTTTTTTTTTGGTAAAATCTATTATTTTCATAATTTTTCTTATATTAAAATAAATTTATATATTTAATCTTAAATAAAGAATATTTTTATTTGTGGATTCAAATTTATTTGTGTAAGCTAATCATATACCCCTTTTTTTCTAAGTGAAAGTGATTACCGAGGACTTTACTTTTTTCCTTTTTTTCTCTTTGAAAAGTGTTGTGCAAATTGGTTCAATAATAGTACCCCCTTGTTTGCCCTTCAACAAAACATTTTGGTGCCGAAACCCGGGAATCGCACGTTTGTGTTTTATCATCAAAAAAACGTGTCGATTCATTTTTTTTTATTTGTTTATTTTTTCTTCATATATCAACTGGATACATAAACTCGAACCTCGTGTAACGTTTTTTGCAATATCGCGTACAATCAGTGTTTGTTTCTTACAATCAGTGCATTATTAAATTCAGTGAAATTATTCAATTAAGTGCTTTTCATCTTACACTTTACTACTAAATTCTACTGTATTCGAATAATCCGAAATGGCTGACTTAGCAACATTGGTAAGACGGCGCGGCATAATAAAATCAACGGTGACCAATATAAAAAAATTCGTGGACAAAATCAATAATGAATTAGAAAATGGTCAAGCCATAAACCGTGAGCAGCTCGAGACACGTGCAGAAAAACTAAACGAAGCATGGACCGAATTCCATGATATCGAAACTCAAATACTTCTTGTCGATGGCCAAATATCAGAAGCGGAAGAATTTGAAGAGAAATACTTTGAAACTAAATCAACCCTTAAGCGTATTTTTAATATAAAAAATCCAAGCCTCACACCTGTTCCAAATATTCTAGCGGGTGATAGAAGTACAACTGTTTTCGCTGATCGCTCATTCTACCAAACCAATGAACTACGTTTGCCTCGTGTTTCGATCGAATCATTTAGTGGAGATTATTCGAAGTGGCCGTCGTTTTCAGATCAATTCACAACAGCTGTACATGAAAATGAATCGCTTTCCAGAATTCATAAATTTCAATATCTCAAAGGATTATTGAGAGGTGATGCTGCGAATTTAATTCGTCATTTGCCAATGACAGAGGCCAATTACGAACAGGCATGGGAAAAATTGCAGAAAAGGTACAACAAGAAAAAGTCCATCGTAAAAGATTTAATCGAATTGTTCCTGGGACAACCAGCAATGAGACAGTGTTCACCTAAGCAATTAAGATTGTTATGCGATACATCCGATGAAGTACTAAGAGGTTTAGCAGCTTTAGGAAAGGAATGGACAAGCCGCGACCCCTGGTTGATCCACATTATCGTGAAGAAACTAGATGCGGAGACTCAGCAGTTATGGGCACAGCACGTAAATGATATCGACGTTCCAATTATTGACCAATTATTAAATTTCTTGACAGATAGATGTGACGCTCTGGAATCCTGCTCATCAGTGAAGTCAAACACGCCTTTCCGCCAGAATACAGAAAGCAAATCACACAACGCTACCGTTGATCGCATAGGATGCTCAATGTGCAAAAAGGGTCATCTTCTTCATCATTGTTTCAGTTTTAAACGACTAAAAATTCCGGATCGAAGACAATTTTTAGAAGACAACAAGCTGTGCATTAATTGTCTCCAGCCGAATCACGATGTTAAAACTTGTCAGAATAGTAAAAGATGTTTTATTTGTCATAAAATGCATCATACACTGATTCACGTTAAAGGAACAGAAACCAAAAATGAATCGAAAACATCAGAGACCTTTCTCACTGCACTCAGCACAAATCCAATTGAACCTGCTCTTTCGTCCATGAATAACGACTTCCCAATCAACAATACCAATATTTCTCCAATCAACAATACCAGTGTTTCTTCAATCAACAATACCAATATTTCTCCAATCAACAATACCAGTGTTTCTTCAATCAACAATAACAGTATATCTTCAATCAACAATAAAATTAATCCTGTTAATGATGAAACTTCTGCAATCAACATCTCCTCTCTGAACTCAAACTCAACCATTTCTTTGTTGCAAAATTCCAATTCGCACCCACAGTCTCGAAACGGTGAAAATATCATACATTCCGCCAGCTCGTCTAATTCCTCAAATCTGTACAAAACACTATTGTCTACCATTTTAGTCAACATCTCCGATTCCCTTGGTAAACTACATACTATTAGAGCCTTACTCGACTCTGGGTCGCAGTCTACCTTCATCAGTGAAAGTTGCGTGCAAAGAATTGGGATTCCTCGAAAATATGCTCGCTTTGCTGTTAATGGGCTTGGAGCTAAAAAAGCTGGTTTTACAAGAGGAGCTGTCGAACTCAAGCTACGTTCAAGATATGAGAAAGATACATGTGTTCTTGTAAATGCCTTTATTCTAGCGCAATTAACATCCCAGCTGCCATCACACAATATAGTCATCACACACTGGACTAGATTAAAGGACTTGCAATTGGCAGATCCAGTATTCAACACACCAGGCGAAATAGACATGATTTTGGGTAATGACATATTCTTCGAAATAATCAAGCCGGAACAACTTAAAATTGAAGCAGGCTTGTTTGCACATCAAACTTGTTTCGGATGGATGATTGGAGGTAAATACAACCAACCTCCGCAAAATTCATGTATATCAGGATTTCACACTAACATCATAAACAACGACTTCGAATTGAAAATTCTTCAACAGTTCTGGGAGCTGGAGGAATTAAAATCAGACAACAAACGCTCGGCCGAAGAAGACTACTGCGAAACTCATTATAAGCAAACCACAACACGGGATCAAAATGGACGATATGTTGTTCGCCTTCCTTTTAAAGAGGACATTAAAACCAGCGCACTTGGAGCATCAGTTAACATGGCTATGAAACGGCAACTCGCAATGGAGAGACGATTTGCTAAAAACGATAACCTTCGAGAAAATTATGTCAACTTCATGGAAGAATACAAATCCCTGAACCATATGACCGCGATTGCTGAAACGAAAGTCCCATCACCTCAAAATCAGTTCTACCTGCCACATCACGCCGTTTTGAAGGAAGCCAGCTCCACCACTAAACTCCGAGTCGTATTTGACGGATCCTGTAAAAGCTCATCTGGTTTTTCGCTAAACGACACATTACTTGTAGGACCGACAATCCAGAAAGATTTAATGGCAATTCTTCTTCGTTATAGGACCAGTGCAGTGGCAGTGTCTGCTGATATAGAAAAAATGTATCGTCAGGTGTTACTCCATCCTGATGACCGCGATTCTCAACGAATAGTGTGGAGAAATAATGCTAACGAGAAAATGCAGCATTTTCAACTCAACACCGTAACTTACGGAACTTCAAGCGCAGCTTTTCTAGCAGTTAGAACGCTACAGCAACTAGCCATGGATTACCAATCAATTTATCCGCAAGCTACCTCCATTCTCTTGGAAAACTTCTATGTAGACGACATGCTTACAGGTTGTGAAAACACTCAACAAGCAACCAATATCTATGATAGCATGTCCGCCCTATTAGCTGAAGGTGGATTTAAAATTAGGAAATGGATGTCAAACGATCAACAATTTTTAAAGAATATCCCACCAGAGGACTGTGAATCATCGATTTTGGAGCTGGATACAAATTCTACCATCAAAACTCTCGGCTGTCACTGGAATCCAATTCACGATACATTTTCTTTTCGCGTAAACTTGCCTATTACTGAAAAAACCACCAAGCGAGCACTATTATCGCAGGCAGCAAGCATTTTTGATCCAATGGGATGGCTTTCTCCACTTACCATCTCTATAAAAATATTGTTTCAAAGTTTATGGCTACAAGGAATTACTTGGGATGACGAACTACCCCTAAATATTGCAAACAAATGGACTAAAATCAAAAATGGCTTAAAGGAAATAGAATCCATTGAAATTCCACGGTACCTGATGACCTCCGCCAACTCAAATAACATGCAGCTACATGCTTTCTCAGACGCTTCGGAACTAGCTTATGGAGCAGTGATCTATTCAAGAGTCAAAGATGAAAATGGAATTGTGCACATCCGATTACTAGCCGCAAAAACAAAGGTCGCACCTATTAAACAAGTGTCCTTGCCGCGATTGGAGTTGTGTGCAGCTTTACTATTATGTCGTCTAATAAAGTACATCGCCAAATATTTAGAAATCGAAATTGCATCAATTCACGCATACACCGATTCATCAATTGTTCTGGCTTGGCTGGATGATCATCCCAGGAGATGGAAAAATTTTATAGCCAATCGCACCTCAGAAATTTTGGAATATATTCCCAGACAACATTGGTTACATATTCCGTCTAAACAAAATCCGGCCGATTTGGCATCTCGTGGTTTAAGTCCTGCTGAATTGGTAAAAAATCTTTTGTGGTGGAATGGTCCCGATTTTTTAACAAATATTCATAACAATTATACAATCAGTTCTGTCAACACTTCACCCAAAGATTATGAACGAACTGATCTAGAGGAAAGAAACAGTTATAAAAATTGTCACATTGAACTTTGCAATTTGGATGTAGTCTCAGTGTTATTTAACCGTTTTTCATCAATTAATAAAATTTACAGAATTATAGCTTACATTTATAGATTTACAATCAATGCCAGGATGAAGTCTAACAGAAATGCAAAAGGAAAAAAAAACCACCGAAATATACCTCAACCAACAGTCGATGAAATCAAGCATGCCGAGATAACTTGCATAAGATGGGCTCAAACCCAATCATTTACAAACGACTTAAAACTAATCAATTCCAAAGAAGGTATATCGAAGCGTAGCAAATTATTACCACTAACACCTTTCTTAGACACTACCGGCATATTAAGAGTTGGAGGGCGAATCGAAAATTCTACGTGTTCATTCGACACTAAGCATCCCGTTATACTCCCAAAGGACCATTTATTAAGCAAACTAATAATTGATGACTTTCATAAGCAAAATCTTCATGCCGGACCTGCATTATTAATAAGCCTACTTCGCCAACGATTTTGGATTATCGGTTGCAGGAATATGGTCAGACACTATGTAGCGAAATGTCTAATTTGCTTCAAACAAAAAAGATTACACAATGAGCAGTTAATGGGTAACTTACCTAAAGTTAGAGTTAACTCAGGACGCCCGTTTCTTCACACAGGAGTCGATTATGCCGGGCCATTATATTTACGGGAACGATCTGGGCGTGGTCAGTGCAGGGTAACAAAGGGTTACATTGCCTTATTTATATGTATGTCCGTAAAGGCAGTCCACATCGAACTCGTGAGTGACATGACTACTGATTGCTTTATCGCTGCACTCAAGCGATTCATATCTCGTCGAGGTATACCCTTGCAAATCTACTCAGACAATGGCAGCAATTTCGTTGGCAGTCGCAGTGAACTAAATGAACTATACGAACTTTTTAAAAACGAAGGCAATTTTAAACTAATATGTAATTTTCTTACCCCACAGAGAATCAATTTTGTTTTCAATCCAGCACATGCTCCTCACTTTGGTGGTTTGTGGGAGGCCAACATAAAATCTGTCAAGCATCATCTTAAACGAGTCATTGGAAATTCACATCTTACATTTGAGGAAATGACTACGCTATTGGCCCAGATAGAAGCAGTTTTAAATTCAAGGCCTTTATGTAGCCTCTCCGAAGATGCATCATCATACGACGTGCTCACACCAGCTCATTTTTTGATTGGAGAATCAATGAAGGCAATTCCGGAACCCGATTTAAGTCACATCAACACATCGCGCCTCTCAAAATGGCAAAATATTCAGAATAGAACTCAAGGCTTTTGGAAGGCATGGCAACGAGATTACCTTACTACTCTAAACCAACGAAACAAATGGAAAACCAAAACGAAAAATTTAGCATTAGACCAGCTGGTACTAATTCAAGAAGAGAACGTTCCTCAATTACATTGGCTAACCGGACGAATTCAACAATTACATCATGGCAAGGATGGTTTAATCCGCGTTGCCACAGTACGTACTGCAAACGGCCAGCTTAAACGACCAATAGTTAAGCTGATTCCATTACCTATAGATGACAACAGTGACAAAGGCTGAGATGAGCCATACCAAAACATCACAACGTATAACAACAACAATAAGTAAAACACAATCATGTATTATGTTTAGTTTGAATTTTTTTTTTTTTCTCAATTTTAATACACACTTGAATTATATAATTATTTGTACATAGATTTATACACTAATCACAAAATTACTAACTAAATGTTCACAATATGTAAACAAAATTGCTCTTACCATAACAGAACAATACTCGCCGATGAGATAGCGCTGTCGGATAAGGTTTAATTTATCTTCATTTCCTTTTTGGGGGCAGTATGTTCACGCGTAGAATGCTGAAATATCTAAAAAGAAAATGAACATAAATTGAAATATTTTACTAATTAATAATCAACAAGAATTGCATTGGCACTTACCGCATAAACAAAAATTTCATTGTTATTGTTTCTGTTTTTGTGCTTGTCAAATGCATATCGATCTATATTATCGACGCCAGGGAATTGCCACCTTGAAATTTATACAAATATGCATTCGATGTTAATTTTTAATCACCACATCATTTAATGAATTTGAATTTCGCGCTTGTTTATTATTATCTAATTTAAAACAATTTGTTGAATTAATTTCTTATGCATGACAATCAAGAAATTAATAATTTTTCTTCCTTCTGATCGAGACCGCCGAATGGACAAGAGCTTTTTTTTTGGTAAAATCTATTATTTTCATAATTTTTCTTATATTAAAATAAATTTATATATTTAATCTTAAATAAAGAATATTTTTATTTGTGGATTCAAATTTATTTGTGTAAGCTAATCATATACCCCTTTTTTTCTAAGTGAAAGTGATTACCGAGGACTTTACTTTTTTCCTTTTTTTCTCTTTGAAAAGTGTTGTGCAAATTGGTTCAATAATAGTACCCCCTTGTTTGCCCTTCAACAAAACAGGCAATGTTCAACCATTTCTTCTGAATCTACAATGACTGGTGATGAAGTTTCAAGAAAAGATGTTCCCTTGCCCTTCATTTTGCGGGATTCTCCTAAGGGCCTTTTGATTTTGAAATATTATAATACTCATGATAAATTAATTGATCCATGCAGGACATCTATATTAGATATTATAAACAATTTTTTAATTAAAAATGAAATAAAAATGTCAAGCGACTTAGCGAATAACATTTCCCAGCAATTCATTCATGAATTTCCCAAAGAAGACTTAGTAAGTTGAATAAAATGTTAAATATGGATAAATAAATAAAGTTTAATTTTATGTAATTGTATTGCAGAACATGTATTACATTAAGCAACTTGGAAAACCAGCAATCTCTAAAGTGTCAGCCAAATATTACAACGCCCGAAGAAAACTTAAAAGTTGTGGAATTTTGGTAAAGCGGCTTTATGAGTCGCATTCCTCGAAAGAAAAGAAGGTAAGAAACGAATAAGTTTATGTTTAGGCGATTTTTCAAAAATTGTATTTATACGTATGTCATTAACTCGTACCTAATCCAAAACCATTTTCTTCAATATTATAACCAAGTTAATCATCAAGAAAGTTTAAGAGAAATAATAAATTATAACTACAGTTTCGCTGAATTGGAACTTCATTGGGTTGCCACCAAATGTTGCCAGCATTGAAGCCAATTGTAATGAAGTAATAAAGAAATGGCCTCATTATAAAAAGCCCTTAGGATATAAATTGGTAAGATTTTTCCTACCCGGTTTTGAATTATAATTAATATGATTTTGTTATTGCTAATGAAATACATTTTTAACATTTTAGACAGATATCGATTTTAAAAATCTGTATTCAAATGCCGGAGATTTTTCGGATTGTTTTGAAGCATTTAGTCATTAAATTTTACCGATTTTGCCCAACAAAATAAAAGATAGCTACAACAAAAAGATATTGGAAAACATTACACAAAATAGTTGCACATCTGAAAGTAAGGTCGACTTTATTATTTAAAATAATATTAAATTAATAAATAATTTAACGCTGTATTGCTTTAGTAAATTTAGAAAATACAACAACAATTGCGTTGGGTAAATCTAGAAATAATTTAGCTAAATTATTTTTAGATGTTTACAATGCAATAGTTGTTATAATTTCTTTGAAATCTTATTTGGATTTACCAAAATAATACAGCAAATTTGGGCATTTTACCCAAGTAGATTTGGGCATTTTACCCAATATACATAAGAACTACCCCTACCTTTACTCCAAAAGGATAGTGGAAGAATACCTCAAAAATTATCGGTAACGTATACATACTCGTAATACAATTATTTGAAGCACATTTGCCCGATAAAAAAATGCTAACTAATTAATACGAGCCATTGAAAGTACGAGTTCATGAAGGGCTGTTTTATTTGATTTTGTCTTTCAAAGGCGTTTGTTATTGAACTTTTTTGGCGCAATAACGAAAAGAAAATTACACGGCATTTTGGTTTTTTACGTGTATTGCGTTTAATAATATAACTTCCAATACTAGATTGGGAAATTTTTCCATTTACGTTTCCATTATTGGAGCCTTTCAATAAATAAAAACATCCTACAAATTCAAAGAAAAAATTCTTATATAGAATATTATTCAGAATATTTTCTTGCACAGAAAATAACCTAATTTTTCTGGGGAATTTTTTCATAATTCCTGGGGTTTTCTATGCATTGTGGTCTAATTGCTCAACGCCATACTGGATTAACTAAGTCAGTTAATTAATTTTATTTTTATGTATTTCAGACGCTAAATAAATAGGAATATTATACCTGCTTCACAACTTAATATCGCCAGTTACAAAAGAGGCATGTTCATCAACTTCTAGCAAACAGTTCGTAGAGTTTTCGATCAAAGATTCATAAAATTCTCTTTATGTATTCGGGGAGACCGCGGCTGAGGTTGAAGAAATCATCAATAAAAAACTTCAACAGAACCTGCCTGTGCAACCCTTTATTATAGTAATAGGAATTATACAGGAACCTAAAGAATTGATCGTATATTTTGATGAAATAAAGTACAAATTGCCATCATTACTTAAGTCAATTGACTGCTGTTTTAAAATATCCAACTTTTTTAATATGCAATATCCAAACCAGTCGATATTATATTGGAATTTTCTGCAACATACATAATCACAACTTTTGACAAATATCATCCATCCATCAGTGCATTAGTAAAAAAACTAAATGAATAAAAAATTCAATCTGATATTATAGTTATTATTATTACTTTCGATATTATTTTCTAAATATTTAGAATTTATTTCTCGTAGTTGTAGTTTTTATTATTTAATGGTAAAATTCATTTATATTTTTTTTAAATTTTTTGTATATAAAATGTTCGTAGTCCTAATATAGTATTAATTTTTATTTTAAAAAATTTAAACATTAAACATTATTGTTATAATCTTGCAATCTGGCAAATAAACTGGAATAAATCCTGGAAATATTATCTTTGCAATATATTTATTTATAATTAATATGAATATTAAAAATTTAGACATTTTTATTAGTTTTTAATTTTAAAAAAACTTTTAATTAATTTAAATAATAATTACAACTTAAATTCATTTTAATATGAAAAGAGAAATATTAAAATTAATACCGTATAAACAAAAATGAAATCAAATATTTGCACTATTCAAATCAAAAAACTAATTTTCTGTAAATGTATAAAATGTATATAAAACAAACTGAATTTCAATTAAAAATCGCTAAAAACTAAAAATTTAACTGTTTCATTTTCTTTTCATCTGAAGTTCGGAAAATTATCGAAGGCCATAGGAAATTATATAATGTGTATTATTATATGTAATATATATATATATATATATATATATATATATATATATATATATATATATATATATATATATATAAATATATATATATATATATATATATATATATATATATATATATATATATATATATATATATATATATATATATATATATATATATATATATATATATATATATATATATATATATATATATATAATCAATAATAATATTTTCAAATAGAAAATATTTTTTGGATAATAAATATTCATTTTGATAAAGATTTTCATCAAACCGTATTATCATACAGAAGATTTATTATTAAAATATATTTTCAAATTGATAATTATAGCGTAATAAAAATTATCAACTCAATAAACATTTCTGATGGGATATTATAAAATGGAAGATATATCATTGAAATTAATTTTCTATTTGAAAATATTACTTTCAAACCATTTATCAGTATGATATAAAATTTTCATTATGAAAGGATTATGTTTTTGAAAAATTAATGAAAACATTATTATTATGAAAATTAATTATAAGTTTGATTATAACATTATATAATTGATAATATAATATGATAGTTAATTTTAATAAAATATTATTCATTTCATAATTAAAAAGTACAAAAAATATTTGTTTTCTATTATATTGATAGATATTCTCTATCGGCGCTATATAAATAATGAAATTATTAAATTGATATTGATTTAACGCAATAAGAATGAACATTTTTTTCAGTGTAGGCTCTAAGATTCTCGAGTAAAATCGAACTATCAAATACACTGGACAATCTCAAAAATACTTGAATAATTTCGAAAATCTTGAATAACCTGACTACTTCGAAACACCGATTCACCTATTAAGTCTTAGGTCTGGGTTCCGTTCTACAATTTTGAAAGGGTAGTATACTTTAAGCTTAATCTGAGCTACCATATATCTAACTTTAACTTTTAACTAATATTCGAACGTTTGGTAAATCTCTTGGGCCCCAATAACCTTGGGCCCCCTCCGCGGTTGCAGGTGCTGCGGGGGTACCTAGTTACGGTACTGTGATAAACAAAATTAATTTGATTAATAAGGAGTAAAACATGTTAACTAATATGCCGGCGTACAGCCGCGAACAATAAAACGTGTATGATTTTTGTTCTGCTTCAATGCAACGGCTTGCACTTTTAATCCCAAGTTAAGCTTGTTGGAAATTTATAAAATGTGTTGCGAATATTTAAGATGTCATTAAATCGATGCTATGTGCCAAGAGACAACTGATGTCTTAACTGCCTTGGCAGCGATCGCTCAGTTTTTCGTTGTCTATCTCCAGACGTTTATGTCAAAAATATGGCAAGAAGCACAACACTCTTCTCCATCAAGTTGAAAATCCATCGAACTAGAAAAAAAATCTCGATCTACATTGTTAGATCATGTAACAACTTCTTCGCACAGCAATCAAAAATGCCGTTTATCACTCCGGAAAAACAATATCATGCAGAGCTCGGCTCCGATTAAAAAAACAAAACGGGTGCATTCCAAACAGTTGGTTAGGTTTGCCTACAAGTGAAGTTTCCAAAGATCTGGTTTTAATAAATATCAAAATTTACTATTGAAGCTCTCGTAATGCCAAAAATTGCACGCGTAATTCAATTTAACGAACAGAAATTGGCCGATCCGCCATTTGATACACCAATTCCATCGATGTACTCATCGGCGCTAAGCAATTTTTCAACATTCTCAGAAACGGTCAAATCAAAAGCAGTCCGAACGAGCCTATTCTTCGGAACTATCATTCCAACGATCATCAGCTCGCTTCATTTCAAATCTCATCGACGAAGGAAACCGAGATGGTAAACATATACATAGATCAAGCTTACGCCAGTTTTGGGAATTAGAGTCATTCAATCCGCGAGGTAAAACTTTTTTTTCGGAAGAAGCTTTCTGCACCAGGATAATTAACCGTAAAGCTTCCCTTTATTGAATCACAAGCAAAATTTGGGCGAGTCACTACCGCTAGCAGTCCAACGGCTGAGGGCAATCATTTTATTCGTGATCCATGTTTTGGCAAGTTGTACCACGAGTTCATTAATGAATATGAACGGCTAAATCCAGCACCGGCCTATCACTTAATGATTGTGTAGCAATCAAACTTACTGTACAATTAAGCTTGAATGCTGTCATTCCATATTTCTGAGAACGTAAGATCGAATAAGTCGGGCTAACCTAATCCATCAGATCCCATTCGCCATTTATATCTGTCAACCGTAACATAGGGGTTAAGTTCCGCATCGTTTCTCGCTACCAGATCTGGCCACCAGGGCGGCCATGAGAATGCAGCAATGCAGCTGAAACCCAGGTAACGGAAATACTGAAAGGCTACTGGTTCTGGACTAGTCATAACCTTTAAAATTTTCATACAAATGCTCTGGGCAGTTAATCTGGGTTGGGATGATCTGCTCCCACACGACAAAGGCTTTATTTGGTCGAAAATAAGATCTAATTTCAAGACAATACATTCTATATCTCATCCCAAATCCGTGCAATGTTACCCTCATTGGCGCCCACAGATTCTGCGACGCTAGTAAGTTAGGTTATGCCGTCGTATTGTTTCTGCGAACGACGAATTCAAATGGCAAAAATTCATATACACCTCATATTTCCTCCGAAACAAGAGTAGAACCCAACAAGCAGCAGTCGCTACCCCGTTTGGAGCTGTGTATCGCACAAGAATTAGCCAATCTCGTGGGAGCCATTAAAAAAGAATCCACCTTCAAAATAAATTAAAACTATTTATGAACAGAATCCGAAATTATGCTAGACTGGCTCAGCAGTTTGTAGGAAAGCGCACAGCAGAAATTATTTGCATCTTATCTCGTGATAATTGAAGGCACTTGCGTAATGGTCCAAATTGGCGATTTAAATCGACCGAATTTTGGACAACGCAGTCCAAATACTATGGGTACAACGAGAAGATGTCAAACACACCCATAATACTCACCTTCAACTGAGTCGGATAAAATGGGTTGCTTATCGGCCTCACTGGTCAATATTCATTATTCCGGAAGATAAAAAGCTTCCGGAAAACTTGAATCAGTAGCATCCATCTTCGGCGTGAGGAGTTATTTCATATTTTGCACATAATCTGACAGCACGAACAACGACGATTTTACAAAGACGACAAATTGGCGTTTTAATCTAAGAGAGCCATTAACAAGAATGGCTGTCGAAAATCATTAGACCCGTTTATAGAGAGTTTACGCTACTTATTCTTCGTGATCTTGATATCGATCAAATAAATACGCTGGCCTCCCTATTCTTCTGTTTATAGCAGTGTGCCAACAACAATTAATGGCAACAATTAATTAACCTAACCCCCAAGTCGAGTTGGTACGACCGTTTATTAAAACTGAGGTGAACTACGCCGAGCCCATCCTAATCCATCTAACAAAGGGACCTGGGTGAAAAACATACAAATCCTACATATGCCCCTTGATATGTTTTAACAAGCAGGAAGTGCACTTGAATTTAGTGAGTGATCTATCTAGCGAAGCGTTCATGGGTGCTGTCAAAAATTCACTGCTCATCGTGGGATTTGCTACGAACGCCACAGCGATAATGGCAGCAACTTCGTCGGTCCGGATAGAAAATTAAAGTACCTTTCTTTAGATCCAAAAGTTTTCTAATATTCGTTATTTTAATAGGTAAACCCAACATGAAATTTTAGCGGATAGTCATGATTAAACTACACACGTAGGCTCATCGATAAATCATAGTGAGACGTTTGCCGATAGAAGAAAATTTTCAGATATCGATTTTCTTACACATGGATAAGATTCAATTTTTAAATTGTTAAACATTGTCGACTCTCAAAGTCTGTGTTTTATTATTTGGAAGTGCTAATTTAGCCAATTCCCCACCAGATTTAACCGAAATATGTTAGATGATTTAATTAACATAGGTAATTTAAATTTAAAGTCTTAAATATCTTGGTTAAAATTGGTAAAAAATCGACTTAAAGCAAAATCTTTGAGGTGTCCTGATCCGGTTCTATTGGCTTAAACAACTAAATTACGAAAATCATAAATTTGGCCACCCCAAATTAAGCCAAGCAACTTAATCCAAACAACTGAATTTCTCATCCAGTCAAACATTGTAGACTCTCTCTAATTTAATTAAAATAAGTGAAATGGCTTTAGTCACTTCACATAGAGGACGCGCACATATCGACTTTCCTTTAATGATGGAAACTGAATTAAAAATCGAATTCCGTATATAAAATTCAAATGATCCCACACGAACATGTAACGACTACATTGGCCAAACAGGTAGAAATTGTTCGATAAGGTTTAAAGGCCATAACCAATGGGCTTAATAAAAAAATATTTACACAAAATCAAAAAATAACAAAACGTAGACAGTCTCGAGTAACTCGAAATATAAAACAACAGAGAAGTATTTTTTTATGAGTAAGATGATGTAACAGGTGACTTCAAAATAATGTAATTCTAAATGTTACAATTCATTATTATAATAAGGAATATAATTAACAGTGTTATGTATCGACCGCTATTACAACTGTGGTAAACCAATGTTGTATAAACGAACTGCTATTGTCACTAGTAGTAATTAAGGTCATCAAATCCGTATCTTCGGTAATTTTGAGTTAGGTGAAGTTAGGTGACCTCTTCTGCGACAGTAGCTTTGCAAATTGTAGCAAACTCTACCGCTTTTAAGATAATTTTGATATGATCTCTTAAACCTTTGATAAAAGCATTAAGAGCTGTTCGACCGTTTACATTTTTTATATAAGTATCAGCAATTTCTCCTTCTTGAGATGTGCATGCATCATTTAGATCAGAAAGGATATGTTCAACTCTACTACCATATGTTCGAACATCTTCCCTAGGATTTTGTCGAATTCTAAAAGGTTCAAATTCTGAGTACAAACAAAAAGTAGAAATGTTCTTTGTGTTTATTTCAAATTTTAAATGAAATTCAAGTAAGTCGACTGAATTAAGAGGGCTGAACGGCTAAAGCAATGAAGTTTTAAAACACCTTAATCACAGGATTACTAAATCAAAGCGACAGATGGAGCCATGATTTAGGAATTGGACTTAAACTAAATTATAAAGGTCCTTTCGACCGAGTTAGATGACTTAAGTAATTTTAATTAACTTTAATTTGGGTTAAGGCTTAAAAAGGTTAAAGTGGCTATTAGAAAAGAACTACTAAGTGCCTTAAACGAATCAAACTTAAATCACATTCCAAAATTCATCTAACGTTTGACCACTTTACGAACAACTGAGGAGACTTAGTAAGCTATAGATAATTTAAGTCGGCTTAAGTCTTAAGAAAGTTTGAAAAATAGTTTAAGAAGTTAGAAGAAATGATAACTTTAACTCTAACACTTCAGCCACTCATACAATTTAAAGTCTTGGCTTAAGTTTAGAAAAGAAACTACCATGACACATCTTAGAGAACCGGTGGAAATCCGTCCACTTAAAAACTATGTTGCCACTAAATTTTAACTATCACTTTTTAATTATAGACATTTTCTAACCCAAACTCGTTATCTTGTTTAAATAGATTTAAACAACTTTTACAAATTGCGCCGGATATGGTTAGAGGTTAACACCATGAAACACATTATAAAACTATGTCATATAAATTCGGCACAGATTGAACCGAACATTTTAAAACACATACTACAAAAAAGAAAAGGCGACACATGTGACGTAAGGCTAAATAAATTAATAAACTTCAAAACAAAGATGTTACACGACGATCAAGGTTAACGTGAAGTTTATGACAAATAACAAAATAATGTGATTGGATTTGTAAAAGTGTAACACTGTACAAAAAAACCCTACAACAGTTTAAACACATAATTAAAATAACTAGGGGTTTGGCAACCATTTACACGCTATCGTAGAGATGGCTACGCGTATCTGAGTATGCCATTGTATTGTATGTACCTTAAGGGATGTTTTGGGTCATACGTAATATTTGCGCGACCCGTCAAACGGTTTTTATGAATTTTTCAAAACTGCTCTACTAAAAAAAATGTGTAGATAGGCGTTTAACGGTTATTGAGTGGATGTGATTATACAATTATCTTTAGTTTTTAAGTGTTAGATGAATTTTTGCGTGGCCCGTTAAACTGCTTTTCAATAATGGTTTCTTAAATCGAAAGTGCCCTAATTTGTAAACTTCTTGTCAATCCTGATTTCAGGTTTCTTAGCAAATTAAATGGCATTTTACGGCCTACTGTAAATGTAAATTAAAGATGCGGGGTTAATTCTAGTTTCCGCGTTATTATCTATAATGTTTGTCTTTTTATGAATGCGGTATAATGTCCCGACAAACCGCGATTGATTGCATGTTGATAGTGAATAATACCAATTAATACCAGCTTAGTGGAGCCAAAATTCAGCTCTGATTGAATTTCGTTTATTTTGATATGGTGTATCTTGTATTGGGAAGTAGTGGTTGAACATCTACTACACCAAACCCATTCCGAGTCTTAAGTTGTAGTTCATCGGAATTTTCGATTGGCGATTTACAATTAGTGCGGTTTGAACCATAAAATTTACACGAATATCTAATTGTTTTAAGATCTCTTTCTTTGAAATTAACGTAATCAATTGGGATATAAAAACTATCTTTTTCGTGTGGTTTTAAGCATTTTGGTCAATTATAGTATAATTGAATGGAACGGTTTAAAAAATATTCGGTACATTTTGAAATATTACAAACATGGCTTTGCCCGACGTTTCTAGATACATTTGTTGTATTAAAACACTTTAAAATCAAATAAGTTCGTTTAAATTATGTAGAACGAACCGCTCCATATTTTAAATAGTGCTCTAAGAAATTAAAGAATTGTGTGTCAGATCCGTTAACTTTAAAAGTTAAATGCTTATAATCTGCTAAAACTATAGTAATTACTTATTTTAATGAATCGAATCCACAGGTCGAATAAACGTTAATTTTCACATTACTTTCATTTGTAAAAGAAAATCCATTTGTTAATAGCGGTTTGGTTGTCGGCGCAACTGTGCAAAAGTCAGCTTCGCCAATTATACTTCTAGGGCTAAAACCTAACAAAGAATTATTATACTTCCTAAGACGAAAAAAAACTTTAAATTTAGTGCCTCTAATAATGAAAATAATGCCGGATTCTTTTAGATTTTGTAGTACTGGTATTAATTTATTAACACTTTTACTGTATCCGTATTTTTTAATAACAGTGGTTTTAATAAACATGGCTGGAAAAATGGTCGATAGGCTTGAAATATTTTGAGGAACGGTGGGAAAATTAAAATAAAATTCTGCAAGCGATTGATTTCCTGTACGACTTCTCTTCTAATGCATTACCTGTCTCAAAATCGTCGTAATATAAATTGATTGGAATTATGTATGCATCTTTATAATTTTTAATTTTTATTTTCCAATTTGATGCATGTACTAAGCTAGACATTTTTGGGGCATTGTTGTCTTGAAGCACTTTGCCATTTTCCAGAGTTTTTTCTAAAACGCCTGGCAGCTCAAAAAATTTACGGATCAGGAATTGTATAGGCATTAAAACCCCAATAGATGATTGCTTATCTAGAAAAGAAATTCCTTTTTTCATCACTTCAGTTAATTCAATATGAATAGTAAATTTTTCTGCTGGTTTGCATAAGTCTAGACTTTTTAGTTGCTTTAATAGTAAATATTCGCTATTAATTTCTTTCAAAGGCGTTTCGCATATTTTAAAAAGATGCTCGCATTTACATTTCATTTCCTCAGTAATACACGGTTCAATCTGTCGTTTTAACTCGTTTAGAATATTAAAAACAATTAAATTATAAACATCTGATATAATAGATGGTAACAGGGATGTTATGACA
Source organism: Tipula vernalis (assembly GCA_958295665.1). Taxonomy (NCBI): domain Eukaryota; kingdom Metazoa; phylum Arthropoda; class Insecta; order Diptera; family Tipulidae; genus Tipula; species Tipula vernalis. The sequence continues at coordinate 346,907,141 of OY282560.1, forward strand.
TTATTCGTACCGTTCAACTTACACACAAATTTAAGTGCAAAAGAATAAATCTTTCGTTGAAACTCTGAATTACTATCGACCTGAGGATACAATTTTCCTATTTCAGATTAAGCATCATATTCAAACACACTAGCAAGAGAATTTAGATTATTTGAACGTGTTTGCGAATTACAAGGAGTCCATTGAGAATCCCTTGAAATTCCGGAATCAATGACATTAAATTTTATACAATAATTATAGTGGCGTTTTAGTTTACTTCAATTAGGAAAGGTTGATAAACATTTAGCATTTGGACATTTATAGTTATTTTCAAATGGTTTAAATTTATAAACTATTTTTAAATGCAAAATATATGAATCAATTTCACTGCATACAAAGTTGCAAGATTCGTAGTTCATTTTAATATTAATTAAACAATACAAATTAAATTTCAGTTATTTATAAAATAATATAAAATTAAGGTAATTTAAATTGAACAATTTAGGTCTGTAATTAACGATAAAACTTCAACATCTGGCTTATCACTTGAAGTTTTTATATCAAAAAAATAATATTGCAAAAATAGCCAAACCTTTTAGCATTCACATGCGTACTTAAAATTCAGTGCAAAATGTATTTTGAATGCTATTGAAACACATTCCAAAATATTTTTAAAAGAGTATAAGATTTGATCGTAACAAATCGCAAATTTTTTTCTAGATGTTCCAATATAACAGAAGGGTTGCAGATTTACTCCATACTCTTTGCAAATATCCTTTTTCTTAGTTATCTCTTCTTTAAGATTGGTTGCGTTACAAAGTGGTACAAAAAATGCGTTAATCGAATCCCGAATTGAAATTTTACAAATTTTTTTATCTGATTTTCAAATAAGGTTTCAGTACCTACATAATGCAGTCCTTTGAAGATTAACAAAAACTTTGACTCTGAAAATATATAGAAGACAATTATATTTATTAGTATTTAAAGTTCCCCAGAAAAATCTGAATAGACATTTTGGTTGGAAAATAAACCAATGATAATACCTTTATTTTGGGATACATCAGAGAGTTGTTCGAGAAATGATTTATCTTTAATTTTATTTTTCATAATCGAAGGTATTTTATGAACAAAAGTATCCCATTTTTTTTATATCAAATGCTCTTTCTCTGGGAATAACATTTGAAACTCGAGATCAATCTAAGTATATAAAACATCATTTGAAATTGACATAAATAGTTTACTACCAAATTAAATTTACATACAAGTCTAAAGGCGGCTGGGTATCTGTAGATGATCCAATCCTCATAAAATGTCTGAACATCTAAATTATCATTTAAAAGTTCTTATTGGCGCCCTTTAAATGTACTTTGAAATTTTATTTCTACAGTTACTCCATGGAACAACCATGTACTGCAACCATTCTTTGTCCTTGTCGAATTCTTCGCCTTTCACATATTCTATGTTGGTATTAAAGTTTTGGCTGCTGTTTTCGCTAACTAATGAATATAAAAAAAACCGTGATATTAAAAAAAAAAGCGCAAAATCAGCAAAATACCCATTGAGTCCGATGAATCTTTTTTAATCCTTTCGGGCTTCGTTTCTATATTTATTATATAGTTTTACGGTAGGTCGTTTTTATCAATACGATGGTAGTAAGATTCCTATAAGTCGAGTTAAATATATATATACGACTATCAAAAAACTTTTTATCAGTAAGTTACTGTGGGAAATTTTACCTTTTTTCGCCAACAAAAGTACTTGCAATATCGGATGAAATTTTGTCGAAGTCAATGTAATTCAATGACGTATTTGAAACATAATGATTTTCTAGTATGCTGTCCACAAGAATTTTTCTTTCAATATCTCCCAATTTAGGAGGGTTTGTCGAAATATAATAACTGTTCCAAATTTTTCGGCCCTTATCGGTGTTTAAAAATATTTTTAAAGCTTCGTTCGTGGTGCAAGTTTTCGAATTTGTTGGTGTTCTTGCAGTTGGTGTTATTACGCCATTTTGATTATGTTGGTTTTGAAGCCAACTATTTACGGAACTGGTAACAGATTTGGTAGACCCACTTAATAGGGTCACTTCTACAATATATCTCTAAAACAAAATGGCATTAAATTACAAATAAATATATTAAATTTCTGTGGAAATAATTACGTTTTCTTTCCGCCATTACACTATTTTGTTGCGAAGCCATATCTTATAACATTGCTCACGATATGTCGGAAACATTTGATCCTAATAATAAAATCATCATTTGTGGTAGATTTTACATTAATTTAATGTTTATTTAACTAAAAATTATATAAAATTCCTTAAAACTAAAACTAAATTATAAATTTTGCTTCAATTTTAGGAGTCTTTGAAAACCTTAGTTTGTTGAAAATAAGGTTGTGTTTAATGTTTAATTATAACTGAAATGATTTTTGCATTAAAGGGAGAAAAATCTTACATTTTTGACTTAATTTTTGGAAATTTTAAATTCCTCGAAACAAAACCAGCGTTTCCTAAAATTGAGGTAGCCCTTTTTTCAGTGCATTAACACCTTTCATTCATAATGGATCTCATCAGTATACACAGTGTAGCTTGGGTTGAATTGTTCAGCCTCCTAACTATTGAAAATTATATAGTAATAGAAGTGTTTGACAAATCTGGTAGTACGGGTGGCTATATAAAATATTACCCCCAATATAACACCCGTTGAAATAAATTACCTCTCCACTTATATCTAAATCGTTTTCGTCTCAAAAAAAACTTTCGTTATAAATTTAAGCAATATTTCGTCTCTAAAACTAATCAACTAAAACAATTTAAATTGTATCCATAATAGCATAAAACAATTCGAAGGATTAAGCCATTTGATATAAAACACATTTACATCTAAGAAACAAAATAAATTATTCATAAATTCAAAGTGGCGCTGAATGATGTTTACAAGAGCTTTAAACGAAAACCCCATATATCATTTCGATCTACCCGCATACCGACATAAGTGGAACAAGAACAGCGAGTCGAGTATTTTTTTGTATTTTTTTCGTCGATAGCACAAAAAAAAAAAAAAAATCGCATCGGTTTTGTGTGAGAACTAAGAATTGTAAAAGCAACAACAACAATATTCATATTTGTATAAAATATATAATCTGACAACAGCACTGTTTTGGAATTTTACCAAACAATAATTTATTTAGGCAAACGAACAAACAAACAAAAAAAAAATAAAAATTTGTGGTACTGTGTTAGTTCAACAAACAACAACAACAACCACAAAATTGTTATTTCATCTCTGTGGGAAATTCACACTTTTCATTTTCTATAAATTCAATTTTATGTATTTAAGCAAGTGTGTGTGTGTGCACTCGATTTTATGTCGTATTTTATTTTTGTATTACAATTTCACTTGTATACAAAAAAACATATTGCAAGTCCTACAAAACAACCCACCATACACATATATACATATGTACATACATAGTTGAGAAAATGAAAATCACTTGAATCGAAAACTATACGTAAGATGAAGGCACAAGAAAAAAAAAAATTAATTCAAAATTCCAATGCAATACATTCAACTTATGTATCCTATTTGTATGCTGTGTGTATATACAACAATGAAAACTTTCAATTCGATTTTTCCGACTTCTTCTTCCATTTCACTCGATCTTGGGGAAAATTAAACTTTTTTTTTTGCTTTCCCGTCGTATACAATTTTCTTGTGTGAGAATTTTTTTTTTTTTTTGTAAAAGAATGTTTTATTGCATGTCGACTTGTTTCATGTTCTTCCAGTCAGTAGGATTTCTACTAGTTCCTTTTCCTCGCTTAAACCAAAAAAGTAGCAAAAAAAAAAAACAAAAAATGAACGGAAATATTTTTTTTTTGTCAACTGTCAAATTGGATTGCGTTTTTTTTTGTTGTTTACTTTTTTTACCCGTTGCGATTGTATAATTTTGAAAAGAAACTGTTATGCTTCAGTAGAGAATCGTATTTAGGTGTATATACTTTGGAAATTTTCCTTTCAAACTATCAAATATTTTATGTGTCGTATTGGTTGATTAGGGAAAACTGGAAAAATGTCAATGGAAATATTCTGTTATGTACCATATTAGAAGAGGTATGTAGGTGGGAAAACCATTTCGTTTTATTTATGCTATAGTTTATATGCTGAAGACTTACCGATTGGTTTTAAAAGCTTTCGGATTTCGTACATAGAGAGATTCTAAAACGTTTTTAAGGCCATTGAATTATTGTGACCTATCCATTGTGGATTATAGACAAGAGAGTTTTCTGTGGTGGTAACTCATTTTTATAGTTCAGCTTCAAGGGTGAATTTATTTTAGTCACTATACAATTTTTTTAATTTTTTATATAGTAAAAGGATTATCACTGGTGAGGTCTTTTTATACAAAATTTCATTCATCCACATTAATCTTTTTTACAATAAAAAGAAACAATAAAAAATATAACGTCTATGTTAGGTTAGGTTAAGGTGGCCGTCCACCAGACATAAATACCAAAATGGTCTGTAGCCATACCACGAATAATGGTTTCCTCCAACTCATTGGAACCATTTTGAGGTGTTAACAAAGCCCTGGCTACTTCTTACGTCCATCCTACCTCTGTCCGTCAGGTCCTTGAAGAGGGGTGCCCCAGAAACTTTGGTCTGTTTCGTGCCAGACGAGGGCAGGTGCAAAGAAGATGAAGTACTGTCTCTTCCTCCTCTTCACCACCATCCTCTTTCAACCAGACACCAAGTCTACTCGCGTGCCTCCCTATGAGACAGTGCTCAGTAATCAGTCAAACAACCACACTGATCTGACTCGCTGAAGTGAGATCAGCTGTTTAGATCTCGCCATAAACAACTTTGGCTAGACCTGCCTAATTATTACGCAAGATGTGGTTCTTGACCTTCTGTCATTCGGCAGTTTGCTAGCTTCTTTCTGATGCAGCAGTTTGCATACCGCAAAAAAAGTGGTCCGTTGTACCACGTCGAGCCAGTTCATCGGCGTTTATATTCCATGTGCTTATGAAATATCCTGGTTCATTACATACATGATTTCAACATCCTCTGGAAATTTTTGACAATATATTGGCTGTGCGATTGGCGACAAAAGTTTTCCACTTCCTCGGAGGAAAGGATCACCATCCTAAGACAATATGGTCGAGTCGGTCCATAATGTAATTTTTGCTTCTGGAATTATCAACGTCTTCGCTACAGTATTTATTAATGTGGCTAGTAAAGCTACAGCACACAGCTCAAGCCTTGGAATGCATACTTAATTGATTGGAGCGACCTTCGTTTTGGAACTGATGAGACTGGTGCTTACATTGCCACTTTCATCAACACATCTGCAGTATGCAACCGCCGCATACGCCTTCTCAGAAGCGTCACTAAAGCCGTGTAACTCAAGTGTCTCCCCGCTTGTTCCAAACTATCTCGAAATTTTTATTTTCTCTAGTTCTGGAAGCTCATCCCGTATGTTTCGGGTCCGGTATGTTCCCCCATTTCTCCGCTTCATTTGGAGGCAGTTCAGCATCCCAATCTAAGTTTAGCAACCATAAACTCTGGAACAAAATTTTAAGATTAATAATTGCTAGTGGTAGCCATCCCATTGGATCAAAAATGCGAGCCGATTGTGATAGAATTACGTATCAAAATTGAGATGAGTAGTGAGATAGTAAACTCCGTTGCGTCGATTTATATCTTCGGTTGGTACCTCTTCCATATGGTTAAGATCTAGATATTCCCTCATAAAATCGTAGTAATACGTTTTAAATGTTGAATCCTTCGCAAACCGCCGCTCCATTGAATAATTTAAAGGTTTATTTGGTAATGTAACCTCCTCCATCTCCCAGAACCTCTGTAATAATTGGTCAACATTTATCTCACAATAGTGACTGGTGAGATTTGATGAGTTCTGGTTGATTGCATACGTTGGGCCGGTAATAACCTATCCGAGCACCGTATTGTGTGCCACTAAACCGCCAGCGTCTAGTTTCATAGCTCCAGGTTTTAACAAACTGAAAAATTGGTCGATTCCCAAAACCACGTCGATTTTATTTGGTTGGTAAAATGTAGGGTCGGCCACAACATGAGGTTACCCTTGGTATAATGAGACATTTAATTTGAAAATTATTGTCTTCAATTCGGGAGGATGTAGAGATGGTTACCCTGCCCTTGGTGGTTCCAGCGGTTGATTGACCAATTCCTCTAATACTGATGCGTGCATTTATTCGTTTTAACTGCAATCGTTGTACCAGGTCTTCACTTACAAAAGATACTTGTGAGCCTGAGTTTAACAGCGCATGGCATAACTTCCATTCACCAAACCATCCTTGATTTGTATAATTGCTGTAGGTAGTAACGTTTGATTTATTAAATTTGGTTTTGGTTTATATTCAGGCTGTGGCTGATAATATCCCCTCATTGAGTTTTATCATTATTTGGGTTCGAGGTGGATGGCTGTGATTGTAATTGCGATGACGATTGCTTGTTGCTGATGTTTTGAATGTAGGAACCTTGTCATTCGGAGTAACCACTATATGTAGCGAATGATGTTTCTTATTGCAAATTCGGCATCTTTTATTTGATCGACAATCATAGACCCCATGGTTATCGTTTAAACAATTGAAACAACGTCAATTTGTTTTGATTAGATCTTTACGTGCGAGTAGATCCATTGATTTAAATTTGATACATTGGAAAAGCTGGTGGTCATTAGTTTGGCAAACGAGACATGTGGCATCTGAGTTTATATGAAAACCATGAAATGTATGCCTTCAAGTTCGTCTGCACGGCTCGCAAGAAAATCATAAAACGTTTGTAAAGCTGGCAAATCCTCATCACTGTGCCTCATCCAAAAGTGTTTCGATTCGTCGTCTAGCTTGTTGAATAGGATGTACAGCAACCATGGATCCTTGGACTCGGCTTGCGCTCCTAATGCTTTCAAGCCGCATGTGGCCTCGTCAGACGTACCGAATAGCTTTCTTATTGATGATGAATTCGCGTGACGAATGGTAGGCTGTTCCATAAAAATCTTTATGAATGAATTGGCAGTCAAGCTTTTGCTATCGTACCTTTTGCAAAGTTTTTGAAAGGCTTCAATATAGTTTGCTTCCGTCACTGCCAAATGCTTTAATAATTTGCTCGCTTCACCTTTCAACAGCCCCTTCAAGTACTGGAATTTTTATGCTGCTGAAAGCGTCTGATTTTCGTGTACTATTTTAGTAAATAAGTCGAAGAAGCTTTGCCACTCCTGATAATCGACCGTGAAGCAAGGTATGTTGACTCTCGGAAGCTTGAAATCATTGCTGCCCCCTTGTGATTGGTTATTAATACTGTCGCTTAAGTGACATTTAGTGTTCAACGTGTGAAGGCGTAACCACTTGTTTAGCTTTGCTACCACTTGGTAATACTGTTCTTCAAATTCCTCTCCTTCCGATTTCTCTTCTGGATTTATGTTGAAAATCTAATCCTCAATGTCAGTAAATTGTTGCAATAATTCTTTCGCGCGGCGTAGTCGTTCTCTTATTGCCTCGTCACATGAGTTCTGGGTTAACGTGGCGGCTTCTAACTCAAAAATATTTTTGACGACCTCTACCATAGATTTCTTACACCTTATGCTCCAAAAATTATTACCATACCTTACATAATTTAATTAGGGGTTAAATCAGAGCCCTTTAGAATTTAGGTTCGTAATCATATGTCATAATTTTTTAGAAACTTATTTAGAGGTATACAATTTCTCCATATAAAACCAATTCGGGGTGGGCTGTGTCGTCTACACGGTCGTAGGTGTGATAACGTCTATATGCAGTGAGAGTAACCGCCACTGTTTGATTACGCAAAATTTGACATCAGAATTGCTCCAATCGGTCGAAATTAGAGGTTCGCGGCTTGGATTTCTGCCCCGCCTGATGACGTAAGCAATCATACATGCATATTATTGTTGAGTAATTGCCCACGACCAAGGGCAAAATTTCTTGTGACTCACTTTTCGAATATGCGGCTCTTAGGTGTAAGACTTTATCATGTCAAAATGTTTTTTAGCTTAAAATGTCTGTACAGTGTTTAGTAGAGCTCGGTATCACTTGACATATTCAATAATTTTATGGGCCTGTTTGCCATTTACAGTTAAAAAATTTGGAAGCTTTAAAATTACAAATGTGATTTGTGTTTAATTTCCAATAGTTCAAAAGTTTCCATTTTTACAATAATATTACGAAATCTACAATAAAATTAACCAATGCGTGTTGAACTGCTTTTAAAATGTATTTTGGATGCTCTTAAAAATGTAAAACCAAAATCGGAAAGCTTTGTAAGGTATTAAAATAAACTAAAACTTTTAAAGTTTCCAAATTTCGTCAATATCGATTGTTTATACTACCTTTGGACACATTCCACCAATGAATAGTTACAAACGAGCTTTGTTTAAATTAAAAATTTTTTCTCCCCTCCATCACACCTCTATTACATTTATTTGTTTAATTTTCTTAATTAACGTACTGTACCAATTTCAATTTTTATTTTATAATTTCTTTTGTACCCCGCTGTACTCAGTCATCGTTTCATGTTTAATCTTGAATTTACCGTACGCAATTAAACAAACAAACAAAAACCGGATTTTATTAGCTTGGTCGAATTTTGTTGGTCCATAAATTAGTTGTGATTGAAACGTATGTAGTGTAAGTGAAAATTAAAAATTGTGAATTAAGTTTACGCTTAGGGTTTTAATTAAACCAAGCTTTTATAAATGTGAGACATGTGTGGTTAGAACTTTGTGAATATATAGTGAATTTTTTTTAGTGTGTAAATGTGAGACATAAACAGGGTGCGTACATATTTGTTTAAACGCATGTTAACACTGAGTGATTTTATTAAATCAAATTAATTTGGAATAATTTTGTTGTAAATGAAATTCTGTGAAGCTTTGAGTGATTTTGCTTTGAAACTTGGTGCAAATGGCATAAAAAGTGTTAGAAAATATATTTGAGACTTAAATTCAATAGTTCGTTGTCCGATGTTTCGAAACATAAGCTTTTGAGCCAATTAGGTATGTTGATATTTAATTCTAAAATTAATTTGAAAATTTATTTACGCTAAAAGTGATGTTTATTCTTGTGAATTTTGTTTCTACTGACCTTGTAATGCGATTATGTAATCACATCAACATACGAAATTTGGAAAGTGAAAGTTTATATACAGAATAGAAAAGGATTAACAATAATTGTTGTCTTGCCCAATTTTTTGAGGTTTCGAACTTTTGAGAATACTCTACTTTTGAGGGTACTCAATATTTTTGACGAGAAAACAGCTAAGACTGTGAATTACAATGCTGATTGTAAGTAGAAGACTTCATTACTAAATAGTTGACTGTGGCTTCTATGCGTGTCCAATCTACAGTAACTGTAGAAAAAAAATATTCAAACAGGCAGACAGAAGAAATATTCAGACAAACTTAAATATATACATTTAAATCTTTAGTCAAGAATTAATTTGAGTCACTTCAAAACTACATTTTGGTTTCGCTTGTGTCTGGAATTAAAATGAATTTGTTTTGTGCACTTCCCGACCTGGACATTTCAACATATAATTGGCCGTGAAAAAAACATTCCTTGCAAATGAAATTTTTACAGCAAGTTTTAATTGTTTAAAGGAAAAAGGTAAATCTATAGATATCATGTAAATGTTGAGGTATGTGGTCCGTGAGAATGGTATATCGATGACGTTTTTTACCAACGATTTTATTTGCAGTCTGGTTCGTTTGCTATATAGATCCAAATCTGGATTTGGAGGAATCAGATTCCGCAATAAATCCTGAAGGATTAAAACTGTTCAAAAATTCTGTTGTCTATCGAAGAATATACTTTGAAGCAACCAAGTACTTTTTAAAAATTGCGTCATTAATTTTGTTGTAACTAACACGAACAATTTTAGCCACCACCTTCCTAATGAGCTTTCATATTTGTCATTAATGTGACAGTTTGAATGGTCACAGAGGTGATGATTTTTAACATGCTTTAATAAGGTCTGCTAGAGTTCCTTTGGGGATTACAATCGACGAATCTAACTTTAGCCAACATTAAGTTGACCAAGAAGATTTTACTCCTTCTACTAAGAACGTCGAGTGTCGCTTCTAAAAGATCAATTTTTTGACCCTCTCCATTCGTCTAGGAAGGACCAAAATTTCCCATATTTGTTATACTTAGTTAAAAAAATAAATTTTAAATTTTGATGAGGCCTTCATTTAAAATACTGTCTGAGCAAATTAAAGTGATATCATTAGTTTGCTGACGCTCCCTTTGCCGAATATCTTCACACATGTCTTTTCGAAAAGCTTGCCGTAATTGAAGAGGATCGGACGGTTGGCAAAATAATAAAATAATTACGAATAATTCACTTAATTTTTAAGGTAATTTTGTTTTATTATTCATCATCTTCAAGTGAACAAAGTTCTTTGATAAGTAGACATTGCTTGTCCGCAAGCTTCGAAAAAATGTTGGCCCATGGCCATATTGCAACAGCATCCTTAGGTGAAAACATTCTCATTTGTTATGATGGATACTGTACATTCTGCCAAGTGAAATTTCTTTATTAGTGCCAGGATGTCCTTCAACGTGTTATCCACGTTTCCTTTGCAAGAACCTGTTATTAGCCCAGGTATTTTATTGTGTCACTTCGTTAATAAGGTTAGTTATAGTTTGTGTTTCTGCAATTAAATTTCGAGAATACTTTTTACAGTAAACGCCAATGACCACGCAAGCAGCATGGCTGCAGCCATGTTATGATCTCCACATGGACAGGGTACCATATTTTTTAAGAACTATCTCATGGACGATAGGATCCAGATCTCGGTTTGATAGTTATGCTGATAATAGAGATTCTACTTTTTCTATTTGAAGTACCTTGGTGATTCGGTGAAGGTTGTTGGCAGAAAGACATATTGACCCATATTTCTGGCGTCAATATTATGATCTGCATTCACTGTATCTGTCAAGTAAACATACATTTCAACACTATATATTGGTTAAATAAATTCTTGTATGATTAGCCTAAACACATAAAACCGCATACAACTACCTCTTCTCCGATGTAATTCTTATATATGTGATAATTTTCCGTAATGATTGTGTCGTGGATGAAATCGTTTGATGAAAAATTAAACACAATTTTGTCGCTTGTATTAATTATTTTAAACAAGTTCAATTTTACTATCACCGTTGTGACCAACCATTTATAATATCACAAAAATTAAGCCCCCGAAATTGCAAAATGCAATTTCTTTTATAGTTTTTTTTAAAGAGGAAATTTAGTACATCTGTAATTTTGCTCAAATTTAATATAATAAATATAATAATATAAATCAATGTGAAAAGCATTGTTAAGATTAATTGGCTTACATTCAGAACATCATAGTAATGTTTGAATTGAGGAAGCATTGGTGGTATTTTATACGTTTATACGACATCTCCCTTCAAAACAAAAGACGGATCAGAAATTGAGGTTGATGGCACACCTTGTTATTGCTTTACATTCAGTAGTTTCAGAATTGGGAAGAATGATACGACTTAATGCATCTGCATTTTGGTTAGAAACTCCAGATTTGTGTACTATGTCATAATTATATTCATCTAATTTAATTCTCCATCTCATAAGTCTAGATGTCGGATTACTGATGGAACAAAGCCATAAGAGGGGTTTATGATCAGTTACGACTTGGAATTTAGTGCCATACATTTAAGGACGAAAATGATTAACTGCCCAAACAATTGCAAGAAGTTCCTTTTCTACTGTTGGGTAGTTTTTCTCAGCCTTATTTAAAACTCTACTAGAAAAAGCTATAGATAGATCAGAAGTGTTATGGTTTTGAGACAACACTGCGCCAATGGCAATATCGATGGCATCACATGTCAATATAAATTGCTTATTAAAATCCGGAAACTTAAGAACAGGAGGAGAAGTTATACGCTTTTTTAATATTTCAAAAGCTTCATTACAAGTAAGCGACCAATTGAATTTGACATTTTTCTTCAATAAGCTTGTTAGTGGTTGTGCAATCTTTAAAAAATTCTCGATAAACCTTTTGTAGAATCCTACAGGGCCTAGGATAGTTCAGAATCGAGACTATTTTTCTGGGGTCAGGTTTTATACCACTTTCACTAATAATATGCCCAAGGTATATTATTTCTTTTCTTAGGAACATGCATTTGTTCGGATTCAATTTTAAATTATAAGTTCTAAGACGATCAAATATTGGTTTTAGCTTATGGTTATGGTCTTCTAAATTATTTCCGTAGACTACGATATCGTCAATAAACACAAAACATTTTATACCATTTATGCCACTGAGTACTGAGTTCATGAGGTATTGGAATGTGGCACGAGCGCCCTTCAATCCAAAAGGCATCTCAAAAACTGGTAATGGCCTAATGAATTGCTAAATTCTGTTTTTGGTTTATCGGATTCGTCAACCTTAACTTGATGATAACCGTTTGAGAGATGAAGTGTACTAAAATATTTTGAATTTCCGAGCTGATCCAAGATTTCAGTTATGTTTGGAAGAGGAATAACTTAATCGACTGTGATTTCATTTAACTTTCTAAAGTCAACAACCACTCGCCATTTTCGTTGTTGATCTTCAGATTTTCTTGGAACAATCAAAAGAGGTGAGTTCCAAGGACTCTCACTTGGCTCAATAATATTATCCGTTAACATGTCATTAATCTGTCTGTCGATTTCAGCTTTAACTGTTGCTGGCATTTTATATGGCCTTCGATAACTGGGTGTTCTATCAGGTAAAATTGGAATACTATGAAATGTTGTGTCAGTAGTGGACAATTTATCGCCAGGTAAATAAAATATGTCGTTATAAGTTCGACAAGTGTTTAAGATTGATGATTTTTCTTCTAAGTTTAAACTATTCAAATTAATTTCGTTTTCCAATAATTCCAGCCTGTTTTCAAGAATATTTTGATATGAATAAATGTTAAAAATATTGTAATAAGACAAACTTTCAAATGTTAATTCATCACTAGTTATATAAGCTGTATATTCATTATTATTAATGATACAGAGACTAATTGAATCATTAAAGGTTTTCACTAAGGTATTACCGATAAATGCGCCAGGTTGTATTTGATTTGAATGACATAAATATTCTTCAAAGTTCAGTAACGACGGGTTATATAATTTAAACATTTTTTCTGAACGACTAGGACTAGAGATTCGTTGAAGTTGTGGATCGAATAATGAATTAAATTTTATTGAAATTAGTTTATTATGAAAAGGAATTTCTAAAGTGTGTGTGTGTGATTCAGAGTACATTTATATTTAAGGAAGAAATCCTTGCCAAGAATCCCATCGCATGGAATAGGAAAATTATCCCGTACTATATGAAACGTATGGTTGATGTTCAAATTGTTGTCAAATAGTATATTTCCATTGCAAATGGCCAATGTTTGGATAGTCTCAGTAGTAATGCCTCGGACTTGACATTTCAAATCATGATTACAGAAAGTTTCACCAGTAATAGATCCATTCTTAATGATACTGATATCAGCACCTGTGTCTATTAAGAAATTTATTACAAACTTAGGTAAACATATTTCTTGCCATTACTATCTTGAGATTAAAATATTGTATTATAAGTCAATGAGTTACTCATATTATTAGAATGGTTAAAATTCAATTGGTTAGCAGTTAAAATCGCACGATTCCTAGAGGAATTACAATCCGTATTGTTTACTGCCTTAGAACTTTTTGACTCAACGATTGAACACTTTAGATAAGATCTTGGACTCGTGCATCTTTGCTCGAAATCCGATGAGCTTTTTGCCTGAGAGGTTGTATTGGTTTGATTACCACTGTTGTAGTACTTACTTTTTCGACACTGAGAGATATGGTGACCTTTAGTTTTAGAGTATGCGCATATTGAGGTGAACATTTTAATTTGAGGCTGCTGAAATTGCGAACGAATTTGGTTATTTCTTGAATAACAGCTAGAAGAGATATGTATGTCCTGGTTTTTTACAAATGTGACAGATTGGATTAGATTTAGTATAGGGTTAGGAAACAGCTGAGAAGTTCTAGATTTCATGATAGTCTCTTCTTCACACGCTTGCATTTAGCTTCTCTTAAAGTTTTAAACCGGCAAGCCTTTACTACTAAATTGATGTTGCTGTTATAAAGACCTTCAAGAAACGATGATAACGCAATTTTACTATTTATTGACTTAATAATTTCAGCAGAGTCGTTACCTTCAACATCTTCAAATCTTTGTTGTTTAATTGTTACTTGTTCTGTTTGGAGTTATTCAATCGATCGATGGTCACTGATGTTTCAAAATTATTATATTTTACTACATCATAAGCTTTACCAATTAGTTTCGCCTTCAGAAGTTGTACAAGTTTTGGTTTTTCGCTATGTTTAAGGTCATCGTGAATTAATTCAATACAAGCAAGGAACCGATGTAGCTGAGACTGCAGCAGCTAAAGCTGAAATCGAGATCCGTCGTAGAGCTGAAGCTAATTACATTCACGTGATCATTATGTCTAGAAAGTCTTTCAGAACGCTCTGACCTCGATTCTCGAGATAGCCTAAATAAATTGGCTGCAGAAATTTAAGAAAAACGTAAAACATTTTCCTTTTGTTTTATAAATCATTTAAGAATTAAAAGTTTCTTTATTTATTTCAAAAATTGGCGTATTCAAATCAAAAATTTGGATTTTCGAAGCAAAAGGAATTTTTTTTTATCTCAAAAATCAGAAGTTTTTTTGGAATTTCTCAATTTTCATATTAAAAATCTAACATTTAAATTTAAAAACAAAGACATATAAAATTAAAATTAAAATTTTTGTTTTAAAAACGTGAAATTTTTAATGTAAATAAATGACTTTTAGTTCAAATGTTAAAATACATTTGTTTTAAGAGGGATGTGACATTTGAACTAAAAAGTAAATTTTTGATTTAAAAGCTTTGATAGTTGCTCCAAAGATTTTGAATTTTAAAGCAAATGTCAAACATCTTTGAAATCAAAAATAAACGTTTTTGAAATACAATTCAAATATTTAATTGCAAAAGCTTGGGATTTTTGATTTAAAGGGAGAAACTTTGAATATAGTTTTTTATTATTTAAACGTCTAAGCTCATCCTTCCTCAAATGGTAAAAAAGCATTCCACTGTAGTAAATCCGTGACTTAAGATCCGAATAACCGTCTGTATTCCAATAGGGAGGCTCTGCTCCAATTTGTTGTTCCGATTCGAAAGCCAACAGTGTTGTACTTTTATTGTAATGTTTACTATTTACATAAGCATAATAAATTTTGCCAGATTGCCGTTTCTGTTTTTCATCTTTGTCAGCCTGATTATTTTGGGGCGATTTGTCGAAACAATAATATGTAGACTAAAAGTATTTAAAATGACTTGTTGTATAATATAACTTGTGTCTCCATACTACAAACTTCACCTAATGTTGAGAGAAGGTGCCTTGTTTTCTTCCCCCAAAACACCTCCGACAAACTTTTGTGGATATCGAGATCTGAAATGAGTTATGTTGGTTATAAATACCTTATCATCTATTTACTCTTAAATTTAAAGTGAACCTCATTATGAATTATGTCGATTTATGTTTTTTAATTCGAAAACTAGTACTGGAGAAGAATACAAGAAACCGTCCCGCAAACATTACATACAGTTTGGGATAAGGAGACAAAGTTACATAGCTGTGAAGATGACGTTTGTTTTCTTTGAAAAATTGGTTATATTTAATCGCGCAGTCAAACAAAATGGGTTTGAGAACTTCATAAGAAGGTACAAAAATTAGCCCTGGTGGAAGTATTTTGATTGAAAGCAACAGATTTAGTGGTACTCTTAAAATAGGCAATCTTTAAATAAAAAAATAAATGAACGTATAGAGCAGGCTCTGATGCCGATTTCATTAAAAATTAGGGAACTTAACTAAAATTATAAACTCATGAGGTGATCAGAACTTGGGTCTTAAAACTTAGTTCAACTCCCAAATCAATCCTAAACTGAACTTCTTAAGTTAGTCTTCAACTTAACCTCTAACTCAATTTACAACTCTACCTCGAACTCAATCGCAACAAAATCGTCAACGCAATCACCAAATTAACCGCCACCAAATCAATACTTAAATAATTCCCTAGCCGAACAAATCACTTAACCCCAATACAAATTAACTAAACCCTAACTCAACCTCAACTCACTATAAGTTCGAACCAAATCCCAACCCTTTGCTCAACTTTAAACTTAATGGCCAACCCTATCCCAAAATCAACTCGATTCGAAAGCTACATGCGAATATAAACTCAATTTCACCTAACCATGCACTATATCCCAAACTCGAGCCCACATTTTTTAGCCGAACTTCTCATTCATATTAAACTCAATTTAAATTCAAACCTAATTCATCATCACTCCATATTAGCAACGTACAATCATACTATCATACCTAGCGTCGTACCATCATAACCCTAAACAATCATTCCATCATACCATCTTGACACTGTACCATTGAACCATCATACAATCATACCATCATATCATGGTAAGATAGTACGATCGTACCAGTGGCCTTAATCTCACGTTGATTTTCTATTAAACTTATCAATTGCCTTTATTGCGAATTTTTTTGATTTTTGTTGTGGGGATGGTGTGATCAAATATGGTCGCTACTTATTATTAATCAACTGAGTATTAATCAATTCCTGCATTGTTGATACTAACTTCACATATTTCTTCAGTCGTGTTTTGGTGACCCCAATCTCATGTCTCTTGCTAATACTCTAAAATTTTCCAAATATTTGCCATGGGAATGGTATAGTTAGGCCAAGGCTGCGACATAGTGACTGTTGTTCATACCCAATTCCTACATTGTTGACATTAATTTCACGTATTCCTTTAATCGGCCTTTGGTGACTCCAATCTTACGTCTCCTGCCCAATACTTTACGTCTCCTGCCCAATACTTGCCTCTAGAATTTTTCGAGATTTTTGGATCGTATTACCCTAGCCCTGCTTTATTGTCACCAATTCAATAATGTTCCAAATACGGCCGCTAAATGGATTTTTTTTTTCGCTGTAATTTTTTTTTTAGGTCGCATTTTGTGCCAACTTTACGTACATACATGGCAGTTGAAGTGCTTTCTCCATCGAGCTTTACGAATATGGCCTTTACATTCTGTCAAGAAAGTACCGGGAATTGTTAAATAAAATACAACTTTTAAGTTCAATCATTAAAGTTTATTTTTTCATCCTCGAAGTATTCCCCATTCGAGGATATTCACATAATCCAGTGTTTTTCCAGTCATCGAAACCATTATTATAGGCACTTTCCTCCGGAGGGCCTTCAGTTCGCGTCCTGAATTTTGTTTCAATCAGGTTTTTGTCTAAATCAGGCGAATGTGGTGGTTTATCGATGGTATATATTGAGTTGTTGGCGCGTTATCGTCGTGTAAAATCTACGATTTTTTTTTCCCATAATTCCGGTCACTTTTTTCGCTTCTGTACAAGGAATTTCGTTTGCAACACAAAATTTAAGGCAAACTCTTTGTTCAATAAATTCGTTCATCGTAAAAATCGCCGTGCACTAATGAGGTCGATTGAGTTAACCAACTGCTGGTAACAAACTGGTTGATAGATTGCGTTCAAAGTTGGCAGCATAATGAAAGACAGTCCTGCCAATGTTGGAAATTATTTTAAATCCCTTCAGGCGCGAACATTTTAAATTAACAATTCCCGATACTTTTTTGACAGAATGTAAACATATGTAAATCAAGATATTATGGAATCTCAAACTTCAAATAAAATTGTGTTATATATGAACCATCAAACGCAGCTATATTTACAATTTATATCTGAACTCAATGTGGGTTAATCAAAAAAATAATTTTTTCAAATTATGCTTTAAGGAAATTAAGCATAAATTATTAATTTGAACAATAACATCAAAATTCTTTCTCCACAGAAGCAGCTAACAATTTTTCCAGAATTGTTTCCAAGAAGATGAGTGTTGGCATGTTTTGGGTATATTCTAAAGTAGATTTAAACATATCGAGTAGTTCAAAAAGTTGTTTGATTTGAAATTTCATCGGCATCAACCTCTAATATTAAGTTGAGTATGAAACCATGGTTGTCCATTTTTAATCGCTTCTTTAATTTTGCTGTTGCTATAAACTTATAGTTGAGTATATAGACGCTTGATTTTTTGCCGCAAGTGATAAAGGATCAATTTATTGATCACCCTAACATCTACAGCCTTAACCAAATGTTTATATCTTAAAGAGTTTTGTTTGAGATTGATTTACAAAATTCGGTCCGTAAAATTTATTAGCTCCGTGACATCATTTTGTTCTCGAATTGCTACTATCGATCATATACCACCCGTTAATTATTCTTACTTATGTATATTAAAATATTTTCGAATCCCTGCTACCTATTTAACGATTATATTTGTATTCAAGTGAACTCATGAGAAATTGTTAGTATTTCACGTTCACTGACAGTACGTTTATTGAGACAATTAGATATAGTTAGAATGACTCCTATAATATGTAGCTTCTTATGGCAGCTAAATTACCAATGCACCACGGTTTATAAATAACCGTAAATTAAAGTTGTAGATCACTATGTGAAGCATTACATATAGTCACTACTATTACATACAAGCTCGCAATGTTGTGATTATTTAAAGATCAGTTTCTGGATTATCCGGCTTCTTAATGCAGCCATCAAGGCCGTAGTATGATAACTAGAAACCATTCCAATAATTTTCAACTCAAAAATATTATTGACGACCTCTACTATAAATTTCTTACATCTGATGCGCCAAAAATTATTACCATACCTTACATAATTTAATTAAGGGTTAAATCAGAGCCCTTTAGAATTTAGGTTAGAAATCATATGTCATAATTTTTTAGAAACTTTTTTAGAGGTATACAATTTCTCCATATAAAACAAATTCGGGGTGGGCTGTGTCGTCTACACGGTCGTAGGTGTTTTTCGTGATAACGTATATATGCAGTGAGAGTAACCGCCACTGTTTGATTACGCAAAATTTGACATCAAAATTGCTTCGATCGGGGATGGTTCAAGCATTTAAACCGCTCGAAATTAGAGGTTCGCGGCTTGGATTTCTGCCCCGCCTGATGAAGTAAGCAATCATACATGCATATTTTTGTTGAGTAATTGCCCACGACCAAGGGCAACATTTTGTGTGACTCACTTGCCGAATATGCGGCTCTTAGGTGTAAGACTTTATCACGTCAAAATGTTTTTTAGCTTAAAAGTCTGTACTGTGTTTAATAGAGCTCGGTATCACTTGACATATTCAATAATTCTATGGGCCAGTTTGCCGTTTACAGTTATAAAATTTGCAAGCTTTAAAATTACAAATGTGATTTGTGTTTAATTTCCAATAGTTCAAAAGTTTCCATTTTTACGATAATATTACGAAAACTACAATAAAATTAACCAATGCGCGTTGAACTGCTTTTAAAATGTATTTTGGATGCTCTTAAACAATGTAAAACCAAAATCGGAAAGCTTCGAAAGGTATTCAAATAAACTAAAACTTTTAAAGATTCCAAATTTCGTCAATATCGATTGTTTATACTACCTTTGCTACTCATTCCACCAATGAATAGTTTCAATCGAGCTTTGTTTAAATTAAAAATTTTCCCTCCCCTCCATCACACCTCTATTACATTTATTTGTTTAATTTTCCTAATTATCATACTGTACCAATTCCAGTTTAAATTTTATAATTTCTTATGTAACCCACTGTACACATTCATCGTTTCATGTTTAATCTTGAATTTACCGTACGCAATTAGCAAAAAAAAAATAAAAACCGGATTTTATTAGCTTGGTCGAATTTTGTTAGTCCATAAATTAGTTGTGATTGAAACGTATGTAGTGTAAGTGAAAATTAAGTGAATTAAGTTTACGCTTAGGGTTTTAATTAAACCAAGCTTTTATAAATGTGAGACATGTGTGGTTAGAACTTTGTGAATATATAGTGAATTTTTTTTGGTGTGTAAATGTGAGACATAAACAGGGTGCGTACATATTTGTTTAAACGCATGTTAACAGTGAGTGATTTTTATTAAATCAAATTAATTTGGAATAATTTTTGTTGTAAATGAAATTCTGTGAAGCTTTGAGTGATTTTGCTTTGAAACTTGGTGCAATTGGCATAAAAAGTGTTAGAAAATATATTTGAGACTTAAATTCAATAGTTCGTTGTCCGATGTTTTGAAACATAAGCTTTTGAGCCAATTAGGTATGTTGATATTTGATTCGTATAGTGACGTTTTATGTAGTATGTTTATTCTCGTGAAATTTGTGTCTAGTGACTTTGTAATCACATCAAAATGCGAAATTTGGAAAGTGAAAGTTTATTTATAGAATGGAAAAGGATTAACAATAATTGTTGTCTTGTCCAATTTTTTGAAGTTTTGGACTTTTGAGAATACTCTACTTTTGAGGGTACTCAATATTTTTGACGAGAAAACAGGTAAGACTGTGAATTACAATATGCTGAATGTAAGTAGAAGACTTTATTACTAAATAGCTACCTGTGGCCACTATGCGTGTCCAATATACAGTAACTTTAGAAAAAAATATTCAAACAGGCAGCCAGGATAAATATTCAGACAAAACCTAAATATAAATTTAAATCTTTAGTCAAGAATTAATTTGAGTCGCTTTAAAACTACATTTTTAGTTTCGTTTGTGTCTTGTTTTCTACACTTTCTGACCTAGTAATTGTAATTGCAAATTAAATTTTTACAGGAAATTGTAACAGTTTAAAGGAGAAAGGTAAATCTTATTGGTATGGGCCAATTGTCCAGATGCTGGGCTAGTGAGAATGATAGCTTCATTGACGATGTTTCCCAACGATTTGACTTGCAGTCTTGTCCGTTTGCATAGATCTGGAGGATTCATATTTCGCAATAAAATAATTGATATTCCAACTTAAATTTTAAGGCAATATGGTAGAAATCCTTAAGGATTTAGACTATTCAAAAACTCTTGCGGATAGTGAACCGTGTCATCTGTATTTATGATAGTGTCTATCGAAGAATATACTTTGAAGTGACTAAGTATTTTTTTTTTAAATTTCATCGTTAATTTCGTCAACTGAAAAACTAGTTGCAGATACGATTGCCCTTTAGGACAAATATTTAATATTAACTCATTAATAGTTGTTACAGTCTATTCTAACTCGCTGCCAAATTTAATTAGGCCATTTTCTTCAGACACTTTGCTATCGCTTAATTTTAATAATTGACACGAACAATTTTAACCACCACCTCTGTAATGAACTCTCATATTTGGTATTAACGTAACACTTTGAATTGAACTTCACGGAGGTGAGGATTTTAAACATGCTTTAAGAATATCTGCTCGAGTCCCTTTGGGGATTACAAGCCATGTTCTTAATGTCCTTCAAAGTTCTGTTTATAGCTTTAATGTGTGATCGATGGCTCTTTGTCATCCCACATAATTAGAGCAACTTGTTGGAGGACTTTTCGTAGTGGTTCATTTTTGCGAAATGCCTGTATTATTTCTTATTGAAAATAAAGATTAAGAAGCAATTGAAAAGTATAATGGACGGTTTTCCTGCCGTTGAGCAGTGAAGCTGCTATTCCAGATGAGCAACTGGAAAGCAATTTTATCTGTTGATCTAACTTTAGCCAACATTAAGTTGATCAAGTAGATTTTCCCCGTTATACTAGGAGCGTCGAGTGTTGCTGCTAAAATATCAATTGATTGACCCTTCCGATTCGGCTAGGAAGGACCAACATTTCCCAGATTTGTTTTACTTAGCTCAAAAAATAAATTTTAAATTTTGTTGAGGCCTTCATTTGAAATACTGTCTGAGCAAATTAGAGTGATGTCATTACTTTATTGCCTCTACCTTTGCCGAATATCTTATCGAATGTCTTCTCGAAAAGCTTACCGTAATTGAAGAAGAACAGACGGTTGGCAAAATAATAAAATAATTACCAATAATTCACTTAATTTTAAAGGTGATTTTGTTCCATCTCCAAGTGGACCAAGTTCTTTGATAAGTATAGACATTTCTTGTCAATTGACAGTTTCAATGCTTTCAAAAGAATTTGGCCTATGTACCTACTGTAACAGCGCATCTTTAGGTGGAAATATTCAGATTGGCTTGGATGGATACTGTAGATTCTGCCAAGTGCAGTTTTTTTATTAGTGCCCGGATGTCCTCCGACGTGTTATCTACGTTTCCTTTGCGAGAACCTGTTATTAGTCCAGATGTTTTATTGTGTCACTTCGTTAATAAGATTAGTTATAGTTTATCTTTCTGCAATTAATTGCGAGAATACTTTTTGCAGGAAACACCATTGGCATGTTATGCTCTCCATTCGAACCGT
The DNA here is from genome assembly GCA_958295665.1 of Tipula vernalis. Classification (NCBI taxonomy): domain Eukaryota; kingdom Metazoa; phylum Arthropoda; class Insecta; order Diptera; family Tipulidae; genus Tipula; species Tipula vernalis. The sequence continues at coordinate 346,929,545 of OY282560.1, forward strand.
GTGCCATATTTTTAAGAACTACATATGTCGTGGACGATAAGATCCAGATCTCGGTTTGGTAGTTCTGGTAATAATAGATAGTTAACTTCTTCTAATTGAATAAATCTGCTCTGCCAACATTTTTCACATAGGTCATAGCGTCTTGGGTCTTCCCATGATCCAATGTTGGATTGACCCATATTTCTGGCGTGAATATCATGACCTGCATTCACTGCATCTGGCAAGTGAACATAAATTTCAGCTCATAATTTTGCTTGATTTGTGCGGATGTAATGTAATTTTTCTATAATCGTTTTTGCCATTATATCGACACAATATTCGTTAAATACATTCTTGTAATAATGGAGCGCATTAAAGCTACCGTATTTCATGATTAGCCTAAACGCATAAAGCCGCCCTCATACATCCACCTCTTCTCCGATGCAATTCTTATATACATATGTGATAATTGTCCGTAACGGTAGTACAACACAATATCTTCGTCAAATAAAAGCACAGCGACTTTATTAGTAGTGGCACCAATGTTGCAACCCCTAAATTCATTTATCGGTCGCCTTTCTGCACGTATTATGAATCTTAAGTCGTCTGCACGTGTAATCTTTCGATGAGATGGTAAAATTGGCCTTGTCTTGAACGTAGGAATGAAATTTCCAGTTCTAATCTCATTCGCACTGAAGGATGTCATTTGGAATAGGGTTCTCGGTAAACTATAAGTCGATTATTCGCCTATAAATTCGGATTGAGAAAATATCAATTGTCGCCGAAGGAAGTGACATAAGTGTATCAGAAGGTGAGCAACAAGAATATATAGAAAGCAAGCCAAATCCCATCCTATAATTAACTTTGACCGTAACAATAGTCACTTCTCATCAGAGTATTGGTCAATAATATTAGAACTTCTAAGCCCGATTTACCAACGGCTTCGAAGCTGTATATAAGTTTGGCATTAAATTCAGCATATAGTGTGCAAAACTCTGACTTAAGTGTACAACGAAACTCTGACTTTAGCGTGTAACAAAACTTTGGCTTCGGCGTTCGACAAATTTCTGATTATCATGTCTTATGTGAAGCTTTAAAATAATACGAAAAATTAACATTTTATAAATATTCATTTTAAATTATAAAAACTTAACAATTGATCAAACCAATAAGAATTCAATTCAGTAAAATCAAAATTATAAAGTAACCGTTATATTCCAATAAAAATGAGAATTAGAATAAATGTGAATATAATAATTTACAAGTAAGCAAGACAAAACCAAACCTCACGCGTAAATTTGCATGTAACTGCATGTACTATGATTTTATATTACAGATACATGAAGACTTTTGGCAGTGAGTGAAATCTGAACTAGCAGGTTAATAAAAAGGATATAAAATGCTTACCATATTTTCTTTATAATCTTTTTCACATAGTTTATGTTTGAGCTCATCCAATTTTCCTTTGTCACCTATATCTGTTATTGCAACAAATGACAATTCGGCTGGCAACTTTTTACACAATTCAGTTATCATCCTTTGGGGCCTCCAGGGATCCTATTTTCACTAAACTTGAATTGATATTATCCATTTTTAAAGATAAAATGTCAGACTGTAATTGATGGGACTGTTTCACTTCAGCTATGTCTTGCTAGATAGTTTGGTATAATTCTTACTAAATGCATACAAAATTGCTGTCTGGACCTTGATCTGTCGCTATTTCTGTCGGTTTATCCGATAATACGGATTCTGGTAACTCGCTATTTTGCATAAATTCGCTTGATTGCACCTCGGAATTTGCAGTGATTTCAATGGCTTCGAGCTTACATTCCTGAAACAACTTTGCGTAGACATTCAAGGTCCCTTCAGAATTAGAAGCCCGTTTAGTCTGCTGATCCTCGTATTCTTCTGTACCAGAAGTAGTATAATTTAATCGAAGACTACACTCGATATTGCAGCTATAATTGTTTCTAAAAAAATAGAGAAAAAGAATCATTGAAGCCAGCTTGAAATACAATTTTGTTAAATTAAATACATACCAATATTATATTTTAATACCCTGCAATTACGTTTTGTCCAGTTATTCCTCGGTATACCGCGGTTTTATAATTCCGAACTCCAGGTTTTAGATGGTATGGAGAGAAGCATTGGTTGGCATTTTCCGTAAGCCACTCATATCGTATAACTTCAATTAATCTCTTGTGTGGTTCGTTTTGATATTTTCTCGATACATAAAAGCACGTGTTTTTAAAGTAAAATATAATAAAAACATCTTACCTGTAAACACTTGCTAATTATCATTTATTAACAACAAAGCTACTTACTTGCTCATAAATAACTGGCACACGAGTCAATTGTCGGTATTTGACTTTCCTTGTTATATCCAGCATTTACGCTCATCGAGTAATAGAAGTATACATCTGTTTTCTGTAATTGACTTCAAGGTTCGTCATATAACAGGTATCAAAGTCAATAATAAGTAACTCGTGTTTTAGGCTGTCGCAAAATTGGCATCAAAGCTAGATTAAGATAACAGTTATTTAAGTTTAGTATTCGACTGACTTTTAGGTTGGACTTCTATAAAAAGAGCTTTGGGTCTGCTGCATCACTAACTTGAAAGCTAAATATATATATTTAACCTACTTGTTAGTTAAACGTAAACATATAAATGGCACAGAAGCCAAATTAATAATTTTAACATCAGTGTCAGACATAAGATTAACATTCCCAATATTTTCGGACTTGTGGTTTACCGGGGTTGACAGTGGATTATTGCCTAAGGTAAATATACTTTGCCGGCCGCACGACAAATTCCCTTTGGTTCATCAGCCGATTCTTTGTATTGCATTTGTAACACAGTTCCTTAATTTTTCCTGTTTGGAGTCCAGTGTCTTGAGAATACTTGAAATTTGGGTTATAATGAAATCGAGATCCTTCGTAGAGCTGAAGCTAATTACATTCATGTGATCATTATGTCTAGAAAGTCTTTCAGACCGTTCGGAACTCGATTCTCAAGATTTCGCTGCAGAAATTTGAGAAAAACGTAAAACATTTTCCTTTTGTTTTAAAAATCATTTAAGAATTAAAAGTTGGTTTATTTAATTCAAAAATTGGCGTATTCAAATCAAAAATTTGGATTTTCGAAGCAAACGGAATTTTTTTATTTAAAATATCAGAACGTTTTTGAATTAACAATCCCAATTTTTATATTAAAAAAATGATATTTGAAATTAAAATTAAAATTTTTGTTTTAAAAACGTGAAATTTTAATGGAAATATTTTACGTTTACTTCAAATTTGTTTTAAGAGGAATGTGATATTTGAACTAAAAAGTAAATTTTTGATTTAAAAGCTTTGACAGTTGCTCCAAAGATTTTGAATTTTAAAGCAAATGTCAAACATCGTTGAAATCAAAAATAAACGTTTTTGAAATTCAGAGAAACTTTGAATATAGTTCTTTATTTTTTAAACGTTTTACCTCATCCTTCCTTAAATGATAACAAGCATTCCACTGTAGTAAAGCCATGACTTAAGATCCTAATCATCATCTGTATTCCAATCGGGAGGCTCTGCTTCAATTTGTTAGTCAGGTTCGAAAGCCGGTAGTGTTGTACTTTTATTGTAATGTTTACTATTTACATAAGCATAATAAATTTTGCCTGATTGTCGTTTCCGTTTTTTATCATTGTCAGCCTGATTATTTTGGGGCGATTTGTTGGAACAATAACATGTAGTCTAAAAGTATTTAAAAAGTATTTAAAGTTTTAAAATTTGTATGTCACTATACTACAAACTTCACCTAAAGTTGAGAGCCGGTGCCTTGTTTTCACCCCCCCCCCCCCAAAACACCTTCGATTTTTTTTTGTGGATATCGAGATCTGAACTGAGTTATGTTGGTTATAAATACCTTATCATCTATTTACTCTTAGATTTATAGTGAACCTCATTATGAATTATGTCAATTTATGTTTTTTAATTCGATAAACAGGAGCCGAGACAATTTAAAAATACTCAATAAATCAACACGTAATTAAACTATAACGCCATTAAGATTTCAATATCTAGAAAAGTGCTTCGAGGATGTTTTGAGGAGAGTACAAGAAACCGTCACCCAAACATTACATACAGTTTGTAATAAGGAGACATATATTCTATCATACCATCATATCATCGTAACATCGTACCATCGTACCATCGTCGTATCATTTGACAGTATTGAAGATTGTTTTGATTTTTGTCGTGGGGATGATGTGATCAAATATGGTCGAGACTTAGTATTAATCAACTGAGTAGTACTCAATTCCTTCATTGTCGACACTAACTTCACATATTTCTTCAGTCGTGCTTTGGTGACCCCAACTTCATATCTGTTGCCAATACTCTAGAATTTTCTAAATTTTTGCCATGGGAATGCTGTGACTATTGCTCCATACCCAATTCCTACATTGTTGACACTAATTTCACATATTCCTTAAATCGGGCTTTGGTGACTCCAAACTTGCCTCTCGAATTTTTCCCGATTTCGGCCAACTTTATACGTACATATATAGCAGTTGAAGTGCTTTCTCCTTTGAGCTATACGAATACTTTTTCTGTTTAATTTAAAAATGGCTTCCTATCGAATAGAACATCAAAATTAGAAAAAAAATTATTTTGTCGCCCTCGAAGTATTGCCCATTCGACAATATTCACATAATTCAGCGTTTTTCCAATCATCGAAATATTTTTTATAGATACTTTCCTGGAGAGCCTTTAGTTTGCGCGAAATCAAGCGAAGGTGGTGGTTTATCGTCGTGTAAAATTTAGGAGTTTTTTCCTCATAATTCCGGTCACTTTTTTCACATTTGCACAAGAAATTTCGTTTGCAAAACAATATTTAAGGCAATACATCTTTGTTCGACTGACTTAACCAACTGCTGTTAACAAACTGAATGAAAGGCAGTTCTACCAATCTTGGAAAAAAATGTTTAAATCTCTTCAGGCACGAACATTTTAAATTAACAATTCCTGATACTTTTCTGACAGAATGTAAACATATATCTAAATCATCAAGATATTATGGAATCTCAAACTTCAAACAAAATTGTGTTTATATATAAACCATCAAATGCAGCTCTATTTACAATTTATATCTGAACTCAATGTAGGTTAATCAAAAAAATATTTTTTTCAAATTATGCTTTAAGGAAATTAAGCATAAATTATTAATTTGAACAATAACATCAAAATTCTTTCCCCACAGAAGCATCTAACAAAAGCACACAGAACTTTAATTTGTTTTTATTTTCTTATTTTTAATATTCGTTTGACGTCTCTCCTCGCTTTTATCAATTCGCGCATATCAAATTCAGTTCTAATTTAATCTGAAAATATATTTAAGCAATAAAATAAGTAAATAAGCAAAAACAAAAAATATTTGATTGTTTTTTAATGAGGGACTTAAAGTATAATTTGTTTATACAATTTTTCAAAATAAGAAAAAAAAAAAATTCGGCGATAGAATTTTATATATTTGGGAGGATGGCAAAAATTATTTCAGTTTGATTGAGAAATGATTATATTCAAAATAAGATTTGTAATCATTTTCAATAATGAGTTTTATATTTACCAATTTCTTAAGTTTTTTTTGCTTTTTTGGGATTTTTTGTTTTTTAAGTAGGAGTTATCCCAAAAGGTCCCGTATATTAAAAAGTATGGTTATTGCACTCTATAGGAAATATTTGAAAATATTAGATGGATGCTTTAATCAAGTTTAGAAGCGGAAAATTCCATTTATTTACTTTGATTATTAATTTAAAATGCTTCTGAGAATTTAATAATGTATATAATTCCTAAAGCCATTTGTAAAATTCTCTTTATTGATTTTAAATTTAAATTGAAAATTGATAAAATCGAAAAAAGTTGATTGTTGTGTGTGAAAAGGGAATATTGTACTTTGCGAGTTAATTAAATAAATAAAAAGTTTTTTGAAAATCAGTGAAATAAATTATTTAAAGCGCGCGCGTGCATTCTATAACTCAATGGCATACTCAAAAATTCAGGTATTCCAACAATTTTGCAAACAATTTTTAACGCTTATTTACTTAAAACATTTAAAAAATTTGTTCCCAAATCAAATATACAAAAAAAATAAAAAAATCGAAATAATCTGTTCGACTCGATTTTTATATGATGAATTTTCAATTCAATTTTATTAAATAAATAAAAAGTTGCGAACACAAACGCAGCGCACATAAAAAAAAAATCAAACATTTTTATTTATTTAGACTGAAATTGTTTTCCAATTTTTGTTTTTTTTTATTTCATCATAAAAATTGTTTAGAAGTTTTTTTTTTTGCAGCAGCATAAACTTCAAATAAATATACAATAATAACAAAAAAAATTGTTTAATAGTTTTATCGTACATATACAGACACAAAACTATACCAAAAAGAAGGAAAAACAAATTTAATGCCGGAAAATTGTAGTGTGATGAATGACAAACTGTACATCTGTCTGCGTCTGCAGCTTGTATATGTGCCTTAAACGAATCGGAAATAATAATTTTTTTGGTTGGTTGAGTTTGTTGGTTTGTTGAAAGAAAATATTTGCTTTTACTTTGTAGAAGGGCAGGAGTACATTAGCACTTGGAACTTGTAAACAGGTCGGTGAGCTTTTAGATCTTCATTACAAAATACTTTTAAAATACTTCAAAATAAATTCTACCACTCTAAAAATAATTTTTAATTCAAATTAAGGTTTTTGTTTGCCTATTTAATTGTTTCTCTGAGATATTTTCTTTTCTTTAGTATTTAGAAAATTATATTTCAACGAAAGCTGTCTAGCCATTACTTAAATCTTGAAATATTTTTAACGTACTTGCTATTATTGAATAACTAAAGATTTAGATTCTATTTTTTTTTGATTTTTTAAACTCATGTGCACTAAGAAAGCTTTAATTTGCATGTATTGGTAAAGTTTGAAATCAAGGAACTTCTAGAATCGGCAAGTGATACATTCCTTATTTCTTTGCATACAAAAATCCCAAAACAATTAAAAAATATATTTAATAAACATAAAAACCTTTTAAATGAATATAAACGTGTTTATTAAAGACGAATGTTTTGGAAGCTTTTTTTCAAAAACCTTTTTTTTTACCTGTCAAAAATATGTATATAAATATAGTTAAGATTTTGGTTTCTTGCGAAATTTTTTAGAGGATGCTGTCGCCCTATTTCCTTGCTTATCTAAAATTTAAAGCTTTATTTCAAAGAAAAAGCTTTCAATTATTAAGTATTGTGATCTATAAAGCCATTTGGAAAGGAGTTTAGAAACGAATCACATAAGCTGGACAATAAAACTGTGTGAGCTTTTAACTGTTATGCTCTTATTCTCGTAAACAATAAATTTTTTACGCCTAAAATTTTGTTGTAAATTTAATTCTACTAAACAAATTACATCTCTTATATTTATTCTGTATTTTTCTTCTTTTCGTTATTTTTTAAAGCCTTTCAAACAAAAAAAATATATTTTTCACTGCAAAGTCTGCAGGTTGAGAAAGTTTTACAACAAACAAACAAAATAAGACATTTGACATAATTTTTTTTTAAATGAATTAAATCAGCGATAGGCTTAATTTTCATTTCAGCAAGTGTATTTGATATTTTTATTTTTTTGGGAAGTTTTGTACCTTCTTGGTATATTTTTTTTGTATAATTAATACATTGCTCCATAAACAAATAATATCGAAAAATAAATTTGAAAAGCTCAGAAAAAGTGAAACTTTTGAAATAAAAAGTTTAGACCATTTGTACAAAAACCGGCAACTTAAAAAATAAAAAATAAAAAAAATCCGAACTTTTATCTTTTAAATATTTGAAAACCAATGTTTGCTAAGCAAGAAAGCTTTAAGTATAATGGTGGAATTGTGTAATACACTCTAGTTTACAATAAATTTCTTTGCATAACTACCAAAATCTAATAAATTACTGAAAAGTATATTTATATATTACAGTAGCTTATAATTATCGAATAAATGCCAAAAGCATTATGATAATAAAAAATTATTTGTGTAAGTTTTATAAGAAATTCTTCAAGTTCAATATTGTAATAACTTTGATTGTGACAATCATAATCTGAATTTATACACACACTTCAGAACTACGTATTTCACATTTTTCTGTTTCGCGTATTTTGTTAAAGCTCCACAAATTAACAAAAAACAAAATGAATTAAAAAAGAAATTTTTCATTTGTTTATCATAAAAAACGAGAAGCTTTTTTATTGAACCTTGTGCCGAACTTTGCTCTAATCTAACAACTATTCGAAGATATACGTATTTATATTGTTTTGAATACATTTCCAAACGAATATAAGCTTTCAATTATTGGATATTGTGAATCGATAAATAAAATTAAAAAGCTTAGAAATATAAATTGAATTTCAATAGTTTCAGCTTTTTAGTTGTTTCCCGACAAATTGCTTAAGAAAAACAGTCAGTTAAGTTGCTCATGAACTAGAAATGTGTAAGTTCAGATTGAGCTTAAGCTGCTATACTATAATTTTCACAAATGCAAATAAGCTTTGGTTAATATTAATAAATGTCCGAAATTTATGATCTTTTAGAATCTGAAAAGGATTCCTTACGTTTCTTGACATAGCTTTAAAAACTTCGTAGAGCTTCCAGGTTTTGAAATACATAAGTTTATTAATTTCTTTAATTACTACCAAAATCAAGAGTGTAGCTTAACATTTAGTTTAGTTTATAAATAGCAATAAAACATTTTTTTTGAAGCTTTTCTAATCAGTCAGAAATAATTTGATGAAAATATGTGCAATTTAGATTTACTCATTTTTTGGAATGCTTTCTTGCTGCGGAAATCCTGTCGATCTGGCTTTTCGTACATTTTAATAAATTTGAGGTATGTGTTGTAGCCAATTCTTGTTGAGGAATCCGAGATTAATTTTTTGGCGTCGTCTACTTCATTTACGTTTAAATGGTGCTTCGTATGAATCATATTCTTCTCAAAAGTTTTCTATATTCTATAACATTTTTGAAGCCATGACACATAGTTAGTTTTGTTGGCTGGCTAAGAGGCTTCTACTTTGGTAAAAACTTTACTTTTTCTATGCTGTAGCGCAAGAACTCGTTCTAGTATAAAAATTTTATACTTATTTTCGGGATTCTGTACCAGAATCACTAGAAAAACTAATACAATTATGGCGTTGGTGACAGCTTTCATCGAACTTACTAATAGAAATAATTTCCAACAATTTAAATTATTCAAACTAACAAAAAAATTGAATAGATTTTTAAACTTATTGTAATTATTATAATTCAATAATTATTTAATATAATAAAATTTTAAATTATAAAAATTATTAAGATTGTTCAAATCACAAAAATAAATTAAAATTTTTATATTATTTAAATTAATAAAATATTTAAATATCGAAATTATTAGGATGATTCTTAGGAAGTATTTATTAATTTGAATAATTCTAATAATTTGAATGTTTAAATATTTTATTAATTTAAATAATTTTAATTATTTTAAATTGTTCAATAATTTTAAAATTTTAATCAATTTTTGTAGTTTGAATATTCTTCATAATTTTTATAATTTAAAATTAAAATATAATGAATAATTGTTTAATTATAATAATTCCAATAAGTTTAATAATTTGAATAAAATTTTGAAATTAAAACATTTAATTAAACCTTTCTAATAATTTTTCAAAATTTAAATATTTTTAACAATCTGAATAATCTCAAGAATCTCAAGAATGGTTTGGATTAACAAAATTTATCTAAACTAGTTTGATTAAGCGATTGATCTACATATGTGTAGAATCAATTTATCTAAAGACAATTCATTTAAAAATAATTAGTGTAAGGATAAATTGATTTAGATAAAAAATCGACCCCGAATAATTTATTTTTTCAACATATCAATATTTTACTAATTACATATTTTTATTATATTATTTAAAAAATATGTTAATAGGTTTGGAAAATTTAATAGTTTTATATAATTGAATTATTTTTAATTATTCAAATATCCTTAATAGTTTTAAAATAATTAGAGATAATAATATATTGAATAAAAATAAATATTTTAATTAGCTAAATTATAATCTTAGAAATCTAACTGGTTTAAATAATTTCTTTAATTATATTAATAATATTATTTGGATAACTTGATTAATTTGTATAATTTAAATATTTTGAATAATTTTCAATAATTGAATAAAAACTGAATATTCTTCAAGTAATCCAAACTAATATTAATTTGAATATTTTGAATATTTTACATACCTAAAATTAATTAAAAATATTTTTATTAAGTTGAATAATCTGAATTTTTTTTTTTCATAAATTGAATAATTGTAATAATTTTAATAATTGGAAGATTTTTAATAATTTTAGTAGTCTGAATAATTTGAATTTAAACTATTTGAAAAATTTTATTAATGATTTTAATAAATTGAATATTTGTAATAATTTAAATAATTTTACTAATAAATAATCTGAACATTTTTATTAATTAAAATACTTTTAACAATTTGAACAATTTAAAAAATTTCACTAATTTTAAAAATCACAGATTAACACGAATTTTTTAATATTTCAAGTTTTTTATATACTCCTTATTTGTTTACTTAAAATGAATATTTGTAATATTTGTAATAATTTAAATTGTTTGGGAGTATTTCAATAATTTGATGGATTTGGATAGTTTAAAGATTATTATTGAAATAATTAAAATATTTTGGAAATAAAAATTATTAATTATTCTAATAATTTGATCAATTTAAATAATTTTAATGTTTTGATTAATTTACCTGATTCAAGTTATTTGAAAAATATGAATAGTTATTCGAATATTTCTATAATTTGAATAATCCTAACCAATTTAATGAATTTTATAATTGTTATAAATATACAAATTGTAATAAATCGAGTGTTTATTTAGTTTAGCTAAATAAAAATGTAATTTCAATTATCTGAAAATTGTTAAAATTAATTTTAACACTTAAAACAAATATAATAATTTTATTAAGCTAAATTGTTAAAAGTGTTTTAATAATTTTAAAATAAGAATAATTAAAATAATTTGAACAGCTTGAATAATTTGAATATTTGAATTAATTAAATAATTAAATATTTAATTTAATTTATTAGTTTTAATAAAATGAATAATTGTAATGATTATAAAGGATTTAATAATTCTAAAAGGTTTGGTAATTCAAATAAATTTAATTGATTTGAACTCTTTAAAACTTTGATTAATTTAAATTGATTAATTTTAACAATTATAAAAATTTTAATAATTTATAATATTTTAATTTAGATTATTTAAATAATTTGATATATTTAAGTTATTCCAATTATTAAAATTAATATAATTGTTTCTAAATATTAATCAATTGATTAAAATTATTTGGCTAGCAATTAGAAAATGCACAATAATTTGAATAATATCAATAATATGAATAATTATAATAATTTAAATATATAGTTAATTTAAATAATTTTTTTTGATTTATAATTTAAAAGTTTTAAAAAATTTTAACAAATAACTAAAATAAAGTAATAAAGTTATTCAAATACCATTCAATAACTAATAATTTCAATTATTTTAAGAATATTAATAATTTGGTAATTGTATTGGTTTAAATTGATTATTTTGAATAATTTGAACATTCATTTTTTTTATAAGTTTAAATAATTTTAATGTGGTTGAATAATTTTAATAATTGAAAATTTTCAATAATTTTGAAAATTTAAATAATTTTAACTTGTTAGAAATAATTTTAATATTTAAATTAATGTAATTATTATAATTAGCTATATTATAATTTTAGAAACGATGCCTTTTAGAAAATGATTTGGATTAGTTCATTATTTTGAATTATTTGAAAAATATTAATAATTTGGGTAATTTGAATAAATTGAACGCATTTTATAATTTAAAAATTTTGATTAATTGTTTAAATACAAATTGCTTTGAATAATTTTAATATTAAATTATTAAATGTATTTAATTTAAGAAGTATCAGAGATCATCAATCAGAGTATATAAATTTTAAATATTTGTATGCTTTGAAAAATATAAAGAATTTTAATAATTCTATAATTTGAATATTTTGAATAATTTAAATGATTTGAATAATATAAATTTTCTGGTTAAATTGAATAACTTAAAAATTTTAAAATATTTTTAATATATTGAATAATCTGAAAAATTTTAATAATTAAAATTATTTTAATATTGTAATAATTTTAATAATTGGAAAATTTTTAAAAATTTTAATAGTCTAAATAATTTGAATTTAACCTATTTGAAAATTTTATTAATAATTTTAATAAATTGAATATTTGTAATAATTAAAATAATTTTAATAATTGAAATATTATCGATAATTTTAATTATTTAATTTAAATAATCTGAACATTTTTATTAATTAAAATACTTTTAATTATTTGAACAATTTAAAAAATTTCACTAATTTTAAAAATCACAAATTAAGACGAATTTTTCAATATTTCAAATTTTTTAAATACTCTAAAAATCTTAATTGTTTACTTAAAATAAATATTTATAATATTTTTAATAATTTAAATTTTTGGGAGTATTTAAATAATTTTAATGTTTTCACTAATTTATTGTTATAGGAATATTTTTATAACTTGAATAATCGTGACCAATTTAATGAATTGATTAACTGTTATAATTATAAAAATTGTAATAAATCGAGTAATATAAGTATTTTAATAATTTGAACAATTTAAATAATTTAGCTAAATAAAATAGTAATTTCAATTATCTGAAAATTTTTAAAATTAATTTTAACATTTTAAATAAATTGAATAATTTTAATAGCTTTTTTTAAGCTCAATTTTTTTTAATAATAGCCTTGAATGATTCGAAAAATTTGAATAAATTAAATAATTTTAAAAATTATATTAATTTAAATAATTTAATGGTTTAAATAAAATAAATGATTTTAATGATTATAGAGGATTTAATAATTCTAACAGGTTTGGTAATTCAAATACATTTAATTAATTAAATAATTTTCATAATTTGTATAGTATAAATAAATAAAATAATCCTTCTTAGTCTAAATCTTTGATTAATTTAAATATTTTGAAGTCAAACAATTTTAAAAAATTGATTAATTTTAACAAATATAATAGTTTTAATAATTTATAATATTTTAATTTAGATTATTTAAATAATTTGATATATTTACATTATTTGAATTATTTTAAATATTTAAATAAACCAAAGATTAAAAATAATTTTTATATTATTTTCAATAAATGTAATTATTAAAATTAGCAATATTATAATTTTACAAATGATTTTTTTAGAAAATTATTTGGATTAGTTCATTAATTTGAATTATTTGAAAAATTTTAATAATTTGGATAATTTGAAAAAATTGAATGCCTTTTATAATTTACAAATTTTCGTTGTGTGTTTAAATACTTTTAATAATCACTTTGAATAACTATCATACATTAGACGTATTTAAAGACATAACCAAAATTAATTAAATTATTAAATGTATTCAATTTATTTAAATTGTCAAAATTAAATTGATTTGCTAAAATTATAATATTGCTAATTATAATAGTTTAGATATAATATAAAGATTTTGAATAAGTTGAATCTGAATAATCTAAAAATTTTTAATTAATGAAATTATTTCAATAATTTTAATAAATTTATAAATTCTAATGATTTTAATAATCCTAAAATATTAAATAATTTTAAATACTAAAATAATCTGAATAATTTGATTAATTTAAATAAAATTAATAATTTTAAATCACATTGTAAATGGTAATGGTGTACATTGTATTATGGTTCTTAAATCAAACAGAAAGTTTTTGTATGTGAGCAGATTTCATATTTGTACTATTCAGGAAGCAATTATTTCTCATATAACCGCAAAATTTGGCGTTGAGAATACATCTTACATTTCCCGCAACATTTTAATTTAAAAAAAAATCGACCAAATATGGATTTATCATTCGTTTCATTCAAAATTGTTCCAAATTTATACAACAATGTTGTTGACTTTAATATTTGAAGGACGTTGTTTAAGAGACGACTTTTGCAGTCATAATAACTTCATTTTTAAGATTTTACTTTATTAACTTGTTTTTTTCTTATCTTTTTAAATTTATTAATGAATTTTAATTTATATTATAATTTGTAAATTTTATCTATAACTGCATATTTATTTTATTTTTTTTGTAACTTTGTAATTTAAACATAATTCATGAACAAATAATAATAAAAATTTTACTAATAGGAAAATTTTTTAAAATTTCAAATAATTTAATAATTTAAATAGTTTGAATAACTTGAACTATTTGAATAATTTTACTATTTTAATAATTAGCTATTTGAATAGTTTTAATAATTTTATTAAATTGAATACTTGTAATAAATAATGTTGTAATCTTAATATTATAGATAATTATAATAATTTTCAAAATTAAAATAATTTTAATATTTTTATTTAAATAATTTAACCAATTTATAACATTTGACAAATTTTAATAATTAAAAACTATGAATAATTTTAATTATTTCAATAACCTTAGTAGTTTCAATACTTTAATTTTTTTATTTTAAATAATCCTTATTATTTAATTAAAATGAATACTTGTAATAATCATAATATGTTAAATAATTCGAATTATTTTAATAATTTGTATGATTTGAATAATTTTATTTATTTGAATAACTTTAGTTTTTTTTTATAATTTAATATATGTATGTACCTAATATGAATAATTTAAATAATTTTATTAATTCGATCAATCTAAATATTTTCATTAATTATATAATTAATTACATAATTTTAGGAATTACGTTAAATTAAATAATTTGAATTACTAGAATAGTTTAAATAATTGTCACAAATTTAAATAAATTGAAATTTGTTTAGTAATTTAGTAAGTTAAATTTTTTTAATAATTTAAATTTGTAAAACAATTTCATGTTTGGATGATTTTATTATTTTAATTTACTTTAATAGACTATTTGGATTAATTTAATAATTTCTCCGCTGCTTACTGGCAATTTCCTTTTCCAGATGGGGGTTTGATGGGAACATAAGTTCCCGTGGTTCACGCATCAAGCACAATCCGCAAATTTTAAAAATAAGATGAAGAAAACAATAAATAAATATAATTCAATATTCTTAAATTTTACAAACATAAATAATCTGAATTTGAATAACTAGTGTCAATACTTTAAAATTTTTAAATAATTTAAATATAATTATTTATCTAAAATTTATATTTGTAATACATATAATAATTTAAAGTGCTCGAATTATTTTAATAATTGGTTTTTACTAATCTACCTAATATCAATTATTTAAAAAATTAATATTTGAATATTAATATAATTTGAATAATCCTATCTATTTAAAAAAATTAAATAATTGTTATAATCATAATAATTATAATAAATCGAATTATTTAAGTTTTTTTTAATAATTTCAACAAATTGAATAATTTAAATAGTTTAGATAATTTAAATATTTTAATAATTAAAATTATTTTAGTTATTTGATTAAAATTATTAATCTTAATTTGTTTATTAATTTCAATATTTTGAAAATTATTAAAATTAATTTTAGCATTTCAAATATTTTGAATAATGTAAATAATTTAAAAATTGTAATTATTTAGTTTATTTAATAATTTTAACGATATAAATAATTTATTTAATCTTTTTAAAACAGTTTAATTATTTGAATAAGTCAAATATCTTAATAAAATTGAAAAATATTAACGTTTTTAATAATTTTAATTATATTATTAATTTGAATAATCTTAATGATTTGAATAATTTATAAATATTATAATTTCAATAATTTTAATAATTGTAAAAATCTGTCAACTTAATAATTGTATTGGTTTAAATTGATTATTTTATAAATTAGAATAATTTGAACATTTACATTTTATTCTATTATTTTAAATAATTTGATTTGGATTATATTTTAAATTGGATAATGTAATTAATTTAAATATTTTGAAAAGTTTTAAAAGCTTGAATAATTTGAATAAATTGAATATTTTTTATAAATTACTTAATTTTGATTATGTATTATATTATAATATTTTTAATAATTCAAATAAATTAAATAATTTAATTATAAATATTTGAATAATTCTAATCATTTACAATGACTTGAATAATTTAAATTTTCTAATTAATTTGAATGACTTAAATTGTTTTAAAATAAATTTAGTTTATTGATAATTATAATTATTTAAATAATTTAAATATTTTGAATAATTTTAATAAATATAGTACTTAACACTTTTAACTAATTTATTAAATTACAAAACTTGAGTTAAGTAAAGTTTAGTAAATAAAAATTATGAATAATTTCAATAATTTGAATAATCTTAGTATTTTCAATAATTTACATTATTTTGTATTTAATATCAATAATCTTTATTATTTACTTAAAAAGAATATTTGTAATAATTATAACAATTTAAATAATTTGTGCAATATTTAAATATTTTACGTAATCTATTTAATTTAATTAAACTGAATAATTTAAACTATTTTAGTAATTTGAATTTTATTTTATTAATTTAAAATTTGAAATTATGTAAAATTTCATTAATTCATTTTTATTAATTTAAAATTTGAAATAATAAAAATTTTAAAATTGAAAAGGGATTTTTGGATAGCGGGGAACCTGCAATAATAGCTTTTAATTGTGAATTGATTCCACAAACCTTAGGGTACTAATGAAACAAAAAATACATTTTCCTACGTTGAATTAATCGAAATCTAAATCCTTTCTACAAATTTATTTACACATCACGACTTCTCGCCTTTTAATACACTTGTTGCAATAAACATAAAACACAATGCATATATATAGATCTCTATACATATTCCAAAAAAATGTTTTATACATCGAAAATAAACGTTACACATTCAAAACCGCCTTAAAGACAAAACAACACAAATGTGTTGTATACAAGAAAATAATAATATATGGTTTAAGCAAGACGAATGAATCTAAGAAAGTTCTCTACAGCTAACTGCAACAAAACCAATATCGCACTACCAGTAGTATATAAATATTCTGACAACAACAACAACAGTACACAAAATAATAAAAAATTTATATGAACAATTTTATTTATTTGATCTCTCTGAGATTTCTTATTTGTTTTTAGCAAATAAATTTAAAAAAATCTGTACTACAAGATTACCAAGAGATGAGAAAAACAAAAATAAACTATAATATGTAAGAAAACTACTGTATTAGTTTTACCTCATGTTTTTATTTTTATATATGCAACTATAATGTAGAAATGGTTTTTTTTATATTACTTTAGAAGCTTTAATATATTTCTTCTTTTTTATATTTTTCCATCCTCCAAACTTTTATATTTAGTAGTTACTATACAGTTGACATTTTGATTCCCTTCTTAAATCCAAAGTAAAATTATTAAAAAAAAATGTGCTGTGCTTTTCCGATTTTAGCACAAAATCTCTAGAAACTTTATGTACATTAACGAAATTAAGATTTAACCTTAATTGAAAATGGTTTTTTTTGTTTGCTCTATGTGTAAGTGTGAGTTTTGTGTGTGGCTTATGGAGATGAGTTTATTCGGAATATTTTTATGCTTTTCCTGATTAAGAGTGAGGAACTGTTGTTGTTTTATGGATAATGGAATATTTTTAATAATTTTTTGCTGGCATATACTACATACATACTTAATTAAAAGTTTTAATTTGATGGATTTATTTTTGTTTAATCCTATGAGACTTAACAATAATGGATATAGCATAATGTTGAAATTCATCAATCGCAAATTATTTTTAATTAAAAGAACAAAGTTTATTTTGTTAATTTTAAGCAGAAAAGACTTTGAATTTTTGCTGGTCGAATCAAGTTCCTCGTCCGTCTACTGCATTCTTCATTTTATTGTGGTCGTTTCTAGCTTTTATTAAGCTCTAAAGCTTATTTTGGACCCACATTAGAATTTTTATTAATTTCAATTCAGATGATTTTGTAATCCAACAAGCGTTTTAGTGCTTTTTCGAGAAGATGTAATGTATGTATGATATTTTAGTTCGAATTTATTTCAAATTGTACATTCCTTTCACATTCGATGACCTTCTCATTTTTGTGGCAGAATAAATTCATATTTATCAGCGAAGCTAAATTTATTTGGAAACGAATTAATTTCGTCGCATATGAATTAAAATGCAATTAAAGGTTTGCCAGAGAATGATACGGGTAATTAGCTGCCAGTAGTTAAGGTGAAAAAGCCAAACAAATCTTAAAGAATTTGTACTGATTACCTATATCAAAGGCTCAATTATGGCTGTGTCGAATAACAACCTTGGCCAATAGGCAAGTTTCGAGATTGGTGGATCGGTTAAAATCACGTTTAGAAGATGTTACAATATTCGCATACTTGGACGATGTAGTAATTTTATCTGAATCAGTTGGGTAGCATCTGATTGATTTGTGAATGGTATTCGACCGATTAAAACATTTTAATTTACGCGTTAATTAAGGAAAGTGCTCATTTTTTGCAATTAGTTTTTTGGGTCATATTATTGATCAACACAAACCCAGGAAAGACTTCAGCTATTACTTAACGTAAGGAACCGATAAGTGTAAAGGTGGTATAATAATTTTCGTAGGCCAAGGTTAAGATTAGAATTTAACCAAAAAAAAAAAATCTAGGTTTTAAGTGGACGGAAGATTTCCGTGGTCGCTGCACCAATACTACGTCGAAACCTGCCAAACATTTTACGATACGACCAGGCGATGGTAAATATGGAAATGGCGCTATTTTGAAAAAGCAAATTTGGTTGTGGATACCTTGTTCAAGACTACGAACGGATGACGAAATTGAGATGTGTACGTTATATTCATTCCAATTGATTTTCCATCGAACACTCCTAGGGTACTTTATAAATTACAATTGGAAGATACGGAAATACATGGACCGGAATGAGATATCTTATCAGACATGATATATGTTACCGATAGATACCTGAGCAAGAAAATGAAGAAACCCGAATGGTCATACCAGAGGAGCCTAGAAATTATACTTGATCCGTACAAAATAATAGAATTAGCTTATCTATTCTATTAGCTTGATAAGCTTGGTTAGGTAATGATTTATTTCGCATTTCTTCTGAAGTAAATGATTCATCCTTTACACTTTTTGGTCAATTTTCTGAATTTCCTAGCCATTTGGGCCCATGCCACCATAAATCGAAGCCTTGCAAATTTTCCAGTTGTGTTCCAGCCAGTTTAAGACGATAGTAGATTCTGTCCAAGTCACAATTTCAGCGACTTCGATTTTTAAGGCTTGCTTAGCAGTTACTAGTAGACTACTTAACAGTAATGTACCACACAACTCAAATCTTGGAATTGACATTTGTTTTACGGGCGCAAACTTCGTTTTTGACGATATTGGTTTGATGATCAAACGGCCATCTGGTTCGGTTATTTGGCCATATACGACTGCCGGGTAGGCATACTTCGAAGTATCGGAGAAACCGTGCAATATAATCTTGCTGAAATAATCTGCTAACTTTGATACTTTCAATTTTGGATAAATTGCCTCGGATTCGCAGCCATTCAGATGCTAAACTAGACAATAATGGTTCACCACATTTTAGGTTTTCTGCCCATAAGGTTTGGAAGAATATTTTGATTCCGACGTTTACCAGGGCAAGCCACCCCAAGGGTTCAAATAATCGACTTGCCTCTGATAGGAGTCCTCGGATGCATCTTCAATTGATTCAGCTCCCGTCATCAGGTCGTCAACGTACATGCTGCTTTTGATGTGATTTGCTGCTAATGGGTATTCGCTTTTATATTTCTCGGCTGCTACGTTTAGTTCACGCGTAGCTAAGTATGTTGCACTAGCTGTCCCATAGGTGACGGTTTAAAGTTCATAGCTCGTAAACGGTTTGTTTGGTGAATCTCACCATATGATTCGTTCTTACTTCGTATCATCTGCTTTAACACGAACTTGTCGGTACATTTTTTCAATGTCGGCGGTAAATGCTACCTTATACAATCTGAACCGGGCTAATATTTCAAATACGCTTGATTGGACGGTCCAACTGCAAGACAATCGTTTAGAGATTTGCCTGTAGTGCTTTTGGCGAAGCCATCAAGAACTACTCTTAGTTTCGTTGTGTTGCTAGGTCTCTTGACGACACCGTGGTGAGGTAGATAATATCCGTTGAATTTATCGTGATTTCCGTTGATTTCTTTCATATGGCCTAACTTGAGGTACTCTGCCAAACACTTTTTATATTCCGACGCAAATTCTTCATCTCATACGAACCTTTTTTCAATGCGGAGTGCATTCGTTGAACCGCAGTTCGAAAGGAGTTTTCCAAAATATCCGAAGAAAGCTTGAACGGCAGACGAACTTCAAATCAGCCGGTACTGTCTACTTTTTTGGTTTGGTTGAAATGTTTCTCGCACAATTCTTCTTCTTTGGTTTATTGTTAAAGTTGTTTTGGATTGCCTCACTTTCCCAAAATTTTCTCAACAGGTTCTCCAACTAATCATGATTCATCGGATTTTCCTGCAACTACCCAGCCTATAATAATGTTTTCTGCATAGTTAATTTGTTGTTGATAACTCTTCCATTCGAAAGTAGCTCAAAAAATATATCTGCACCAATAATAATGTCAATCTCCGCACCTTCGTAAAAGTACGGATTAGCTAATTGGTATTGCTTGAAATTGTGAAGATCAATGCATTGGAAAACTGGTGATTGTTTGGATGTTAATTTGAGGTAAAATTAAAATCAAGGGTCAACCATTGTTGATGTCTCTGGGAATTACTTATTCCCTCCGAACCCGACGACATTATTTCTGAACTGGCTTTAATTTCTAGCGCAGATAAGAAGTTGTAAATTTATACAATATCTATTCACTTACCAATTCCCATACGAATAATTCGGCATGTTATTGTTCTCCAATGTTGTTTTGGTGCTAGGTTTAGTTTTCATTCTTTCGTTACGTCGGCACCTTTTAATGGCCACCGCAAACCTCCTTGTTCCAGCCAAGATTCTGGAATAGCCGAACAATATGGATTGCCGTCTTCGATTGTCTCAACAACCGCGTATTGAATAGTTTGCTTTTTCATTTTAATTAAAGAACGCCATTTCATCATTATTTATTTCAATACAAAATAATTTACAACATATGGTTTTGTCACAAATTTTCCAAATAACTGGCGAATTTAATTGCTTTGTAGTTTTATAGATATTCAAATCACTAGATTGTATTGGTTTGTGATATAGATTGTATTTATTTTGTATTTAAGCTCTAAAAATAACTATTGGCGAAAGCCCATATGCATTGTGCCATTGATCATTGATATAATCGTTTTATTTTTCGTAAGGAACCACTTATTTCTAAATGAACTTCTAAGGGTGTAATTTCCAAAGCCTATTTCCATATAAGTTCCTTGGCAATCATTTCTTACGTGAGTTTCGTACTGTTTCCTTTTTAAAAATGGATATTTTACTAACGTCGGTGAAATGTTTGGGAATATATTTTCCGAAAACCGATTAGATATTTGTTGAAGTGGTTTATTTCCAGTTCGTAATAGAGATTTTACAAACCCTAATACATTTTCGAAAGGAAATGTGCTAAAATTATCCAAAACTCCGTGTTTCCGTACATCGTCTATTAGATGAATAGGACTGTGAACATTATAGCTTATATTATTAAAGCCATAAATGTCACCAAACATTTCCACAAACGATTTTAATAAGCAAGAAGCTAAAATAGTAATCGGACAGTGTAGAACTAAAAAATGCTTATAGACATCAGTAGAAACAAATCCATTTAATGCTATTAGGCATATAACAGAAATGTACGGAATTCCGTCCTCTTCCAGAAACTTATTACATCTAATGTGCGAATACTCCTGTTGAATTCAATTGGTTGGGTCGGGCAAGGTTTACGTAATGCATCGGATACAGCCTTCGAATCCTTAGAAGAAAGTTTGGTTGTCATATTGGAGTTTCCTTTTATCCACATTAGTAATCATTTTTTTTTTTTACTATCCCTTGACATATCAAATGTAGGAAGTCCAATGGGAAAGATAACACCATATCAATTGGTAACATTTCCAACGGAGAATCGTTTGAATGGTGTTCTTCCTGAATTCTGTTCCGAAAGCCCTCATTGGTTCTTAGGTTGCAATCAAATTGACTAATACTCATTTTGCTCGTCCAATTACAATGGTCTCCTTCTACAGTGCATTTATCACAAGCGGAAGTAACCATTGTGGCTCTTAGTTCCTTAAATAAGGGATCTGGTTGGAGCATCACAAATACAATTATTAATTCCAATAGTAATTTTGATGTAATTTATGGTCATTCCTTCAATGAGTAGCGCCTTCAATTCGTTCAATAATTCCTCTAAATATTCTTTTGCATTGGTTGGTTTTGTATATCTATAGTAAATTCCAATCACAAACGGTCTTATATTAAAATCCTGAATTGAACACAGAATAGGCCAAAATTGTCCCTTTGAGCTTTTGCTAATAGGATGGCCATCAATATCAAAATTCAGCAATAGTTTATCTGGGATTGTTAGCACATTGTCTAAAACTTTTCTTAGCATTTGCTTAAGACCGAAATGGGAATATTCTCCTGGTGGCACAATTTTACATTTCACATTTATTCCATGTATCTGATGACCAATTAGAATGGCCAAAAGCTAATTTATAGCAACATGTGTTATTTTATTATTTATTGCCCATAATCTAAGTTGATTTCTTATAGGGAAGTAAACGAATCTTTTTCTTCTTCACATACAGATTCACTGTCCAATTCCTCCTTATCGGAGGAGCTGTTATTTTCATCTTCATTATTCACCTTATATAACCTAATAAACTCGCAATGTAAACACTTCGCATTTCAACATTAGCCACATTTGAGGTTGCACTCTAATTTTTTAACAAATAAGCCTGAACACGCCTTTTAAAAGTATCGCGATTTAAAAATTTATTTATTCAATTGGACTTCATTTTCTTAAATTTACCACAAACACTTACACTGCACTTACTACTTCAACAATTTTAACTATAATAAATCTTTAGAATATATTCGTTAGTTGGCTAGCGTTACTGGTTAGAACAAAATATGAAATGCGTTAATTAGTAACTAGTAAGTAACATATTAACTCGATTGTATCTTAAAATCAACTATGGTTGCAATTTGGTTGAAAGGCGGTTGGTTTTAAACCAATAAGTTTATTACTAACGAGATTCTCTTATGATATAACTGTGATGATTGTAAGCGTTGGTGGTAATATCTAAAACTAAAACTGTTAAAACTGTTAAACTTTGGTTCACCGTGGTTGAAATTTAACCAGTAAGTTCGTTATTAACTATACATCGACTTAGGATTAAACTTATTTTTGATACATTAATGAGTAATATGGAATCTCTGTACAAAATAATTATTGAAGGCACATTTGGCATAGTCGGTTATTAGTTGTTTTAAGAAAGTAAGAAACATTCCCAAAGATAAGATTTTAATCTCTACGAGGTTAAACAACACTTAAATAGAAAGAATAATTCTTCAAGCCAAATAAAGATTAAAAATAGGTAAAAAGTGTTAGCTATTAACTGATATGTTAATTTCTTACCATGTTTTACCTTTGAAGATTAACTATATAAAAATCATAAAATTTGTTTAGCATGGCCAGTTATTCAACCAGATATTTACGGTTAAGATATACCTAGTCAGAGAATTAACCAAATATAACCGAATAGTTACCAATGTCAGAGGTTCACTTGTAACCATGGTTAGAAATTGTTTCTTTGGTAAGTTCACAAACATTACATCAAATAACATTAAAACTTTATTTTTGTTGAAGTACCAGTATCAACAAAAAAAAAATAATTGTGGAATGTATATCTAGAATCGAGGCATGACACTTATCTTTAACTCTTCCCCACCAGAATTTTTTTTCGGAATATAGCAATCTCTGGCCTAAAATTTTGTATTAAACTTACCGAAAATTCCAATGGAAATGTTTTGATAAAAAAACAAGATTTCACGCTTTTAAAGAATAGCTTTTAGCATTAATATTTACTGTGTGAAACGAAGAGGTATAATTCATATGAGAATAACATTTCAAAATTCAGTTCAATACCTACCTCAAAACGTATTCGATTTTATTTTTAAAACATATCTAGAGCAAAGCTCACAAAAGCATATAATCCTTTTCCATAATACAAAAAAAGTTATTCGTTTACCTTTCGTCGCATACAACAGACATTATATATAAACACACACTCACACATAGGTATACATAAGAATATAACAGCTAACAGCTAGAAAGTAAACTTCTTTAATATTTATAAAAATTTTGAACAAAAATTTGTTGCAAACTTATATACCATCTTGTCTTAAAAAAATTCTTTCATTTCAACTCCTTAAGTCGGGCGTAACTTTTATTAAACAATATTTTCCCTCCCGCGCGCAATCAACAACAACAAAAAAAAATTGTTTTCAAATAATACTTTAAATCCTAACTTTTTGGAAATATTATTGAAAAGTACACTTTTTTATATCTATAAAATATTAAGTCAGGTATCAGACGCGAATCAAATATGTTTTTTGGCGTCGCGAATTCATCACCGCGTATTAAAAATGTAAATAAAATTATTCACAATTATTTGACTTTTTGGTGCGTGCAATTTAAAACAAATAATATTAAAAACCTGAATGAAAATCATTTTTTATATCCACATTTATCTTGATTTTTTCACACCATTCGCGCGAGTTTTGATATCTCGCACCTCCGCGAGCGTATACAATCTCATGCAATATAATTTTTATATCAATTTTAAGTGTTTCACTCAACTTCCTTTTATATTTTTATTTATTTATTTCATTGTCAATGGTTCAATATTATAATATAAAGTTGCCATTCCTTGTATTTCATTGTGCGGCATCATATCTCACTCTTGTACTCGTATATCGTATTATTATGAGATATAAGAGAGGCACACAAAAAAAATTACAAAGGCGATAAAATTTTAACGACTTATTTATATTCCATCAGCTATGTCTGTCTGTTTATTATATAAAAAAAAAAAAAAAAAAAAATTTAAATGAAAATGAATAATTTTTGTGATAATATGAAACGAACGAACAAGAACTCAAAATGAAAATCGAATTCAAAGTGGAAAATGTTTATATACAGACGACGAGTACATTTTTTACGAGAGAAAGAAAGTTCCTTTTTCACTTATATGGAGATGAAATTGTTACCCCCAAAAAAAAAAATGATATAAAGGCAGCACAAAATGATAACAATAATAAGGCGAAGACGACTAACAAGCAAAAGAAGAAATTGGGTTTACTTATTTCTTGTGCGATGACACAAAAAAAAAATTCTTTGCTATAATGAAAAAATTGATTTCATTCTTTTGATGATGATCATGAATATAGAAATATGGTATATACGTAATAATAAGAATAATATAAGAAATTGATGATAACGCTGATAACAATATTATTAGTAAATTGTGATAGAGTAATTTTGTATATTTTGAATTTTTTTTGCTTTTAAATTAATTTCCTATATACTTTTGTACTCAAACGACATACAAAATTTTCCAGCAGCAGCATTAAAAAGAAATTTATTTTGGTTGTGCGGGGAAATTAATAATATACCGAAGCATTATTATTATGACTCAGTTCATCCACTCTCATCGATTATCGGTTAAGCGTGTATTTTTATTTTGGTATATATGCGGGTGTTTAAATTACTCAACAAATTTGGGTTTAAACATTAATGGAGACTCTTTAACGATTCTTTTATTTTTTTAGTTAATATTTTTGATACTTTCAAGACCTTTTTGTTTTGTGAACTAACACTCAGAGCATTGCATTTAAATTGTATCAATTTGTAAGAGTTTTGATGTTCGCATATCGAAACATAATCTATGCATTTGTGGTTCTACCGAAGTTTGCAATTTTTCAGAATTAAACTGGGTGCCACTAATTTTCTGTCACACCGATACCATTATCCCGTTAATTACCCTATAAAACGACCAAAACTTTTAAAGCTTGCTCCTTACCATCTGAAAAACATTCAACAAAAATTCTGTTAAGCCATTTTTTCTGTAGGTATCGTATTCATTATTATCTTATTTTCTTCACCATAGAGATGCTAATTCGTACCACTACAAAATTAATGGAAGTGAATTATCTGTGTACTCTTATCACTCTGTTCTACCTAATATGTTATTAAAGCGAAGCTTTTCACCTCCACTACAGATTCTTGTTGCTTACTTCAAATTTAGGAGGTTTACCAACATAATGAAGGTTTCTGTTGAACAAATTTCGTCTATGAAAAATCATCCTACATTTGATACTTATAATGCCTGTTATTTATTTGGCTGACCATAGTGACCGGCCATTTGATAGTTTTTGCATCAAGCACAAACAACGGACAACCGAGAAAAATCATTTGACTTTGGGACTTTTGATTTTTGTTGAACAAATTTCGTCGGCGGATAATCGTACAACATTTGCTGAAAATAATATTTGTTGTTTATATGGCCGACCCCAGTGGCCGGCCATTTGACAATTTTTCATCAAGTGCTTACCACGGACATTTGAGAAAAATCATTTGACTTTGTGGCTTTTCATTTTTGTTGAACAAATTTAGTCGGCCGAAAATTGTAAACAATTTTGATGAAAATAAAGTTTGTTGTTTATATGTTCCACCTCAGGGGTCGACCCTTTAACAATTGTTGCATCAATTGCATACATACAATGGACATTTCAGAAAATTCATTTGACTTTGGGACTTTTGATTTTTGTTGAACAAATTTTGCCGGCGGAAAATCGTAGAAAATTTTGATAAAAATAAAGTTTGTTGTTTATATGGCCGACCCCAGGGGCCAACCTTTTGACAGTTTTTGCATCAAGTGCTTACAACGGACATTTGAGAAAAATCATTTGACTTTGTGACTTTTAATTTTTGTTGAACAAATTTCGTCGGCGGATAATCGTACAACATTTGCTGAAAATAATATCTGTTGTTTATATGGCCAACCCCAGTGGCCGGCCATTTGACAATTTTTGCATCAAGTGCTTACCACGGACATTTGAGAAAAATCATTTGACTTTGTGGCTTTTCATTTTTGTTGAACAAATTTAGTCGGCCGAAAATTGTAAACAATTTTGATGAAAATAAAGTTTGTTGTTTATATGTCCGACCTCAGGGGTCGACCATATAAACAACGGACATTTGAGAAAAATCATTTGACTTTGTGACTTTTGATTTTTGTTGAACAAATTTCGTCGGCGTATAATCGTACAACATTTGTTGAAAATAAAGTTTGATGTTTATATGGCCGACCCCAGGGGCCGACCTTTTGACAATTTTTGCATCAAGTGCTTACAACGGACATTTGAGAAAAATCATTTGACCTAAAATTTGGCGGAAAATAATGTTTGTTGTTTATATGGCCGACCCCAGGAGTCGACCATTTAACAGTTTTTGCATCGATTGAATACAACGGACATTTGAGAAAAATCATTTGACTTTGGGACTGTGAAAGGATAAAGTAAATAAGGAAAATGTTAAAATTATCGATAATTTAATATAACCTAAATTTGTAATCCCTATCTCAAATCTATTTTAATCTCCCCTTTTAACCAATTCACTATTACTATTCTAACGATACTTTTAACACCTAATCTCTGAAATGATTTCAAAAGAATTAATTATGGAATGCAATGTTTTCCATATAATTCGGGCTGAAATTCATCAGGACCAAAGACCTGATGACAACTCTCATCAGATGGCCAGTTGACATTTATTCTTTCTAAAATTAGGCGTCCTTTGAATATTAATCAAAAAATTGATTGTTTAAAGGTCTGTCTTATTTACTCCGACTGTAAACTTAGAATGTGAATCAAGTGACATTTTCCACAATTATCGAACACAAAAAGGCATCACTGTAAAACAGATATTAACTGAGCCACGGAATCAATTCTTAGACTTTTACAATCCTTAAACTTTTTAGAATGCTAAATGTTGATCGATACTGCATTTTGAATCAAAGGGTCTCTTTATACTTTTCCACATTTCGGCAAATTTTTTTCTCAGAATTTCACTTGATTATTTAGATAAAGTTTCACCACGCGCTTGAAAACCTCCTCCAATAAATTGAACTTGTACAATACATTTTAGGAAATAATAACCTGTAAAGATTTCCCGCCGTAAAAATTGGGCTGTATCGGCCTATAATCTCGCAAATCGCAATGCTTGCTTACCAGACGATTGGAAATTTGCCACGTTGTCAGTCAAAAACTTTATTAATAATACGTTAAACATTATAGGGTACAAAAATGGTATCAAATTGGGGCTAATTAGTACTGGTGGCCCGTGAAAATCACCCATATTACTCGCCTATGTCTATAGGTACTTTATACTATAAGGTAATTAGTCGAGTGTTTGAAGGTAAAAATATTTTATTAGCTCAGAATTTTTCGGACAAAACCGATTGATGTAAAATTTGGACTGTAGGTAGGGAATGGCTCAAGGAACAAAACTTATATAGTGCCAGCGTGTGTTTTTACAACTAACTTATTCTTTTTAGCTATAAGTCATCTGAAGGGCCTTCCGACTTTTGATTAGTGACTTTCTTTGGCAAGTCTCCAGGCCTTTCTCGTAGTATTATACGTTGGTTTTGAAGAACCAACTCCCTTCGTGGTTTGGTTTTGCTTTGTTAGCCCAGGTTTGGTGACCCCAGTGGAGAGACCAGCCTCGCTTCTCCGTGTCTACATTTCTCGGATTTGTTATAGAGACCCGGACTCTGCTATCTTTTGTTGTTTTTAATGATCCATTTAGGTCCCAAGAGTAGCGGAGAAAAGAGTGTCCATCCGTTCAGAGATCTGTTGTAGACAGAGAGAGCTGCTTAATCCGGAGGGTACTAGCTATTCGAATCCAATTTTGTCTTATCTTGTAAATTAATTTTATTTAGGACTTCTACATGCATCTTAAATTTTTATGTTGCTTGTTTTTATTTTATTAGTTATTTTATCGTTATCCACGTAATATTGGCCTCCAATTTTTATTTTTTATTTATTGAATTACATTTTAAAAAGTAATATGAGCACTTGCCTAACTTTCTGGGTTTGCAATAAAATTTTATTGTTAACACAAATCTTATATTCTTGAAATGAGTTTTGAAGAGATCCTAGAGACTAAATGTCTGTCAATTTTATTTTTTCTACCTACACATTTGATAGTATATTTGGCGATTACAGAGGAGAGGTGTTTATGAAAACATTCAAATATCGTATTGGTAGAGCTAAATTTTGGCCATTTTTCTAAATGTCTTTCGACATTTCAACATAAACTTTAGAAGTTTCGCAAATTTTCAAAACGTTTTTGTTTATTATCAGAAATACTTGATCACTATATATATGTATAAGCAAATGTTGCTTGTTATTTATATGGCCGACACCAGGGATCGGCCATCAAATAATTTTTGCATCAAGTGCATACAACGGGCATTCAAGAAAAACCATATGACTTATTTATTATGACTAGTTACTTTCATCGTTTGTTTGTTCGAAGTTATCCACGGTTAGATTTTGTATTTTTTTATTCTATAATTCGGATGTACAGCTTCCCAATAAACAACGGTCCATTTTCCTTTACTTTCCGCATAAATGTTGATTTTAACTGATTTGTTTCAAATTTCACAAGCGACGCTTTCAAGAATTTTACCGTTTTTATTGGTTACTTTAAATTGATTAGTATTAGCTTTAAATCTAAAAAATATTGGCCTTTGGTAATCCAGTTCTAATTATCCATTTCAATTTGTTTTTGTTTAAACAGATTTAACTCTTTACTTCGGGTAATCAACTTCACTTGTCACTGCGTTTATTTTTTCATTCAAGCTCATCGTGAGTTTTTCTTGATATGTTGACTTTATATGATGGTATATTTATTTTCAATATTTTATAACACAACAGCAAATTTAATTTATATACCGGTTGAGGAAAAAGTATGGAAACCCCTAAAAATCTTGCAGACGGTCCAAAAAAAAAATACCAAATCTAAATCTTAGGTAATTGTCAAACTCACCTTCAAGGTCACTTTGAGATCAACTTAGGTTTTTAAATGGAAACCCAATTTTTGGGGACAGAATCGAAAATTGCGGGAAAGTGTACGTCCGAATATGTGTTAAGGTTTTTTAGGGAGGGAGTGTTTAGGCTCAAATTGAATCTTATCATCTCTAGTTTCTAAGGCAGTGTGGAAATTTTTGAAAGCGCATAATGGCGGACCAATATGGTG
Source organism: Tipula vernalis (assembly GCA_958295665.1). Taxonomy (NCBI): domain Eukaryota; kingdom Metazoa; phylum Arthropoda; class Insecta; order Diptera; family Tipulidae; genus Tipula; species Tipula vernalis. The sequence continues at coordinate 346,959,913 of OY282560.1, forward strand.
GCTGCAAGACGGCGACCACACCGTGAGTCTGATCAAGCTTACGCTCACAACGCCTATGACTAGTTACTTTTATTCGTTGATTACGAATCTAACATCATTTTTGGCTGAAAATGCTTTGTATCGTATCTAACCTCAGAAAACCTCTTAGAAATGCATTTGTGTGTACATAACGATCACTCAAGTCATCAGAAAATCATAAAAACAGCTTATCATTAGATATTACCTTATTTATCCTCAAAAATGCAATCTTTTTGTGCCTAACAATCGCTCAAATCGTAGTAGGAATGTATTTCCTAGGAGGTTCTGGATTAGTATGAGTTTTCGCCTCTCACGATTAGAAGTAGTTAATTAGCTCAAGTTCCCTCACCTATCACGATCCGGATTGCTTTCATATTTATTGCGTTGTGTCAATTATTACATGTATTTAAAAAAAATACAAACCTTGTACTTTGAAGACTGCAAATATTGAGTCAAATACGTTCGAACCGAATTCACAAATAGCTCGCCAGATTAAAACTCTTGCGTGCGGTTTCATTAATACTTTTTTATTTATTTCTATAAAAATATTCGACTAATAAGCAGTAAATGAGAAGGAAGTTACAAATTCATCTAAAATCGCATTATAAAAATTGGTCCTCCTAAAACAAGTTTGCAGCAAGCAAAAAAACAAACCACGTCAAAAATATTTTGGTTCGATATTTGATTTTGTGATTTTGCAGGCGTTTTTATAACATTTGGGCAGTTTTTGTATAGCCATTCTCGGACTATTTCAGCAGAAATGATAAATATTCGATAGTCCAAGTTTGACAGCACATTGTTTCAAATTATTTTTTAGAAAATTTGTATACACAGTTCCTTTTATAAAATGCAAACTCTCCACACCAGCAGCTGACATACATCCCTATACTATTTATACTATCACCGCAAATTTGACTGTCCCGCGTATATTTTTTTCTTTCGAAGCTCTCGATTAGGTTTTTTTCGCACATTTACACTTCCGTAAATATGATATTTACTTTCATCGCTGAAAATCATGTTTTTCCATAATTCGTGAAGCTACATTTTTCTTCGAAACAATCGGTTTCTAAGAACAATTCCACCATGTAAATCAAGTTTCATTAATTTCCCTGCTTCAACTGCAAGTTTTAGAGTACCTATCACCGGATTTATTTTAATTTTCCATACCAAATGTTGTAGGTACTTTCTTTTATGTTGAACACAGACATAATTTTTGTAGCGGTTTGTAATTCCTTGAATTCTTTCACCTCCACAAAAAATATTTGCATCTTACACATTCGCTATTTTTGATTTTAATCGAATGGGATTGTTCGAATATTTCTACACACATTTCGTAGAAAATTCGATTTTATTGAAAATCACTTCAACATAATATACCACAAAATCAGGGACCATAAAATCTGGATACATAAAATCTAGGAATAATAAATTTTAAGTTACTATTGATACGAATGTGGATTTCAAAAGGATTTTTAATGGTAAGCTCGTCAAATGATTTTATATATAGCCCATGATATTCTTATCAAATAACACAGTTTCACATTTTTCAATCGCAAAAACAAATTTGTTTTCAATTTCGAATATTAATATTATTTTACCAAATTGAGGCAATTGTAAATAATTTGAGAATAATCAAATATTAAAACTAGTTTGGTACATGTATCCCACTTCAAATTTTTTTATAATTTTTAGTAAATATGTGTTTACATTTAAAGCGAATTTTTCAATTATACCATTCTTCAAATAAAAAGGTAGCAATTCTGCTATTGGAATATCTTCATCTATGTCATATTCAACTTTAACTTTAGTGAATTTGAATGCTTGATTTAGCATAGAAACATTGATGTTTTATCGCTAAAGTTTTGCACACGTTAAAAAAATTATGACAGTTAGCAGTCATCTGCTTTAAGGTATTATGTTTACCTTCGAATCGCATATTGTCTAAAGATATATGAGGGGTCCAATTTGCGTTATAATTCTTGGATAATGGATAAGAAAGTGATGTTTTGGTATAATTTTGTGTTCAGTACATTCTGTTTTAAAATTATGAAGCTACAAGAGAACATACCACTTTAAACTTTGATTCCGAAACTACAGTATTTTTTTGAAGTACATCCAAAAAAATAACAGAAAAGTATCTTATAAGACGCCAAAACTGAGACGGTTTTTGACCTATCAAGTTTCCTGGTTTGTCAATATTTATAAGGTCGATTTGTGTTGTCCAATTGTGTCTCCAAGCTCAGACATTTTTTTGTTTCTTAACCATGGTATATCAAGAATAATTTCAATTCGTATTGGCCGATGTCCTCAAAAATATCGTGCATCATATCAACACTGGGCGATGCAAAAGTATTGAAATACCTCAAATCATTTAAAACGCAATACGATTTAAAGCCAAATTCATCACTCGTTAAATGGCAAGTCACATTTGTAGGATCTCTGGTTGAATATCATCTTTCAGTTTGAATTGAATGATTCATTAAGGTCATATAAAATGTTGGCTTCTTGATTATCATGAGCCACTGATAAAATAGAACCTTTTATAGTGATCTTTTTACCAAAATATTCAAGTTCGATACCATTATTTTTAAGATATTTTGGATCCTCTACAATTGGTTCTAATATTGCATCAAATCCATTCGATTTAATATCTTTTCACAAATCTTGTGTAGTTTGATTTTTGATCTCTGAGGATTAACACAGCCTCAAAATCAGCAGTAAACAACTGTATTTAAAATGTGAAGTTTTCTTGCGGAAAAAGCTCATTATTTTTATAGTACAATCCATCAGTAGGTTTTGTTATAAGAGTAGGATCTGATATTTCCTTTTTCAATATGTAGAAAATAAAATGTTGATATAAGGACAGATATTTAAAGTAGTTTCAATTATAGATATAAACATAACGGTATTCGTTTTAGGCCGAAATACGTAGGTGTTTTGTTCTTTACAAAAATATCTATCCCTTCGAATAGAAACGGCTATTTCAGTTGGTTTTAGTATTCCAGATTGCAAAATAACTTTTTTTCTTTTGTAACTCGAATTTATATGTTTAAAAGGAATATCTAAAAACTGTTGAATTTTAAAATTAAAATTTTGTTATTCTATCGAAAATGTTTGTTTTAACAAATATAAATTACTTTACATTAAATTAGTGACAGAATCAATAATGGAATTAATTTCATTGTCTGATATATTCAACTTATTTATTTCTAAGATAAACCATTCAGCAATATTTTGTAGTAGATCCTCTTCATTTTAAGCTGTTTTAGCAGGATTTGATTCTAAATATTGATTTGTTGCTCGAAGTTTGTACTAAACCCGAATTAATAATCTCTGTTGAATCCACACAGTTTTTTTAACGTGTCTTGATTGCTGCGAATTCTAGTCGCAATCGTTTTGGCCATTCGTTGAAATAGTTCTGATTTTTGTTCCGTTGGACAAGCATTCGGCAAAAATCGTATATCCTTCTCGAAATTATGATGTATTTCTTGGGTTTTCTCTTTTCTCACTGCCTAAAATCTTGAAAAACACAAGGTAAAGTATCAGAAGATCCCATTATATTTTTATTACATACGATCATTTGATAACAAAAGGATGCTACATAGTTTCTTGTCAACTATTGCGCAGAAAGGACCAATGCTAAGCGGCTTTGAGGAGTTTTTGATTTTAGTACGTGAAGTACAAAAGCAAATATTAATGAATATATGAATATTTTTCAAATTTTCTGCCGTTTTCGAGTCATCCTTGCGCAGAAGGCCCAAAAGTGAAAAATTATAATGAATAATTATTAAAAAACAGAAATTGTTGAAAAACGTTCTAATTTCTACGAATATTAGAATTTTAATAACACGTCACATGTGGGGTTTAGAGCAGTAGCCCCATCCTGTAAGATATTAAACGAATTAAAATAACTTAATAATTAAGATAATTATAAAACTTGAACTCCATTCAAAACCAAACTACACTAAAGAAACATAAATCATGATTTCGTTTTAATACTGCATAGAGGGTAATTTTCTGGTTGTATGATGAATTTAGTCATCGGAACCTAATATCAAATTTCAGGCAAGGGGTTTTTATAGCTCCTTAACAATTTTAGTAGGAATCGCAATATAAACTTCAGGATTAATTTATTTCTTGGAGTAGAGGGAAGTGATAAAGAATTTCATCTATACATTATGTACTAACGGAAATCGATTCCAAATCCCCACAAGGTGTGTTAAGAACATCTTAACAATTTTAGTCGAAATCGCAATATAAACGTCAAAATTTAGTTATTACTGGGGTTAGGTGCAGTACTGTCGAAGTAAGTACAATCGGAGTATTTGTACTACTTTTACTTAGTGGTTACTCCTGTACTCCGCTATTTCACACTATACTCCCTGTTCTAGGAAATAGTTGGCTTTATCATAAAGCATTTTTTGAAAGCTAATTTAAAATGGTTTCTGTCATTCTCAGGCAAAAACCCATAAAACGGTTTTCTTGCAGTAATGTGCTAGTCACTTCAGCAGGCAATATCAATTCAAATATGTCAAATTTGGTGAAATTTTTTTAGGCTATGAAATAATAGATTTATAATATGAACTATTTATAGAATTTACAAAATATTTTAGATAATAAATATCACTAAAATCCTATCAACAAATGTGCTTATTCCATCCGTTTGATACAGGGGAGACTGAGAAGATATTTAGTCTGAATTAGCTAAGTATATGTCTATGCAAAAACAAAGAAAAATTTGGTGAAACAATGTTTCTAATAAATGTCATCAACCAAAATATCATTAGTGGTGTTCCGCAATATTTCTTGAATTTCGCTTTTATTTTATTTATCAAATCCGACCCCAAATTAAGTGCGACTCAAGGAATTTTCAGGGTGTGAATAATTCGGTTTTATATTAGGAACTGCAGATAGAATCGGCTTTATAACTCAGGTATAAAACTTTAATAAAATCGATTGGCAAATGTGCTCGATTTGGTGCTGGAACCTGGAAATTTAGTAATGGCCTAGAGTGGTTATGAAAGAAAAAAAAAAAACAATTTTTCTTTGGCAAATCTAATGTCCTTAAATTTTTCCTCATAACCAAAGTGGCATTATAGTGTTTTGCAGTATTTGTTGAATTCTGGCCTTGCTTTTTTTAAGAAATTCCATTGAAATTTATTGTCTGACCTAGCTAATACATTTGATGATCAATGAATTAGTTTTCGCACCACAAAATTAAGAATCGAGTTAGCAAGTTTAAAACTTTTTAGAAGAGATTTCACCAAGTGCATGTTTTGTGACCAGTCGTCGCCACCAAACTAATATTAGCAATTTATACACAACATATTTCGAGACTTAATAACTGTCCTGTTTTTTTTAGTCTTCGTCCAGGCTTAGTCATTGTTGACCTGGTCACCCCCTAGGTACCTACTAAGCTATCTGACAATGACATTTCTGATATGCTTGAATTCGCATATTTGTCAAAATTACGCTTTTAAAAATGAAAAGGGTTCGAAGCTAAAGTTGCTTTAAGTATACCTACGTAAAATTTAGATAAAAATAGCTAAAAATTAAAAATTTCAAGAGTTGTAGCCATGTTAAAAAAACTGTTTAGCTCAAGCAGCATACAGAAGCTTAACGCTTAAATTGTAAAATAAAGAAAGAGCTCTAAACAAATAAATAAAGCAGTTTTCTTTTAATATTCAAATTTGGTTCAAAAACTAAAAACAATTTTAGTGTTATTTGCTGGATCGTGATTTTTTTTTATCAGAAAATACCAACAATTATTTATGTCTAAGGTCTAACTATTGTATGTCGTATGTACTATATTCCCTTCTGACTTGAAATACTCCCTGAAAATTTGAAACCTACTAAGTTTCGTTTAAAGTTGTCAGAGTGACAAGACTGGTTGAGTGGTAGTTTTTCATTTTGTCTGTGAGGAACTAAGTCATCTAGTCCATGTACTAATGGAACCTCAGTTCAAATCTCTGGCGAGGGTTGCTAAGACGGGGTGGTTCCCGACAGAAATATACCCATAGATAGGTGGTAGTTTTGGGTTCGTTGGACGGACAAGTAGATCAATAGCTACTATTTGTACTATTGGAATCTATCAGTTCTAATTTCGGACAAGAAGTGCTAACGCTCATTTATCAGTTTCAGTCAAAATCTCAATTGGTACATAAAATTCGTAGACTAATTTATTCCCCTGGATAGGGTCGAGGTTTCCAAGCTCGATGTACGATAAGGTAGGTCAGTTAGTTCGTGTCCTATCGAAATCTGAGTCCAAATTCTTTGCTATAGGGGTTTTCGGTTTTCAATGTTAATCATAAATATAAATAAAAGATTCAATTGTTAGCAATAAATAATACCTGTGGCAAAAACGCTATCGGAACTCTACCTCATCGTACATCGAGCCCAAAAAGTACCATTTATCCAGGGAAATAAATTAGTCTGGGATATTTAGGTTAAAATTGAGATTTGGACTAAAACGGATAAATAAGCCCTGTCTATGTCACTCCTTGCCAGAGATTTGAAGTCAGGCTCCAATACTATATTACTTCTTCGTCTAACGAGAACAAAAACTACACTCTATCCAGAGGAATAAATTTTTCAGGGGACCTTAGGTACCAATTGATATTTTGACTTAAACCGATAAATGGGCCCTGGCACTTGTTGCCAGAAAATTGAATTTAGTCTCCAATAGTACACTTAGAAGCTGATCTACCTCAACGTACATCGAACCCAAAATCTTTAAACGCTATCTAGGGAAATGAATTAGTCTGGGAACTATAGGTACCAATTGAAATTTTGATTGAAACTGATAAATGCTGCATTTGCTAATAAACATTTAAACCGAAGGATCATTACATTATTCGTTACCCAAACATAACAAATAGGCCCTCTTATAAACATTTGGTATATCCCCTGATTGATTGATTGATTGATCAGGGTGTACGACCAAGCCTAAACAGGACTCTCGGATGACGCCGGGCCCTCCGTACCCCCTTTACATATAACAAAACCGAAGGAAAGGAAAGGTTTGTTAGCATCATTATTTTTGTTAGCAAATTATTTAGAATTAAACATATAATTTAAAGTTCATCTACTGCTCAAACTCATGTAAAATTGTTTCAGGTCCTTCAAGAAATTCCTAAATTTAAAATATGAATTAATTCTTTATAATAAGTATTCTAAAATTAATTAAGTATAAATTAAATTCGCTGAAGTAAATTATAGATCAATCCTTATGTACCACAAATAAATTAATATTAATAGTTTGACAATAATTAAACAAACTACCATCAGGCCATCGTGCTGTCGCCTCAGCCAGTGTAATCTTTGTTGAGTTTCTCAGGAGCTTTCCAAGCTAAAACCGTTTTAACTAACTAATATGAAAACTGATACCAAAACTATCATTAAAATTAATACCAATAAGTATGAACACCAATACGAACACCAATACTAACATCCACATCAATACCAATATTAACATCGACAATAACATTATGACATATGATTTGATTACACCGAAAAATTCATTTCACTAAATTTAATTCAATTTAATCTTATTAAAAATTTATTTAATTTAAACCAAAACCTAATTTACTTCACCATTAGTTCTTTATTTAAAATCAGCCCTTAACACCCTTAAATAAAATAAATTCAATTCAGAATCTAAATTGAAGGACAGCAAATTAATCACTAATTAATCTTAAGTGCCTTATTTATTTAGATGCCGTAGTCATATATGCACACAATTTAGACAACCATAATCAAAGACTCCGTGTCGTGTTCGATTTCTTGCGTTCGTACAATTTAAAAACTCATTATCAAGGGCATTTAATTACACTTGAAGTTATTAAGCCAAATGAAGTAGTGGACTATCCCAAACCAAAAAATCATTTTTACGCTTCATTGGTTACTAACGAGGCTTCGTTCAGGAAGCATGTAGTTTACAAAAATTGCTAAACCTAGAAAGATGTAGTATTCGTATGGAGACCGTTTTGCGACGATGCTTTTAATATTTTAAAAAAATGTATAATTATTCCACCAATTCTACAATTTCCTATTTTTGAACGAGAATTTACTTATAACTTTGTAATCTCAGTTATACACATATCTACTTTTGATGATCTCCCAATAGCATATGCTAGCCGGACTCTCAATAAAGCGGACAAAAATTACTCTGTTATAGAGAAAGAGTTACTATATAGACCACAAACCCCTAGTATGGTTAAATAGTATCAATAATCAATCATCACGATTAATTCGATGGAGATTGTTACTTGTACAACCTCTTTAGTTTCTGATTTTGAATTCAATTCTTCCAAAAAATGTTTCATAAATAATGTAAATCATCCCACAATAAGGGTTTTGAAGAGTTATATTAATGCCGATATAACTTTTAATTCAGTGGTTTTAACCAATTACTAGAAAAATTAGTCTAAATCCGTCAAATAAGTTTACAATCAACCCATTGTAGAACCAAATCCAACTTCAAATTCACTTATCGAAATCTCTGACCCTAATGGGCAAACAAAATTAATTCAAGAATTCCATAAAACACCTTAGGGTGGATGCTTACGCAAATATTATTTTCCAAAATTTTTTCATTAAATTGAAATATAGATCAAGAGATATGATAATAGTCGCCATATACTAATTATACAAGACGACCTCATGAACTATTATTTGGCATTTGATTATAAAAAAATTGCTGTATAAAATAGGTATGGCGGCGACGATCATCCACTGCTCACAAAACGCATTTGTGGTGAAATCTCTTCTAGAAAAATTTCAAACCCTTTACCTTGATTCATCATTAGGATATGTTGCAACTAATTCATTGATCATCCATCATACATATTGATTAAATCAGATTCCAAATTTCAACCGAATTGATACATAATCGCAGAAGTTCCATTTGGGGCTGGGATGGAATTTCTTAAATAAAACATGGGGCCAGAATTCAACAAATATTGGGCACACTGCTAATGATATTTTGGTCCATAAGTACAAACGATAAATCAAAAAATTTGATTTTCATATATAACCAATCCCAGGCCTTTACTATATTCCCAGCCATTCTCGTTAGTCAATGAATTTTAGTAAAATTTTAATCCTAAGTTGTTAAGCTAATTCTATAAGTAGTTCCCAATATAAAATCGAATTATTCACATCGAATTAGACACTACGTCTCCAGCTTCAAATGGAACTGTCAGATTTCTTAATTAAACAACGGCTAAAATTTAACAGTTATTGCGGAACACTGTCATTGATGTTTTGGTTAACGTAAATCAAAAATTTTATTCGCTAAATTTATTTTTACATACTTAGCTAATTCGGGCTATCTTCTCAATCTCCATCATGAAATGGAATAAGCACATTTGTTCATGGATTTTAGTGAAATTTTATTTCTGAAATATTTTGTAGATCCTATAAATATAAACGCTATTATTAGGACAGAAGAATTTTTTAGCCATAAGTTTGGGCTGGAATCAGAATTTTTAAAATGAAACATGACCCAACGGCAAGAAATATTTGAGAAATACTAATCGTACTAATGATGCACTGAAGAAAAAGTGAGGGATGAGATATGATTTGGTTAATATATGTGCTTTAAATTTGACTGAGATTAAGCACGTGCTTTGACCATTCGTAACCCAATAATTTTGTTGTGTGTTTATTGTGTTAACAATGGCTCAGAGTGCTTGTTCCCATTGAGCCATAATCACTTTGTTGTGGATGCCAGGATTTGAAAGAATTACCGAGCCAGTTAGGCCCGCGCCACAGATTATGTTGTTTTAAATCATAACCATAACCATAATCATCTTGCGGCCAATGCTTGGGTGGCATTGACTTTAGATTTTCAGCCATTCAATTGCCCACAAATGAAGTCCACTGTCTGGGACGGTTGACAAGTCAATCTAAAACTTTTCGGGAGTTCAAGAAAGCATAGGTTTCTGAAATTTCTAATTCTAGTTTCTTTTTGGATTAAGTGGATTAAGTTGATCAGAAGTACCAATTTCGTTTTGGTCGCGATTAATTTTATGAATATTTTTCCAGACTATTCTAAGATAGACCACAACACTAAACGCGTCTTGACTAGCATCGGTGAATCTGAGAATCGAGATTGGTTTAACGTTTTCCATGTCAGTTCGATTTCTGTACCACCATTTGGATAAATCACTGCTGGAAGAAGTTGACCCTAATCTAGATAAATTATCCATAATTTCTAGATGAAAATTTTAATTTGTACTATGACGGAAGGTAACCAGCACAATGGATCGAATATATGCATATCCAAGATCAAGTGGCTGAATTTTACATCTATTTGAGGTGATTAAATCCTTGCTTGATTTCTTAATTTCTTGATTTCTTAATAAGTTCGGTATTCTTTGCCGGCCTCAGTAATTAAATCATTAACGTAGGAATCGTTGCTAATCGCTTAAGCGGCAATTGGAATAATGCTTGGCTATTGTTTTCACGACCCTTGTATTTGTTTCAACTCGGCAGCCACCACGAATTTATACTCTAGAAATCTTATAATAATATCATGGAAAACCATTTGATTGGAGAATATGCCCAAATGCCAAGCACTTATTCAAAGAATTTTCAGATGGTATGGTTGTACGATCTGGTCGAAAACCATTATTAATTTTGTAGTGAAGCTTGAACGTTTAAGGAAGCCATAGTGCGGTTTTTAATATCCCGTATTAACGATTTTTTCTGGCAGAATTTCTACCATATGGTTGAGTCTGATATACTGATATAAAATCCTAGTATTTCATTTGAAAGTTTGGCTCACGAACAAATCTACGTTCCGCGCTTCTCAACCGTGTGCTAGCAGTATTCATAAAGTTTTCCAAATGTTGCGGGTTTTTTTTAAATGGTAACCTGACGATAAATTGTTCTTCAGTAGACAGTTTGGTCTGTGCGGCGAACACTTTCTCGGAACTTGGAAGCGAACCTAATTCCAAAATTTAGTAAGTGCCCGGTCCAATTCGACATCCTCATGTTTATTTGTTATAATCACTGAAATCAAATCATCATCTGGTTTGATTTCAATTTTATGTGATTCCAGCAAGCTGAAACCACAAGGATCAGTTAGCTAGAGCTTGAGACAAAAAGTTATTGTGACGTATTCTGATAAATGACGAACGAATATTTTCCGATAATTCCGAGTGATGCTTCGGTCAAATTGTGAACGAACAACCAGCACTAGAAAAGGAATGACAGCCGAGAATCTCCTAAGACGACAACCGAGAATCTTGACTTTCGTTCCTTTAGACCGAGCTGCTGTGCTGAAGCGTCGGTAATGAAGCTGGCTTGCGAGCAGGAATCTTCATTTATTGTCGTTGTCTAGCGCATTGAACGACATGTCTGGCAAAATATATCTAACGGCCTAGGTCCCCGCACTTAGTAATTTCCTCATAGTACCTCTACGATTCAATATATTGGGATCTAGGATGAAAATGTTGCGCTCGATTATGGGGAATTCAAACATTAGTATTCCAACTCGGGCTAGGCGGATTCGGAAGTCTTTAATTGGTGCGGACCTTGTTATCGCCTTTAGCAAATTTCAATATATTGGTAAAGCGGCCTTTATCGGTAGCACGTTGCTTCTTTGTGTTTGGAGCGCAAAATTATTTTATAAGGCGACCTGGATTTAGCTTGAATTTTATATTTCAAATGAATTTGATTTAACCTTGTAGAACGTACTCTTAATAAAATTGAATTGGGAGAAGCCCGCATAAATTCAACGAGTACGCGAGTTTTTCGGTCGTTTGATTAATGGTGGTTTTAATGTACTTAGGACTGCTCGCTTTCCAGATGGCGAACAAATATGGTTATATTACAGATAATCCCAGTTAATATTGGTTAAGAGAATGCGACATAAAAATAATTAATAGACATTATTTGCATGCATTGAATTCATGGAGCAGACGCCTGGTTATTTTATAGCTACGCGAAAACATTATGGGTACAAATGACACTTGCAACCTTGCTACAACCGAAATTGGTTTCATCAAGAGCTTCTCAATTTTTGGAAAAGGTGTAATTAAAGCAAGTATCTACCAACCCAATTTCAACACTAATAGCGGTGGCTATCTTATAAATTCAAGATTATGTGATATTTGACATCTCTTAATAATCAGATGAAGATGCCATACTACCCAAATAGACTTATACTTGAGGCGGATTATTTCTTTTACTTCTTTAGATGTCTCAATAATTAATTCACTTTCATTCTCCTCCTTTATAAAAATATTTCAAATGAAATCGAATCAAAAATCTTTCTATAGCCAAATTTTCCCGGAATATCAGTTTCTGTTCTTTATTCCAAATAGGTTTTCAGGTTTGTAGGTGCTGCCTTTAGATGCTCTGATATACAACTAAACAACCGGGGACTCTCCATTTCTTAGATTTAAATAGAATTTTCTTTAAAAAAGATAAAAACTAATTTACCCCTAAAAGTTGACTTTTTATTTTATTAAAATACACTCAATTAGTTGTAGTTGTCAATAATAACATTTGTTGTTGTCAATTATATTCGAGGCAGATTATAAATCGTATAACTTAATTAATTTTTACTCGATTTGGATATAATTTGGTTTTTAGGTTAAAGTTGAAATCCGCACAAAGGAAATTGTTCGTAATGTCTTGCCATTACAGCCCGATTTAGACGAATAATTTAAAAAGTAAATTAATATAATTTTTTACAAAAGGATTTCAAATATTTTACTGCTCAAACGAATTATTAATTAAAACACCTTTGAGTGAGCTTTATTACAAAAAAAAACTCAATTAACATCTTTACTTTTCCATAAAATATAAACAACCGGAAATAACTAAAACGTGATTGATAAATGACAAAACATTAAATTTTATATGATTTTAGTATACACACACCGGAAACAGAACATCATCATGTGATTTTTAACCACCACCGCCACCCCTCTTTCATAAAACGAAAGTCTTTAAAAAGGGAACGAAACATTTTAATCAAAACATTTTTGGTTACATAATGAAGCATATAAAGTGAACGCACATTTTCGTATAAATACAGTAGGTACAATATAATGTGAAAAACAATTTTCTTTTCTCCTTTATTGCTATACAGAATGAATTTTATACTTCCAGTATATTAATCAGTCATGCGCACAACGATTTTAGTATTTCATAAGGTTTGTGTCTCAACTTAAGATGATTTTCATGTTCATACTAACCAAATTTCCTGTCGATTTTTCCCCTGTGTAGTAGTAGCTCGAAAAAAAAAAGACGAGATAAAAATATTAGAACTCGAAGAATCAGATGAATACCGAAAAAGTTTAAAGGAACAAAAAAAAAAAAAAAAAAAACAGGAAGAGAACTTTCCTTGTTTTTGTTTTCGGTTGGTTTTGCTTTTTGCTTTCTTTTTTCTTTTTTTTTTCTGCAGCAGCAATAACCGAAAAATAATATTTTGTACTGAAGAAAAATAAGTTTTAGTACCAATTTGACTCGAGAGTATATACTATATACATTTTGTCGCGATTTGTGGTGAATTTTTTTTTTTTTTATTATTACTAAATTTATAAATAATAAATAAATAAATAATGGTTTAGTAATAATTGTATTTTTATGAATAATAAATCGGCAATTTATAAAAATAAAAAATAATAACTGATTTAAGTGTGTGAAATTAGATTTTTTTTTTTTTGTTGGCCCGGAATATATTTTGTTGTGACACAGACGATATACATAAGGATGTAGAAAAACAAAAAAAAAAAAGAATTTTTCTTGTTTTTTGTATTACCGAGAATACGGAGCAATATTGAATTTTGTAAAATTTTTTTATTTTTGTTGGTTTGGTTTTAGATTTTAAATTTGCTTAAGTGAATTGTTTTGTTTATTCCTCCTTGAAAGGGAATAAAAGCAGCACACCAAAAAAAAAAAAAAAATGTGTTAAGTGATTTGTTATGGTTTTGTGACGGTTATATATATAAGTATTTTATTATATTGTTGTTGTTGTTGTTTAATGTTATACAATGGTTGGAGATATAATCTCAGCCAAGCCAAATGGTTTTATTAAATTTAAAAATAAAATTTCTTCGTCATATATTCGGTTGGCTTTGTTGTTGTGAATCTAAGTGAAAATCTACAAAAAAAAATCTATATGATATAAAAAAATAGAAAATCCGAGTGAAATCTTATATATTAGTGTATATGGGAGCTTAAATAATGTGGAAATAAAGTTTTTGTACAATGTTCGATTGTGCGGTATACAGGGTTTATTAATAGTTAACGGTATGTTGTTTAAATTAACTAAGCTTTTTGTTTTTATATAATAAACATTTGACTACGGACGCAAGACAGGTTTTATAAATAAACTGTCAACTATATTCTTGTGTAACAGATTGTGAAAGTTATAAATTTGTTATGAGAGAAGATCTAGAATCTAGATGAATGCATTGGGGAGTCTTATGTTTTATCGAAAACTTTTTTTTTGATGTTGGGATGTAATATTATTTATATTAGTCATGGAAAGTTTGTTATTTGTTGAGCTTAAAATATTAAAAAAAAAAAATGTTTTTACATTAATTTCTCCGGAACTAGAGCAAGAGTGACATTTTAAATTATGCAAATATATTTTAATTATTTTTTTTTTTAAACTTATGGTGACGATGAACTTTGCTTGGACATTACATAAAGCTCGACAGTTTTACAGCTACACCAAATTTATAACTTTTTGATTTTATAATTGTTACAACAAATTAATTAAATTGTTTCAAACCACTTTAAAAGCTTGATTTGCATAATTGTAAATGAACTGGAAAGTTATGAAGTGTAATTTTAAGAAGAAACTAATATTTGACAAAAGCTCATTGAATTAGAAAAAAACAAACATATGTAAATTAACTGTCAGAATGGACCCTGAAAAATAAATGTATATTTTTGTGCAAGCTTTCGCACACACATTTATGATAAAATATTAACAAAAAACAGCAAACGATGAATTTCGATGCATTTTTAATTTTATGTAATTATTAATTTTATGTAATCATTAAAGTTGAAAGCTCACCGAGTTTAATTCGATTTTTTAAGAATTGTAATTTATAAATCACTTAAAAATCAGCAAATCACTCTTGCTAATCTGAAAGCTTATTAACCCAATATAATTCTCCTCGAATGATTTCACGAATAATTTGTGCTGTCGGGAGTACCAGCATATTCCAATTTTTTAAATGTTTTGCAAAAGTTTTTAGCTTTTAATTTGAAAGCTTTTTGTATTAGGAGAGGACACATTTTATGACTAGAAGCTTTAAGTTTATTTATTGTAATTTTTAAAAAACTAAACCATTTTTTAGAATTCCTAAACTAATTTCAGGCTCACTTGCTAAAAGAGTTTTGAAGAAAGCTTTTAGGATTAACATATATAAATATTAATATCTGGGAATCTTCCAAGTGAATATCAAATGTTATTCTCTTCTTACGATCACAAATTTAATAAATAAAATTGTTGAACAATAAATTTTGAAAAGAAGCTTATTTAAAACATATTGCAGAAAAGCTCATTTAAATTGTTTAATAATTTTAATTATATTAGGAATTAAGGATATTTATTGGCCATAAATGAGCAAACATTCATCTTTATATTTTGTAAAATTTTGAGAACTAATTAATAAAAAAATAAAAATATTTAGATAACAAAAAACACAAACATTAACAGTACATATGTTTGAGCTATTTAGATATAAAAGTTAAGCAAATTGAGCTTTTTTACTAAATAAAATTATTTAAAAAATTAAAAAAACATTGAATTTTCTTTGAAAGCTTTAATAAAAAACTACGCTATCAGTATAATGTTAATGGATTAAAATATTATGGATCAAAGCTCCATTAATTTTTTCTTTTTGCAAAATGGTTATTTTCAGTATTTTCATCTATCTTACACACGTGCAGGAAACAAATTAATTGTTTTGGTAGATAGACGAGTATGATGACCAAAATATAAAATCAAATTCAAAACGATTCAGGGTGATTTGATAAATTATTCGAAGTTTGAATTGCTCTGATCGAGAAATATTTTAATTAAATAGCTCTTGTTAATTTGAAAGCTTTTGACAAATTAATAATCCAAAAAAATTATAAGAAAATTTCTTGCTGTGATTTTACGAATAATACCAAATTTGTTGTTTCGAAATTAGCTGCGTGTCCCTGTCGATATCTGTATGTTCAAAATTTTAAAAGCTCTACACATTTGTTCAATTCACAGAATTAATCTTTTAATGTTTTGTTGTTATTATTAAAGTAAATTTGTAAAAGCTTCTTGTATTAAGAGACGATACCGTTTTGATGCTTAAGTGCTCTAGATTTATTGATTGGAAATTAAATTGTTAACAATATCTAGAAAGCTTTTAGGAAAACAAAAAGAAACAAATTTACTTTCTCTTTACGATCACAAAGCTTATGAATAATATTACTGTACTATAAAATTTACAGGGAAGCTTAAATAAAAAACATTGCAGAAAAGCTCATTAAAATTAATTAATAATACTAAGCATGATTTATAGAGATTTATTCACCTATGTAATTTTACGGAAATACAATGAAAGTTTTCATCTTTACATTTCACAAAATTTTGAGAATTAATTAATAAAAAATTGAAATCTATATTTTAATACCAAAAAGCACAAATATTTACAGTACTCAGTCAACGAAAATTGTATAATTGAGGTTTTTTTCTAATGAAATGTTTCGGACTAGACAATAAAACTTTTACGAAGCATTCAGATTGCATTTAAATTAAGCAATATTCAATGTGCTTTACAACATTAATAAAACAATGAAGCTTTTATAAAAACTACGCTACTGCTAAAATATAAAAGGAGCCGCATAAATCTTTTATTTTGATCCTTCGTTCAACATGAAAATTATTAGTTCGGCAAAAATCTTTGAGGAATTAAATAATTATGCATCAAAGCTTCTATATTAATTTGCACAATGGATTTTTTTTCAGCAACATCATCGGGCTTTCGCTTAGTTCACGAATAATATCAGGGTGCCCAAATTTTTAAAAGCCTTCCAAATTTTTAATTTCACCATTTGGGCATTTATCTTCCAATATCTTGTTGTTATTATTTAAAGCAATTTAAAAGCTTTCTGCATTAAGAGACTTTTTATGAGCAGAATCTTTTAATTTATTTGCTGTTAAGTCTAGAAAGCTTTCCAGATTTTAAGGATTTAGTAATAAAAATATGAAATCAATATTGGAATAACGAAAAGCACAAGTATTTACGGTACCACGCTTTGAGCTGTTTGAAAAAAAGAAATGTTTGCTTGTTGTGTTCAAATTTTTGGACTAGACAGTAATATTTTACTAACAAACATTTGAATTAAGTAATGTACTTTACAAGAATAACAAAACAATGAATTTTCTACGAGAGCTTTCTGTAAAATGTAAAATGTAAATGGAGCCGCTCAATTGTTTTATTTTAATTCTTTGTAGTACATAAAAATTATAAGCTTGTCAAAAAAATCTTAGAAATTTAAGTTGTATTATTATTTATATGTTTAAATTTGTAGTGTTGAAATTAACAGGGTGTCCAAGCGATATTAGGATGCCCAAATGGATAAAAGCTCTACATATTTTTTTCTACATAAGTCTATTTAACCAGCCTCCTAGTTTAAGAGACGATACTATTTTCATGCTTAAAAGCCTTTTATCTGAAAAATTATTAATTTATTTTTTAGCATTCTTATACTAACTTTGAGCTGGAAGAGTTTTAAAAAAAGCTTTCATTGACATACTACAAAGCTTATAAATCCAATATGAATGGTGATTGGTGTTGAAGAAAGAAGAAAATTAAAAAAAAAATATCTTCTCTTTACGATCACAAGGCTAATAAATGAAATTGTTACACAACAAAGCTTCAATGGAAGCTTATTCAAAACATATTGCAGAAAAGCTCATTTAAATTATTTAGAAATAGATTTATTGGCCATGGCATTTTTATAGGAATACGCAAGTTTTTATCTTTAAATTTGGCAAAAATTTATATTAAAAAGCACAAACATTCGCGGTAGCCAGGCTTGATCTATTTAAATAAACCACTTTTTCTTCTTAACATCAACGAACATTTTTTAATTGAGATTAAAGACAATAATAATTTACAAATACTTTAGATTGCATCAACATATTAAATTTTACGAAAGCTTTTATAAAAAACTACGCCACTAGTGACATGTAAAGGGAGCTGTTTAAATCTTTTATTTCAATGCTCTCTAGGATATGAACAATTATAATCTCGGCAAAAATTTTCGAGCGATCAAAATATTAAGCATTAAAGCTTGATGTATATTTGTTCTGCATGCTGGATATGTACAGCTTTCGCACATACACAAAACATATCAATTGTTTTGAGATATACACCAGTATGATAGAAAGGAAACGGAGCCACATAAATGTTTTATTTAAGGTTTTTTTGTCAGTCATCAACAATTATAAGTTTGGCAAAGTTTTTCGACGAATTGTATTATTATGAATCAAAGCTCCACAATTTTTTTTTTGTGAAACGGCTATTTTCAGCGTTTTCTTAAAACTTAAGCACGTACATGAAACAAATTAATTGTTTTAATACATTCACGAGTTTGGTGACCGAATAGTAATAACAGGATAGTAATTTGAAATCTTGGTTGAAGTAATCGGGTAATATTTTAAATACTTTATTGCTTTTGTTGCAGTGTAAACAACGATAAAAGCTCTATCATTGTGCCACTTAGGTTGAGGTTAAATTCCATTTAATCTTGCTTGGTATAATTTAAGCTTTTCACTTATTATTATACTTCCCCATTACAAATTTTTGATAATAAAGAAAGAGCTTATGCCTGAGTTAACTTGAATCTGGCATTGCCGTGGAGTTTGTCACTATTATATCACTATTATATTATGTTTAACAAAATTTTACAAAAGCTTTTGTACTATACCCTGTTAATCGTATTTCCGATCATCAAGTTCAGATTTTAAGTTTTTACAAATTATCAACAAGTCACGATTTAAATATCTTTTAAAATGTTGTTTAGAAAACAATTCCTCATGCTACTAAAAATAAAAACTTCGCATTAAAAACTTATAAATAATAATCATTACAATGTTGCCAGGAAAGAAATATTTATACTAATTTTTTGTAAGCTTTTATAAGAACTTTAATATTTTAGTCGTTGTATAAAAACTCATTCAATTGAAACCAAAGTTTTTCTGTTAAAGCTTTCCCAATTACAAGATTAAAATCCGTTTTCGGAGTATTAAAGTTACATATTTTAGGGTTTTGTAACTTTGTTTTTAGTATGCTATTACAATATTAAGTTGAAAACTAACTTGACGATTTATATACTTGATTTAATGTAGCACAAAAAACTTAACAAAATATCATTTACTCCAGTTTCAAGGACAAGAGAAAGCTTTACCAATTATCGAAAGTTTCATCTATTTTAACAAAGACCATCAATTTGCTGTACCAATTAAAATTTACTTTTAATATCAAATTCCAATGTTTAGTTTTAACGAACTTGTTGAGCAAGCTTTCATGACATGGTTGATCCTGATCGAGATTAGAAAGCTTTAGCTGTAAAAGCACTTTGGTGAGCTATAATTTGGAAAGAAACTTTCGAAAAAATTGAAACCCAAGCAGATTCCCAAATCTAAATTGTAAGTTATTTTAGTTTTGATGTGCGATGAGCTTTTATTTCTTTTTCATCAAAATGAGTACTTGTTAAGTTCAAAGCCCAAAAGAATTTATCATTATTGCTAACTTTTAAGTATTCAATCGATTTCATCCTTCGTTTTGATTACGTTAACGTTGTAAAAAAGCTTTTCAATATTAGGACAACTTTATTTAGGTGGTCAAAATTTAAAAGCTAAATACATAATTTTAAAGATTTAACATAGTTTAAATTTTTGGTTTATTGGCCAATTGCTACTTTATTGGAATATAAAATTAAGATAGGAATGATTCTTCTATAGGAAAGCTTTGAGACCAAATTCTATGAGAATTATTTATAAATTATAAATATTCTGATCCTTTCATTCTACACAAAAGCTTTGTTGGTGGCGTTCTCGTATTGTACGATGACGTAGAAACATTTAAAAGCTTGTATTTTATTTATTAAATCGAATATTTTTATTGATTATTTTCCAGTAATTAACACAATGAACTTTAGATATCATATCTAAAAGTTCCCGCAATTGAAAGCGTCTGAAAGTGAATATTTAACGATAATAAAGTTTTCTTAACATGAAATTCCTGAAGGTGAGGCCTGATTGATATGAATGATTTCAAAATAAGTAGAGTAACCGATTATTTAAGAGCTTAAAACATATTTGTTTATTATGTAGCACTTATCTTCCGTTATCTCCTTCTGATATCATTTATTAGAATTGAGCACCTGATATTTGTTGGGTGGTATTGCAAGGTGTTACATATAACTTTTATACTTAAAGAAATTTAAACTAAATACTATATGTTTTGAACTATAAAGATTTTAAATGGTATTCCTATTTAAAAATGGTAACTTTGATTAAAAATGCAAAAACAAATACGTTTCTTGGGAAAGCTTTTTTATAAATAGCCAATGTTAAAATAATAAATTCTTCGAAATTTTTTGTTTTGATTGGTTGGAATATCTTTCACATTTAGCTTAAAAGCAAATATTTGTAATTTGTTATGCTCGAAGATTTACATGGATTAACCTAGAAAAGATTTAACTATCTTCATCGATCATGCTATAAAGCTTAACTGTACTGTAGGCGTGCGTCACTAAACACAATTCATAAAAAAACTTATTTATTAACTTTAAAAGGTGAAAAATATGTTTCATAGTCATACACATAATTTCTTAACACCTTGTTAAGAACTAAGGCTTTTTCCAACTTCAACAAATCACAATTTAAATAATTTATAAAAAAATTGTATGGATAACATTCTCCTCACGCCATTGAATTTATAATTTTTCAGTTAAAAGCTCATTTAAATAATTATTTATGCAAGCGTTATTGTATTGAAACCTACTTTACTGTAGTATAATAAAGAAACATTTGTATTTGTTTTTGTAATATAAGCTTTTACGAATAACTTTAAAAGCATTTGTAATAATTGTTGAATTTCGCTTTGGAATATGAAATGTATCGGTAAGCTCCAAGATATTTTTCAAAAATTATTATCACATTGAAATCGGTAAAATATTAATTATTTTAAATAATGAGCTTCCTAAATTAAAAAGTTGTTGTCCAATTTATCATATTTGTGTAGTGTTTATTTCCACATATTCTAAATATTTTCGGAAACAAAATTCACCATATTCTTAGAAATCGATAGGCTTTATTGTATAAAGGAAAGAGCTTTTATGGTTAGTACCTTACACAACAACTTCTTAAGACGAATAATAAATACTATTTTAAAGCTTAGGACATTGCTTATAACAGCTATTAACTGTGAAGCACACTTTATAGTTGTCATTTTTATTGACTTCTAGTTTCTTTGAAACCTAATACTTTTATTAAAATTCATTATCCATAAACTTGCCAAAGCTTCATTCTGGTTTTTTTTCATTTTGATATGGAGAGTTGTAAGCGGTTTTTGATTCACTAAATTCACAAAATGTGGCTTGTAACATTTCTAACCAAATAATTTTTTTAATTGTAAACAAGCTCTACAAAGTTAACAAATTTAAATTTAATAATAAGCTACTAATTTTGGAGTTGTCTCTTTGAGCTCAACCCATTTTTAGTTTATTGAATTCTGACTATTTGATTCAGTTTGGTTTAACTGCCACTTGGATGCTTAATTTTCAATCAATTTTAGGCAAAACGATTTATTGATTTTATGTACTGTGGTTCAACTCAATAAGACCGTATTTTTTTTTTGCTTTCTCCCTTAATTTTTAATTATATTTTAATTAGGGAATAGCCGTCATTGTAATGAAAATCATTTAACACGGCTTTGTGGTATTTGAATTTTAAAAATCCTTGCCTTAATTTATCTTCTTATATATCTTAATATATATAATATATTTAGCCACCACCAAAGTGGAGGAAAAGTTTAAACGACTGACTGTTCCTTAATTGGATATAGACAAATACACGCGGCAGGATGAGCTTTTTGCAAAATATTTCGCCGTCATTTAAGGCAAGGAAAAAGCTAGAACTGAAGGAAATCTTAGCTTTCATCATGGCTCAATTTAAATCAAACATAGTATAAAAGTATATAAATTAAAAAAATTAAATGGTTTGGCCCGCCATTCAAAATCTTAATTGTCATTGTCGAGCATAGTTTGAGTCCAGAAGTTTTCGTTTTCCACCAATTACTTTGTAAATGATAGTTAAAATTGTATTCACAAATTTTAGCTCAATCTATTAATATTACTAACTATTACTGTTACATTCCAGCCACTTCTATTCGTTGTTATCGATTTTAAAGCTTAGATTTTTACTTTTAGATTCGATTATCACCAGTAAAAATAAATAAACAATTATTGAACTACCGTATATTGTTGGATAGTTAAAATATCGCGAAAAAGCTTTTGGTGCTTTGAAGCTTTTGGTACATGTTCGTAACTTATGCAGAGTGAGCCGTACATTATTGAATTACGTAGAAAGTTTTCTGAATTAAAGGAACGTCATAAAATTAAACTTTATTAATAAGAATTGTGAGCTTTGAGCTCTAAGCTCTAGTTACGTTATCATATTTTTTTGTAAACTGCTTTAAATTCGAGCTACAGCCCAATCACTACAATTAATAAAAAGTCGGGTTACAAAATTTTCATTGTTTACAGAGCTTTATGACAAAAGCTCTTTTAAATATTTGGTTTTTATCCAGTCTTGTTTTCTTATTAAAATTTAAACTTTGTTAATTGTTGGCAGCAATGGAAATCAATGCTACTATAAACAAATTATTCGAGCATTTGTGTCCTGTTAAAGAGGAAGCTTTGCTAATGTTATTTGGAACAGTTATTGGAATTCTTCATTGATTCAATTACTGTGTAAAAAATATTTCCGTAGTTTTATTTCATTCCAATTTATTTTATTTTCAAATTAAGGTCAGAGCTTAAAAGCTCACAAAAATCCGAACTGTAAATACTTTAGATCATAATTTAGTGAGCTTTTAGGGAACGATTTTTTGTTTTAATTTTGCATTTTCGGCCAATTTTTAAGCAGAATTTTGAGCTTTTGGTAAATTATACTACTTTGTAAGGTAAACATTTCATGATATCTATGCTCTGATGCTCTACCAAAAACAGGTCGTCTTATCGCAAACTAATGACAACGCTAATTTGTTTATGATTTGACAAAACCTTGCCAACGACACTAACCGTCTGTAACCAAAATTTATTAATACATAAAATTTAAGTCCAAACTGAACCAGAAATACGAATTTCTTTGATTGGAAATAAAGGTTCAATTGAAAGTAGTATTTTAGAAAATGTATTTTTGATTTACAACGCTGTTAATTCGATTCTCCAATATTGTGAAAATCTTTTATTGTGATTTTTATTTTTAAGCTGGTTTAAATTGAAATATGTACGTAAAAAGCTTTCAGTCGGAACACATAGATAAGTAATTATCGGATTATTATTTATTTATTTCTATTCGTTATTTTAATGTTTGATAAAAGCTTAGCTTTACATGCAAATACAAGCCAAAAAATGGTTCAAATCAATAAAAATTTGAATCACTTAATTAGCAGCCGAAACCTAGTGTTTAATAAATTCAGACGTATAACATCTAGAGGTAATAAATTAATGGTTATAAATTGTAATAAATTTAGATGTATACTTTCATAGCTTATCGAACGCAAATAAATCATTGCAGTCAATCTTTAGTTAATTCAAATTTTACTTTTTGTCGTTGTTAAAAAAGCTCAATTTTCCTAAATTATTTGACTTTCATAAAATTTGACTTTCAACACTATATAGTGAAGTTTAATATTGAAACCTCTATGAAAATGATTTATTAGCTTTACATTTAGAAGTTAATTAGATCAATTATGTAGTTTAACAAATTCTTTATATTAAGATTTTTAATTCTAATTTCACAATCTTGAGTATTCATGTTTCTTAAATATATATCCATATTTTATACTCAATGCATGATGGATTTACAAACTTTTATAAATTTTGCTGATTCAAAAGAAGCTTCGAAAATTTTTTCTGGAGAGATTTGCTGAAAATGATTATTTCTTATTTGTCCCAAATCTTTCAGTACCAATGTTTTGTCAGTTTCTTTTGTTTATTGCAAAGAGCTTAAAATTAAAGCTACGAATTTGTGTTTTAAATATTTTAAAATATTAAAAAAATTCGTATTAGACTAAGGTAAACGGCTGGCCAAAAGTACGAAAATTTAGAAATTTTTGCGGTTCTCCATACTCAAATCTCGTGACCTTTTGTCAGGAGAAGTAGCTGAAGTGGACGATTCTATAGATATGTTATTTCAACAAGCATGCTTGGCTAGGGTTGTCGAAGAAGGCGCAATGTTACCTTGTACCGCCAGATTAATGATTTTGTATTTCTCCTAAAGGCTAGATCGTCAAAAACTGCAATACGGGTAATGTGGATTGGGTTTGAGCTTTATAAATAAAAATTATTATCCAAATTTGATGCAAGTACTAGGCATAAACGTAATGAAAAGTTTGGATTTTCGATTTTTACATATTTGCTTCTAAACATTAACTAAAATTATTTATAAGCTTAATCATTATACGAAAATAATGCAATTAAGCTTAACTTAAGCTTCAAATACTGGAACAATCGATTATCATCGAAAACGGCCCAAATACCAAAAGTTAAGTATTTTTATTTTTATCATGTTTAGTTGATGTTCGAATATCCTGCAAAATTTTAAGCTTTCTAAAAAAAAGTTTTCTTAAAAGCACATTTTTTAAATTTTTATTCAAAAGTTTGCACTTTTAATAAATTTTTTATAAGGAAAGTTATTACTAAAAGCTTAATAATCACAATAAAAATGTTATATGTACTCCAGAGCTTTAAAAAATTTGTAGTTTAATGGAAATGCTTTTACTAAAAACGAATCTTTTATACTTACAAATTGCTTGAGATTTTAAAATGTAGCAAAATTACGTGTTTTTTGAGATTAAATCTAAGAATACTTAAAAGCCCGTTGTGTTAAGGGTATGTATGCAAAAGCATCAAAATTATTATTGCACTTAATTTTAAAGAGCAATTAAAACTCAAACAGCAATAGACATGAATAAAACTGAAGTTTGAATACGTAAAAAAAGCTTTCAATCATCACCAAACACATACACTTATTTTATCTTTACTTTAAGTCTTGCTTTTTATTTTTATTTCAATTTTGACTAGTAAAACCAATCCAAAAAAAATTTTAACTATCTATAATTTTAATCACTTTATTGTCAGCCAAAAGCTCGAATGTTTAACAAATTCAGAGGTGTTAGATTATCTTCGCTGTCAGTTATGTTCACAATGGATTAATAATTTTTTCCAGTTAACTAAACATCAAATAGTCAACAGAGCTTTATTTTTCTTGTTATTTAAAAAAGCTCAATAATAAATCCTAATTCGTTTGAATATCTTAAAATTTGATTTTTAGTGCCATTGAAAGAAGTTTTTAGTTAAGAGTTTCATGTCTAGTTTCTCAAAGCTTTGTGGATTGCCGAGCTTTTACAAATTTTGCTGTAACGAAGATATTTGCTGTAATGAAGAATATCTAAAATCAATAAGCTCTAATTTCGATGTTTGATTTTGTGAGCTTTTAAAGATTAAGATTTTGTCAGTTCCGTTTGTTTATTGCAGAGAGTAACTTATGTTTTAAATGTCTTAAATTTTCGTATCTACAGACATTGGACTAAGGTGCCTTTCGGAATGAGCCAAAATTGTGATGCTTCCTACTCATAAATTGTAAGTTTTTAGAGACACCCCCCAGCTGAAGTAAATTACAAATTTAGTTTTTCAACAAGCTTGCTCATTTTACTTGACATGGAAAAAATTTAGCATGCTGAGGTGCCTGAGTAATTTGTAAGCCTAAGTCTAAGTCATCTGTGTATTGCGATTTTAATTTATTCGAACCAGCCGATTACTGATTTTAGATCACATTTAAGAGCTAGATTTCTTAGAGACAGTAATACGTTTTTTGTTGTCAGAGCGAAACTCCAGAATTTAACGCATACAATAGGGTTAAACATAATAAAAACTTTCGAATTTTAGTTTCACCATTTGGAAAGAATACATATTATGACTAGCCAAAGCTTAAAATGTGGAACGTTCTGCTATCGTCGAACATGGCCAAATTACCAAAGTCCTTTTATTTTTCTCATGTTTGGTTGAAGTTAGAATAGCCCCTATTATTTTAAGTTTCTAGTAACAAAAGCTTTTTGAAAACCAACTTCCTTTATTTTTTTCCTTTGAACGTTTTGAAGGTTTTATAATAAGGTTTTATCAAGCTTTATTAGAGTGCAGAGGATCAATGCATGTGATGAAGAAAATTATTGTTAATACTCTAGAGCTGTCAAAAATTTGTAATTTCATAGAGTTACTTTTACTAAATGCTTATATTTCAAATATATTGCTTTAAATTACTTGGGATATGGCGTCTGCCAAAGCTAGCCAATTTGCAGTGTTTTTTCGTTACTTAATGATACTTAAAAGCTCATATAATTAAATAAAATAATTAGTGTACTGTTAGGAGTTACTAAACACATATTCTTACTATTGCAAGTCGTTTCTTTTGTAAACATTTGCCGCATAAGACGAGGTTTCATTTGCAAACCGCTTTGGCATGAGAGGTGTAGTTAAATGACTTTACCAACTTAATTACCCATCATAATATATAAATAAATAATTAGATTAAAACAAAATGCTTCTATTTATAACAACATCATTTTGTAAGATTGTTGTTGTCAAATATAATTGTTTATGTATTTAGTATTTAACGCTAATTAATCAAATTCTATTGTTTTGCCTATACACAGCTAAGTCACAATGAAAATCATTATTTTTACTTTACATAATAGCTAGAAGACAAAAAAAAAATTATTTATAACTCTTTTTTTAAACAACAATCTTAATGATAAAATAATAAAGACGACAACAAAATTAGACATTTTATATTCAGTGTAGGTTACATGCCTATACATAAGGTGAAGGTGACATCGAGAGAAATAAATTTTCTTAATGTGACTTTATGTGAACATTTCACCCATTTATATTGTGTATAGTAACATTTTTTTTTTGTATACCCAGCAATAATAATATTAAACGTGTATGTGAATTGTGTATTACACATCCCTAATATTTTTTTTGTTCCTTATTACAACGTGACTTATTTCTATTAGGTACTCGTAGATATAAATAAGATAATTTCTTGGAAAAATCCATGACTACAAGTAAAAAAAAAACAACATAAAATTATTATTCTTAAAAATAAAACTGGCAAATTCAATTACTTTAAAGAAAACTCTACATTTTGTTTTTTCTTCCTCCCAAAACCCCATTCCTTCGCGCCACTAGTAGATAACTAAGACAAAAGCTTGTTTATGTACATTCAAAATAAAAAGTTTTGTTTTTTGTACATTAAAAGAATAAAATAAAATATTGATTTTCAAACCATTAAATCGCTTAAAGCTTTTAAAATAAAATAATTGAGTAAATTTAGCAATTCTGAAAATTTAGCTGTGGATTATGTGGAAATTTTTTTTCCGTTTGGGTGGTAATTTATTTTGACTTGCTTAGAATATAGTAAGTTTGATTATTCTAAAGCTTAGCTTTTGTACAACAAACTGTATGTATTTGAATATTAATGCGGAATAAATAATTCAAATCGTTTAGAGCTTTTTAAATTAAATTTTAGATTTGGGTACCATGTCACATACACCGCTTTGTGTTTCTAATTAATTATTTACGATTTAGATTTAAAAAAAAAAATACAAATCTTTATTGAAAGTTTTATATAACCAAATCGTTGTCCACTATACTTAATATATTACAAACAAAAAAAAAAAAAAACGCAAACAAAGCATGAGACAACTGAATATGTTACACACAACATATTACATATACGACATAAAAGGGTCAAAATCAATTTGGTTGAGTGTTTTATTTGTATTCCGAGTAAGGACGCACATAAAAAAAAATTTGTACAACTACCTAGTCAGATAAAATCAATATAATAAAATGTACTAAATCATGATAAGAAGTGGACATAAATTGAGTTCAGCATTTTTAGGTATTTTCGCTTCAATGACAAAAAAAACGAACGTACCTAAATTTTGGTCAATTTATAAATTTGACAATAAAACAATTTTAGAATTACATGAGGGGAATTCAATAGGAATGCTTAAACTATTAGTAGAGAGCTTTTTTCTAGGAAACGTATTTCCCTTGATATTGTTG
The DNA here is from genome assembly GCA_958295665.1 of Tipula vernalis. Taxonomy (NCBI): domain Eukaryota; kingdom Metazoa; phylum Arthropoda; class Insecta; order Diptera; family Tipulidae; genus Tipula; species Tipula vernalis. The sequence continues at coordinate 346,988,314 of OY282560.1, forward strand.
GTTACAGTGGTTGATAAACTAATCTTGTTTATTGTGCGTTGTTTTATTTAGTGGCCGTGTGATCAAAAGCTTATTATTGATTGTAATGAGCAAATGTCACCTGTTTGTTAAACACGGTTAAACATTGGCAGCTTTAATTTTAACAATTCCGAGCTTTCCATTGAAATAAGAATTATTATTTAGCCTTTGATATTTGAGATATTAAAGCTTGCACTTAGTTAAAATTAAACTTTCGACTTAGGCAAAATATTTGAAAAGTGTATTTCAGGTCTCACCAGAGTAACGCCTGAGTTTATAAAATATAATAAAAAGGCCAATGGAAATGAAATACGAAGCACTTTGTTCAGCTATTACATATAATCCAAAATTTGTTAGGACAAAATTGGATTTTAATTCAAAAACTTTAATACGATTTGGATATTTAAATCTTATTTCAGATGGGAAATTTTAAAATATGTCCTGGGCTTGATAGAATGTTTTAATCAACGATTTTATTATTGCGAAAGCTTTAATTTATCGCAATAATTTATTTAAACAATGATATTAAAAAGCTTCTAAACTAACAAAAAAATGTAAAACTTCGTATGAATTATTATTATTTAGGCTTTTGATATTCGGGCTCTTACTGCTCTGGTCTTAATGTTATTATAAAATTCCTATTTTTTACAAAGCTTGGCAAGCTAAAATAATACGAATTCTTTGACAAGTTATTTAGAAAATGACCCAAAACAATTATCGTAATAAATGTTGTCGTTTATATGACGTGCACAGATAAGATCGACAATGTTATTTAGATCTTAAAAATTACGCGTTCTAATGAGGGAGATGAAACATTTCTGAAGCCTCTTGAAAATCTCGCCAAAATACTATAATTGGTTGAGCAATTTTGCAATCCAGAATTCATAATTGTAAAAAAACAAGTGTTGGGTAGGCAAATTCCCGAAATTAATTTTTTATTAAAAAATTTGAATGCTAAAAGCATTGGATCTTTGAAATTTTGCATAAAACATACTACTCTGGACTTCTGTTAATATAAAATAGTTCGTACCTGCTGGTTAATGCAATGGTAAAATTTAATTTTTTTTTAACTAATACAATGAAAACAGTTGAGCTTTCCGTAAATAAGCACAAATATCTAATATGCTCTAAAGCTTTTAAGCCTTGAATTTGGCGATTTTAAATGTTTTTACATATTTCTTTAAAAACCTCCGTGTTAAAAATTTTTTAAGCTTTCAATGTACAAAACTTGCACTAAGGGCCGGAGACCGTCCAATCAGCAAGTTTTAAACTGCGATGATTTACTAAATATTTTTACAAAGAAATCGGATGTCTCTGGAACTAAGCAAAAAATTTGAATATTTTTTGAAAGAGAGCTTTTGGCGCTAATTTATATTATTAATAGAATTTGAAAAACAGATAAGCTTTTTAAGGATTTAATTTTTTAATTTTTTCTGATTATTAAACAATTCTAGGAAGGTGTAATCTTTTTCAGTAAATTATATATAAACAGTGATATTATAAATCATATTTAAAAATTGATATGGGAAAGCTTATTAAAGCAACACTTTTACATTTTTTTTTAATGATAGAGTTTTTTGATGTTAAGATAGTTGGACAAATATTAAAATACAATTAGCAATTTCTGAATATTTTTGGATATTGCGCTAGATAAAACACTTAATATAGTTGTTAAAGTTTCAGGCTTTTTGAGAGAGCTTTTTCCGACAGTTTAAAGTGATAATAATTTTTTTTATATTTATATATTTTATTTGATATTCAAATAATTTATTTGATAATTAGTTCAGCTTTTTTATTCCATTTTTACAAGTGGTGATTAGAGCTTTATTAAGGTTTATATTTTATAAACACAAAAGGTTTAGTGGCAAATAAGATTCAGGGGATAAATTAATTTGACCAGTTATTTACAGTTTAAAGTAAAAATACTGATGTATCAGTAAAAAAGAGTGATATAAGCCACGAAAAAGAACCAATAATGGATTTCCATTAAAAGCTTTAAAAAACATCACTTGGCTAAATGCCTTATATGTGGAAAAGTTTTTAGTGAACCAAAGATCTGTTGAGCTTAAATTAAAAAGTTGTTGAGTATAACAGTATGTTTTAATGGTTTTCTGGCAGATCACTTACAAAATACTCCTAATACAGTAACAATAACCAGTGTGACATTTTAAAAGCTCTACTAATTTACTTGAAAAACTAAAATACTTTTAGTCGACGTTTAGTTGAGCTTTCTATTTTTTTTTTCTGTCAATTTATACGAAAATTAAATATAAATATTAATAGGCCACAAGGAATAACGAATTATTATATATGTATAAACAATTAAAAGCTTTCTAATAAAATTATGAATAGATTATACCAATTCCAGTCAAGAAATCAATTGCTGAAATGCCGCATAAAGCTTTGCAAAGCTTTCTCTTTAAAACCACAGTTATCTCAGAGCTTTTCAAAATAAATTTTTCTTAAACTTTTCGGTACATGGAAAAACATGTAGAAACTTTTTAATTTTTTTTTTTAAATTGCTGAGCTTTTTTCTAAAATAAATTTATGCTACTCAGAGACGTTTTAAAATTCATATAATTTAGGAGAAAACTTTAACTTAAAATCTTGCTTGTGGAAAATTTATTTAGTTAGGACAAGAAAATCGAAAGACAGATTGCTTCCATGACAATCCCTTTCTGTTTCACAAAACGCTGATCTTTAGATAGTCTCCAGAGAGTATGACTCACTTTTACGGTTTAAAACATGATATTCCAAATTAATAATTCCTAATGATTTGTTCGAAGTGGATTTTTTCTCATTTACAGTAACAATTGATATTTTAAGGAACGTATTTCGACAGTAGCAGATGGCGTCGCCAATGGATTCTGCCAATTATTGAACAACGAACAACTCGGATTTTTAAAATGTTTAAATAAAAATCGCTTAGGTGCGAATTAACTATTACACTACCAAAATATCTCCTTTGTTAAAATACTGAATTTATGAATATTAACCAACAAACAGAATATTATTTGGTAATTTCAATTATGTTAACATTTCATCTGATTCTTAAGGCTTCCCAAATTTCTGAATATTTCAATTTAACTGTAACTAAAATCTAGAAGATCAAGTATCTATGAGAGGCGTTTTTCTAAACTGTTTCTTTATTAAGTAAATTCAAAGAAGACCAATATTTTTTGGTATCCGTCCACATCGCGACAACCACATCGCAGATCGACCACTTCGCTGGCAAGCACACTGTCAACAGGAGAGTTGGTCAACAAGCCCTTATTACCGGTATAACTACATTCGTTGACCAGATAGATGCAACCATTTCGCAGACACGAATATATGGCTGATATTTTAATTTTAATACACGATCACAAGTCGTTCTTAGTTTATTATAATTAAATTTACCTTTTTCTAAAATTTATACCAGAACTTTATTTTCCAAGATTTTACAATGCAATAGGAATTAACCTTCCCATTTTCCATAATTTAGGCACGAGTATTGGTAAATTCCACCTGTGATTGTCGGCTATCCGGTAATCGATAATATGGTTTGTTGCGAGAAGAAACGTCTGTTCTCTTGGTAATGTGGTTGTGTGGGCCAACTTTGCTTTCGGCAATGTAGTTGTCGGGGTTGTGGTCGACCAACTTTCCTTCCCGGTAATGTTTCCGGTCGATGAAACGGTTGCCGGACTATACGTGAATCACCCTTTTCCATGGTACTCAAGAGCTATTGAAAATTCTGTAGGTTTGAAAAAATTGTACCTTTCGGAAAATCTTCTAAATGAGAGAACGGAAATGGTGTATAAAGATTACATGGCAGAACAGTGCAAGTGTTAACTATAGAAACATGTAGAGGGTAAATCAAAGAGCGCCTCAAATACCCATTATCAAAGTTGACAGATGGAGAAAGACATTTTTTGGAGACTTTACATTACCTTGAATGACCTAAGTTTTAAAAATAAGAGTTGAGTTTACTGCAGAATATTGACCGGGTGTCTCAAAAATAAGCTAACTTATTAAAAGAATAACATATTTTTCGCAGATATACAAAACTAAGGTCACCCGAGTTCACCAAACAAATTTCCTTTCTTCAGACTCACCCTGTATAAGTAGAAAATCATGATGCAAACCTCGGTGGTAACTGTGTGTAGTACAAGTTATCCGAAATAACAGATGGATAGACGAAGATATTGATCGATTAATTTTACGTTTTAAATTTAGCCATGAAATTATGCGACAAATATTTTGCTGGCAAGTTAACGTATTGTGTTTAAGGTTTTCAGTGGTTAAAATAGCTGGAATCAAATAGAATCTAATTAATTATTTACGACATTGAATTGAAATTTGGGTCAACGTCTATTCTTATTTCCAATTGATTGAATTTTGTTTCTGTATTACTAGAAGGTTAAAGTTAATAAAAGCAAATTTTAGTGCAGCAAGACGGTTGCCCAATTAAATAATTTGTAGCTGAATTTGAGAATCGAGTTCATATCAAGGATCGAGAGACTACAAAGATTGTCTACACCTAGATGCGGTTTGATACAGATCGAAAGCCATTCTCTCCACGATTGCTTAATCAGCAAAACTGGCTTAAGTTTTTTAGTTTAGAGGATTTACCCGCTTGAGAAAATATGAAGTAAAAAACAATGGAAAGATTGAAAAAAGGAGTTAAGAAGAACCGCCTGCAAATAAAGTGCTTAAGAGAGTTAATTTCTGAGCAAATCATTTGAGTAACTTTGACCTGGAATTGAAAATAAAATAATTCACCGGGAGGAGGAGGTATGGGAAATATTTTGCTTCAAATAGACGATGAGGATCAATGTTTTCATTCCGTGCTTTTCTAGAGCCAAAAAAGATTCAATGCGAAGAACGTTAAAGTCGCTATGGGTTAAATGTGACCGTCACAGATACCCTGGCAGTTTTACTTTCCAAAATTGCCCTAATGATCCAGACGTATATGAAAAATTAAATTCCTTGCATTCTGACGGAACGCAAAGTATACAGACAGGGCGACCCTTTAAACTGTATACAAAAATATGAACTCCCCTTGGTTATTACCACGTCAAACATTTAAGTAATTTAGTAGAAATACTAAAAATTACTGAAAACTTAACGGATTTTCCAAGTTCATTTGGAAATATCCATGCAAAAAATTTAAGCCTTGACTAAATCCTAAACTTTTGTACAAAATGCCGACCCAGCTTTAGCGATTTTTAAATAATGCCAACCAGAGGGAAATCAGCGTAACATAGTTCGATATATTATTTGCCACAAAAATGAGATATCCGGAAAACTTCGAATTGCACGAAGTAACTAAAAGAGAAGGAGCTAATATGTTTAATGAAAATTAAAGTCGAATACGAAAAGCTGCACGTGATCAAATCCTTAAAGTTGAGGATTAGAACCCGAAGTTTTTTGGTATAGTGTGACGAAAGGGGATGAGTATTAAATTGGCAAAAAAAAGCTTTAGAACAATTCTGAAAATTATATCAAGTTGTATAAACATTTTTTTTGTTAATTTCCATAGACAAATGATTTCCTAACCTAAAACTTTGACTTGAAAGCTTTCATTTCAAAAACTTCGGAAACGATAGCTGAATAAAAACTTAACATATGCGAACATATTTAATTACCTATAATATTAGTCATGTGCAGATAAAAAGCTCTTCCCCAAAAATTAAGCTTTTTGAAACTTCAGACTGATAAATTGCATTGGTACATATCGGCTCTATTCTTTAATGTTTAACTTCTTAACAAATTAACAAAGAAAGGAAAATTATAATTAAAAGAAAAGTTGAGAGTAATAAACTGTAATGATAAATCATTTTGTGTATCGTGTGCGCGCTCCTATGGTATTATATATACCTTCATAAGCCATTATTTTTTTTTTCTGTACCTCATCTTCATGAAGTTCACAAAAGTTTGAAAGTAACCAAAGGAACACATACAGAACATATAGGCACACATATAGAAAATAAAATTAGTATCCTCATGCAGAGAGTAGAGCTGAACATGAAATACGAAGACAAAAGGAAACTGAATTTTTCATTAAAAGGATTACATTCCGTTTAATAAATTATTATCTTTCTCGTGCAACTTTTTTTTTTTTTTTTTGACTGTTGGTGTATGTGCTTGCGCCCCATTCGTCGACCTACCAAGTACATTTTTTTGTTGTTCTTTGGTTCAGCTTCATTTTTCTTTCATTAAATAATAAAAGTATATTTTGGATTTTTTGTGCACAGAAAAATAAAAATAAAAATGTTTTTTTGCCTTTTCATCTAATTTACTACCCCAATACCCAACCGGGTAAGCACACACACACCCATAAAAAAGGTAAAATACTCGTATATCCATTCTTTATAAACACACAAATTATTTACGCGCGCAAACAATGCGTAATGAGTATCATTATGTAACATTCAAATTTATTAACAATTAAAAGTTGAGCATATTTCATAAATTTTTTTGGATCCTTAATATTTATGTGGACAAGCTGTTTATATTGTTTGTGCCGACGACAACGACGACGTTGATGATGATGATGATAAAACAAAAACGTATACTGTCGTGTTCTTATATTATATTATATTAGATATACTCTTGTGAAAGAATGTCATCAATTTTCCGGTTGGCGTACAAGCACGTATATAAATTGTATAAAGACAAACCACATATTTTAGCATTTTTTTTTTTTTTATTTGTTTGTTTGTCCTGGATATGTAAAGTTATTTAAAATGTTGAAAAACCAAAAAAAAAAAAATTTAATTTGGTTAAATATACAGGAAGGTTGAAAAATTCGCAAGACACTAATGAATGATTGGACGTTTTGTGTGTATACAACTTTTACCATTTGTCTTCGGACATATTATTAGGAAAACTTGACTTTTGCCAAATAATTGATGATGATTTTGTTGAATTTTTGTTTGGTACGTAAATGATGTGTATAACCACTAAGTCGACCAAGTACAGTAGTATATACCAGTAGAGAGAAGCTTAAAATTGTTGAACAAAAAAAAATTTGCCAGTTTTTTTTTTTTTGGTAAACATATTCTGAAGAGAACACAAAAGGGTTTTATGGTTTTTATTTGTCTTTTGGCATTTTCTTGCCTTGCTACTCGTCCATGTTGGTATGTGGTGTATTTATATGTGTATACATCCAAAGAGAGTTTTAATTAAAAATTAATTGGAAAATAAACTTAAACAACACAATTTTTTTGTTGGTTCGCTGTTTGTATATCAAACAAACATAAAATTTTGTGGTTTTATTTTAAATAACAAACGAAAGTAGGAATTAAGTCATTTGTAAATGTCATTAAAAAAAAAAATGGAAGAATGTTTTTTTTTTTACTGACGAATCACTTTATTATGATGAAAATATTTTTAATAATTAATCATGTTTTTCACAAGCTTATACTCCTCCCGGACCACAGACACACACAATTATTAACTAAACACACAAAAAAATATTTTGTTCATTTCTCATCTGTTCCTCTCTCGAGTTTAGAAGATTATACAGATTAGTTAATATGCCAGAAGGAAAATATGGTTGGTACAACAATAACAAAATTTCGAAAACTAGAGCTGAACATAGTTTTTTGTTGTAATTTGAATTTAAAATTGGCATAATTAAATATAAATTTCAGTTTAGTTGTCCATTTCAGGGTATAACAATTCAATTATAATTTGATTGATGTTTGTATTTTAGTTTTGTACAAAAATAATAATATTTTACTAGTTTTGTTTGTAATTGGATTATTTCAATCGATTAGATTGTATTTTGTGTACCATATATCAATCGAGTGTATCAGGTTAATGTATAGAGAAAAAAAACACTACTTTAAAAAAGTATTTTTAAAGCTTTATTTCAGTACCTTAAAAGGAAGCCTAGGAAACCTATAATTAGGAAAAGTTTTATTTTTAAATTATAAACCGAAATTTTTTGAAAACATTTAATTTATAAAAACAAAAGCTCCATACAACATCTCCGCCGACGTCATGATTACGAGATTTTGATCGAAGATTATAATATTGAGAATACGTCGTACGATTCAAAAGATTATCTTAAACAATTTTATGTATTTTACTAAACTCTTCCATTAAAAATGTAATTCTGCTTTGCCTAGGATTATCCGAGATTTCTAGTTCATCGTGGTTTTCGTTAACAGGTATACATATATCCGTGATGATAAATTTCACACCCGAAATTGGAATAAAACGGTGTATATACCATATAGAATCATGCCGTGTAGTCCTAATTGCACACGCTATTTTGTGTAAAAATTGGTCTCATTCTCTGTGATCGCTTTTAACGTATGATCTTATTGCCGACAAAATCACTCTATTAACCCGCTCCGCCGCAAAGCATTGCGAAAGTGGTTTACTCCATTTTCTTTAAAAAAAAATTCTAAATTGTATTGCGGTAAATTGCTGACCGTTATCAGATATAAGTGTTATACGAGTTCCAAATAGATGAAAAACTTGCTGTTCAAGAATTTTTATTGTGAATTTGGCATCCGATTTTCAAAGAGGGAAAGGAAGTACAAATTTGGTAAATAAGTCAATGATTACTAAAACAAATATATTACCAGATTTTGGGAGATTTAAAAGAACCCATTGGAGATTTAGCCAATCCTTAGATGCTTTACAAACTTCACAATTTCCAATATATTCTTTCGCAGTCTTGTCAATGTTTGGCCAAAAATAACTTTGCTTTATTCGATGAGCAGTTTTAAGGTAACCCAAATATGCTGATAATGGGTCATCATATCGTTAGAGAATCTCAGCCACATGTCATTGATTGAGGAAATGCATCGGGCACAACATTGAATTTGCCCTTTATGTGTCGCAAATCAAATCTATATTGTTGCAACCGCAATGCCCAACGACCCAAGTGACCGCTCGGGTCATTAAAATTATTAAGCGAACAAACAAAAACAAAATAACTGCCCACAATGTAAGGTCGGAATCTCTCAATAGCCAATATTACCGCCCGACACTTTTTTTCTGTTGTGTGATACTTCTTTTGTTGAGGACTGAGTTTTTGGATGAAAAACGACACAACCCTTTCATTTTGACTTTCACCTTGACTTAAAACTGCACCCACTCCTATACGTCTGTTGCATCCGTTTGAATAACGAATTGTTCTGAGAATATCGGGTTAGCCGGTATACTTTTAACATGATTATCCGCTAAAATTTCGCATTGGGTTTACCTATTGAAATATCGATTATTCGAAAACTTAAAAATTTGGATATTATGCGTATCTAAGAAAATCGATATCATAAAACTTTCTTCTATCGGCAAACATGTCACTATGATTTCTCGATATGACTATTTATGTAGTATAATCAGGCATATTTGCTAAAATTTCATATTGGGTTTATCTATTGAAATTTCGATTATTCGGAAACTTGAAAAATTGATATCAATATTGAAAAGATATCGATTTTCTTGAATATGCATAATATCCAAATTTTCCAAGTTTTCGGATAATCGATATTGCAATAGGTAAAACCCAATATGAAATTTTAGCAAATATGCATGATTATACTACATACATAGACCTATCAAAAAATCATAGTGACATGTTTGCCGATATAATAAAGTTTTAAGATATCGATTTTCTTATTATATGCAGAAGATCAAAATTTTGAGATTGGTGATGTTGTTTACGACGGCGGAGATGGACGTGTTTTAGTCTGTCTCCGTAAGTGAAATTTATTTTATTTCATTTAAATTAGTTAAAATTAATTAAATTAGTGTTACTATGTGTTGTGTTGTTAGGCAGTGAAATAGTGTATTGAAACAATAGTTTTGATGTGATGTGGTGTGTTGTAATATGTAGTGCAGAAGTGTTGTTTTTTATGTACATATATGTAAGTGTAGTGCAATTAATAGTTTTAAGGTGAAGTGATTATCGAGGAAAACGTGATCAAACGTGCTCAAAAATAAATTAACGGTACTCTCTAGTACCGTTAGACAGGTATTTTCGCATCACACGTATTAAAATACATATGTGTGATGACGAATTGTGTACAGTTTTTCTTTATATTTATTAAATGATATGGCTTGGGTAAGGAATTTTTTGTGCATTAGGGTATATTAGTATTAGTGTCTACGGTAAATACTAGTTGAAAATTGGTATTAAAAAAAAAAAAAAACAGAAAAATGTTGTAGATTTGTTTTGTATTTTGTGCGTTGTTTCATGTTGTATTTTTGTTTGATTTTGGTTGAAACAAGTTTGTAAAGCATGTCGTATTGTGAGTGCGTGCCACCGTATTTTAATTAATGGGGAAGTGAACCGTATTTTGTTTAAAATATAATGATGATACACGAGTGTGAAGTTTTCCAGGGGTGACCATCACTTTTTTCGCTTCGATGCGTTTTCGGCAGAGTAGCGGTATCTTACATCTAAATTGTTTTAAAATTTTATATTTTAACAATGGAATACAGTTATTCTGTCGGGGTTGCATCGGTGCGAAAGGGGTGATGGTTGTAACATGTCACCCCAGACATTGCAGAGGTGTATCAATGTATTAGTATGTATTACACTGTCAAAACAAATTCTTATAGGAAAATTTGAAAATGATTTTAGAAAATCAAGCTTTAGCTAAATTACAACAAAACAAAAAATATTACAAATTCTAGTTCGTTCGATATTAAAGTAATTTTGATTGATTTATTTTTTAAGTGTTCATTAAAAACGGAATATGGCGTTCTAAAGTTAAGGTATGATTTCAAAGAAAATACTTTTGTAGAACTTTTATTAAACGTACGATTCGTATCGATTAGGGATTTTTTAAACTAAATAATTTAGGGGCCTATTCCAACTTATATTACATTTTTGAACTTTTAAACTTTTATTAAACTTTTATTAAGGTTTTATTAAATTTTTATTAGACTTTTGAACTTTTTAATTTTTAAATTTTTTAACTTTTAAAACTTTTAAACTTTTGTTAAACTTTTATTAGACTTTTGTTACGGTTTTATTGAACTTTTATTAAATTTTTATAAAGCTTTTATTGAACTTTTAAATTTTTTAACTTTTAGATTTTTGAATTTTTAGACTTTTAATCTTTTAAACTTTTAATCTTTTGGACTTTTAAACTTTTAAACTTTTAAACTTTAGGACTTTTAAACTTTTAAACTTCTTTTAAACTTTTAAACTTTTGAACTTTTGAACTTTTGAACTTTTGAACTTTTAAACTTTTGAACTTTTGAACTTTTAGACTTTTAAACTTTTGAACTTTTAGACTTTTAAACTTTTGAACTTTGAAATTTTTAAACTTTTGGACTTTTGAGCTTTTAAACTTTGAAATTTTTGAACTTTTAAACTTTTAAACTTTTGAACTTTTAAACTTTGAAATTTTTAAACTTTTATACTTTTATATTTTTATACTTTTATACTTTTATACTTTTATACTTTTATACTTTTATACTTTTATACTTTTATACTTTTATACTTTTATACTTTTATACTTTTATACTTTTATACTTTTATACTTTTATACTTTTATACTTTTATACTTTTATACTTTTATACTTTTATACTTTTATACTTTTATACTTTTATACTTTTATACTTTTATACTTTTATACTTTTATACTTTTATACTTTTATACTTTTATACTTTTATACTTTTATACTTTTATACTTTTATACTTTTATACTTTTATACTTTTATACTTTTATACTTTTATACTTTTATACTTTTATACTTTTATACTTTTATACTTTTATACTTTTATACTTTTATACTTTTATACTTTTATACTTTTATACTTTTATACTTTTATACTTTTATACTTTTATACTTTTATACTTTTATACTTTTATACTTTTATACTTTTATACTTTTATACTTTTATACTTTTATACTTTTATACTTTTATACTTTTATACTTTTATACTTTTATACTTTTATACTTTTATACTTTTATTCTTTTATACTTTTATACTTTTATATTTTTACACTTTTATACGTTTATACTTTTATACTTTTAAACTTTTAAACTTTTAATTTTTTGGAATTTTAAACTTTTAATCTTTTTAACTGTTAATTAAGTTTTGTTAAACTTTTATTAAACTTTTATTAAATTTTTTAAACTTTTATTAGACTTTTACTAAACTTTTAATAGACTTTTGATGGGCATTTGTAAAATTTTTGTTAAGCTTGTATTGAACTTTTAAATTTGTATACCTATAAATTTTTAAATTGTTGAATTTTTAAACTTTTCAATTTTTAAACTTTTAAACTTTTATGAAGCTTTTGATACCTTTTTTTAAACTTCTATAAGGCTTTTAATAAACACACTATACTGATTGAATGAACAGCATCGCACGTTATCTAGGATGGGGGAGAATTCCTTTTGTATGATATTGTGTACTACATTGCATTGCAAGAATTTTGAGGTATTGATGAAAACGTTTCAGCACATTTTGGTTGTTGAATTTAATTATATCAAAGTGTACTTTGTCTGATGGTGTGCTTGTGATGGGTTACACTAAATTATATATAATTGTTAGATCATCTCCAAGCTGCAGAAATAATGGTGAATTCTCGCTCAACCCCCGCAAACGCCAAGCATACAGCAGCTGTGTGGCGAGGAGGTTGATTAGCTTGTGATATCTATTTTATTATTTATTTTATTACTATAACTAAATTGTATAAGTTGATTGCTATTAATTAAGTAGTAAAGCAATTTAGTTTTCAGAGTAACCTGGGAAACTCTATTTGAGTCTTATTAGTAAATATCATATTATATAGGTACAAGTAGTATTTAACTAAACGATTAATATTCTAAACCTTTCCGTAGTATATAATAATTAATTTAAACATCATTAACTGAGTAAATAAATAAGTAATTTAAGCATTACTAATACACTTTTGCAAGATTTTTAGGAAATTGCCGATTAGTTGAATTTTTAATAGTATGGTAAAATATATAAAATATATATTTTTTCACCTTCTATTTGTGAATCATCTAGTTGCAGTAAGTAAACCCTTAATTAACTATTTACAGGAGAACGGGGGCTAATGAAACGAGTGCTGTGAATCTGAATTGTAACTTGGCAATTTATAATTTTTTAACATTCCCGTAGAATTTTATAGTTGATGTTGAATTATTCATATGGCTTAATATTATGGTTGAGGTTGGTATTGGTATTGAAGTGGGTGTTGGTATTGGTGTTCGTACTGGTGTTAATGTTCATACTTATTGGTATAATTGTTAATGATAGTTTTGGTATTAGTATTCATATTGGTTAGTTAAAATGGTTTTAGTTTAGAATACTCCTGAGAAACTCGACCAAGATGACAATGGCTGCGATGACAGCACGATGGCTAGAAGGTAGTTGGTTGAATGATTGTCAAACTATTAATGGTTATTTATTTGTGGTACATAGGGATTGATCTAGAATTTATTTCAGAGAATCAAATTTACACTCAATTAATTTTAAAATAGTTATTATAAAGAATTAATGCATATTTTAAATTTAGGAATGTCTTGAAGAACCTGAAACAACCTTATATGAGTTGGAGCAGCAGATGAACTGTAAATTGTGTTGTCTTGTAAATAAATTACTAAAAATATATAAATAACAAATTTACTAACTATCAACTACTTAGGTGTCTGGAACCGGGTTGAGTCTTTGTTGCTAACATTCCTTACCCATCCCTCGATTTTGTTATATGTAAAAAGGTGTACGACGGCGGCCTGGCCAGGGGCGGATATCACAACTATTAGACTTATGTGGTTATCGATGTGGCGCCTTCCTTTACAGGGTGAAATATTGCTATGTTGGCTTCATGAAAAGCTGAGTATGATGGTACATATTTCCTTGGTAAGGGAGAGTTTATGGTGTCGTGTTGCAACATGGGTATAGTGGTGTGGTATTCGCATTTATAATACGGGAGACTTGCTTAATGCTTGATCGTACATCGAAATCAATCATTCAATGAATCAATCAATCAATATGCAGAAGATCAAAATTTTGAAGTTTTCGAATAATCGATAGTTCAATAGGTAAACCCAATACGAAATTTTAGCGGATAAGCATGTTAAAAGTATACGCACAGCCTATCTGATTATCATACTGGGATATGTGCCATCAGAAGAAAGCTTTCTTATACATGGATAAGATTAATATTTAAATTGTCAAACATTGTCGATTAATAGTTGAACTCCTTGATCCATTACTAAATTTAATGGGATTAGCTTTGTGAAATCCCAAATAGTTTAATTCTTAAAAAATTTTGTGTATTTGGATTTTTGTTAATTCAGCATTAAGTTCAAATATTTGATTTTAATGAATTTTTCTTTGTGCATATATCAATTCGCCCGAATGTATGCTTTTTTAGACACTTAAAAGCGCATTTTTGTTGCTGTTGTAAAATCTATTATTAATTTAGGATAAATTTCATTCGCCTGTACCAACTGGCCATTCCTAATAGTCGGTGCACTGTTTTAACAGGATTTAGTGTCGGATAATTTAGAACAGTAGATATTTTTTCAGGGTCAGTTCGCAACCCCTCTTGTGAAATGATGTAACCCAGACACTTTATCTGTTTTTGTAACAACTTTGATTTTTCTAAATTTATTGTTAGTTTGGCTTGTTCCTTTCCGCCACCACATTCAAAAAGCGAAGGTGTTCTTTATATGTTTCAGTTGATATTATTATGTCATCTAGATATACGAACACCTGAGATTCAAGATCAACAACAAAAACACGGTCCATCAATCGGGCCTGCGTGTCACGGAATTACCGTGAAATGAAAGTGATCACGAGATGAAATTGGAAAAGCAGGTTTTTTTTCTTTTGACGCATCCTCTTAAGGGATTCGCCAAAATGCGTCAGATAGATCCACGCTAGATAGAAAATTAGTGCTCTTGAATCGGCTTAATATGCGTGAAATATGGGGCAAAGGATACGCATCCTGTTTGGTTACCATATTAAGTTTTCTAGAGTCTAAGCATAACCGAATCTTCCCGTTTGGCTTTCAAGCATCTGACAATTCAAATTTTGATGAAGTAGTTTTTATTTCCACCATATGTACGAGTACATCTTGCAATTTATGTTCAGTTTCTGATATTTTATCATCCAGAATAATTGGTATACTTGGAATAATATTGTCAACAATTGGTCGTATACTGAACAGCTTCCAAAGGTCCATTCCTAAAATTAGCATGGTGGTAATGGAGGTACTACTAAAGTTTTGTTATTATAAGTGAAAGACACATTTACATATTCCTTAATTTAATGTGTGATAGGATCAGCTGTTGAAATTGAAGAATCAATAGGAAATATTGAGAGTCGTAACTGGTGGATTAACTTGCCCGAATTGACGCCAAAAATTGTGCAAATAGCACCAGAATCAAGAAGGCCTTCAATAGATACATTCAAAATGTTACCTTTTCTTGTTGGTCTTCCATCAGCAGAATAATGGATAACTGAGTTTATTCATTTGTAGTTATACTAAAGGAGTCTTGTATTCAGAGAAATTATTGAGACTGTGACCTCTAATTTCTAACCTTGGTTTTCCGCAACCGTGCGGTATTTCGGACACCTACTCAACCTTTCCGCAGTATTAACAAAATAACTTGGTTTTTGGTTTTAAGCAATTATAACGTACGTGGTAACCTTTGAATCTTGCACGACTGTTACTTTTTCCGAAAATTCGGTACACGCTATTTTTGGGCCAATATAAACTTGATTGATTGATTGCGATGTACGATCAAGCAATAAGCAAGTCTCCCTCCCGTATTATAAATGCGAATACCACACCACTATATCCATGTTACAACCCGACACACCATTCTTCCATGAAGCCAAACATAGCAATATATATTCACCCCGTAAAGAAAGGCGCCACATCGATAAACACATAAAGTCTAATAGTTGTGATATCCGCCCCTGGCCAGGCTGCCGTCGTACACCTTTATACATATAACAATATCGAGGGATGGGAAAGGAATGTTAGCAACAAAGACTCAACCCGGTTCCAGACACCTAAGTAGTTGATAGTTAACTAAATTTGTTAGTAATATATATTTTAGTAATTTATTTAGCACAAGGCAATACAATTTAAAGTTCATCTACTGCTCCAACCTGTAAGAAGACACAATGAGACAACACTGATGAGCCATCAGCAATGATGAGCCATTCATCCATCGGCATATGCTGTCCCACCTTAGATTAGGGTTTTTTGTCAAGGTTTTCTCCATCAGCGCCGTACTTTAGCCTGTGCCAAATGGCCAAAAATGTGTCAAATGACCTTAGTTACCAGTGGTTTACACGAGGGGCAGCACGTACACTAGCGAATTGTGAACAGGTAACCCCTTACACAATTGTACCCATCACACAGCTGCTTAATGCATGAGCAGAACAGCTCACGTGATGCGCACCCTCCTGGAAGGTTACGGAGCTGGTAGATTAATCTACTCAACGTTGGGAGGGGGCTCCAATAGACGCCAAACCACCCTTTCGGACCTTAATCAGTAATGTTAAGAATAACTTGTCAAAAAGTTTTAAATCTTTCTTGTTGAGCTGATCATTTTTAACGCCTTAAGTAATAGTTGAGTAATATATAGAGCTTTAAAAACTTAGCTTAAAACTGTATAATTATCCATAAATTCTAGCAAAAAAAATATTTTACATTCCTTGGAATAATTTTTGTTTAAGTGCCTTAAAGTATTTTTAGCTTATTAATCCAAAAGTTTTCAAGTTATACGTTTACTACATTAAAGTTATTTAATGCTTTAACGCTAAAAATTTGCAAGTGCCTCTTAAAATGACGTGTGCAACAACTTTATCGTTTTTATACTGCTTTAAGTTTTTAAATTAAAAATTTTTATAATGTTCAAGATTGTTTTTAATGAGCTAAAACATAAAATTTTCTAAATTCAGAGTTCACTTTTTATTTTTACACTTCGGCCATTTGATTACGACCGATTAGAGAAATTCTTTAACTGAAGATTAAAAATTCAGAAAGCTTTAGAATAAAACTATTTGTTTTGAAATTTGTATTTAAATTTGAACGATCTGTAGCCTGCATCTGTTTTATTTTTGTAAAAATACTAAAAGCTTCCTGTTAAAGGAACAATGAATTTTTTCTACCTTGGCTAACAGTGGAATTTTTAATTCCCGTTGCGGTAGGTAAGAAGTTAAGTAAATACAGATTTCATCAACAAAAGTAGATTATTCAGAGAGGTATATTTATCTTAAGAATGTAGTTAAAAATTGTTTCTCTTAAATTTCAATGTATGTATGTACCGTGAGTAAACGATAATTGTACTGAATCAACAGTATATCTTATGTCAGTGATGGAGGGACGCAAAGTTCATTATTTGAAACTGTAAAAGTTGTATTTCCTTGAATCGGGAAACCTTAAAGTTAAGATTGCTGCTGCCTGATTCGATCAATCTAGTCGATCACGTAACAATATGTATCTTTTTAAATCAAGTTCACACTGCTTGCTGGTACAATTTTACAATACTTTTAGGAAGGATTTAAAAATTGAAAACTTTAAAATAAAATAATAACTAAGCAGAGTTCTTTAAAAATCTTAACATTGTTTTGTAGCTAGAATCGAGCTAAATCTTGGGAGCAAAGGTAGGCTAAATAGACTTAGAGAGCTTTAAAGAACGAAACATACGACTTCTCCTGATGTCTAAAATTGATTAAATCACCTAAACAACAAGCTATATATGTTCTAGTACGCAAAGCTTTTAAATTAATTTTTTATGATGATTAAAAATGTAAAGTTTAGAAAAAGAGAAGCATTTAGATATCAATGCAGTGACAGATATATATGAAAAGCTTTCGAAATTGAAAGATCTGTTCACAACCAAATTAGGGGTATTGCTCAAAATAGGACAGAGGTTTTTTTTATTCACAAAGCCTGTATAAAAAATTAAAACAAGCTTTTCTGGATAAACAAAATATTTTAAAGAAAGATGCCTCAACATATGTAAGAAGTGTGTTGCTTTAACCTGGTTACCATGAAGGTTTTTGATTGACGGGTTACTCCCTTTAATTTACTAACTTTTGAAGGAAAGTGGCAGCTAGCATATCCATTTCTAAAGCTCTAATATGATATTCAAATTTTTAATCAATATTACACCATTTTAAACCGTCAACTCACCAATTTTACAAGTTTTCTGTCTGATTTTGCTGTTACAGTTCAAAAGATTGAAGAGGCTTTAAGTGCAGAAAATTCGGTTGATTTTCGAACGGTGTAAGTTTTTAAATAAGGAGACCCTTTACAGGTTGCCCATGCAATCGTACTTCATTGTTTTTTTATACTTACATTGTTTTATCAATCCTTCATATTTTCACAATTTTTAGGCTTAACAATAATAAATAAACCAATTTTATAATGTTTCCATTTCATGAAGTTTTTTTTGCTATAATTTTCTAATATTAAAATGAAAGCTTTTAAGAGATTTGAGATTAAAAAAATATCTTTATAATATTTCAATACTTTGGCTAGAATAATTCAATGTTTATCAATAAAATATTACGTTAGATTATTACCAACTGAAAGCTTATCTCAATATTAGCTCAATAGCTTAAATCTCAATATTTTTACTAAAAATATTTTTACTACACGATTCCTGGCATGGTCCTGAATTTATATTTCTTGGCAATACCACATATTCAATATTCATTGAACTTTCAACTTAAAAAAGCTTTGAAATATACGAACAAAAAAAATCAATTTTGATTTAAAAGCTCACAGGTGCGGTTGGCTCTATCAAATATAAAAGCTTTCAATTGCAAATTGTAAAGCTAACTTTTTATAACTAAGTTTCTTGAAAATATCATTTTTTATTGATCAGAATATTTATAAATCTTTATAAAATTCTATTAGCATTTTAACTAAATGAATTTTGTCACTAACCGTATTGTAGTTATCTGATTTCTATCGTGATCCTTAATATCTGCTTCCGATTATCAACACCTAATAAAGCTTTCAGGTAGAAAACACCAAAAAGTTATGAAATGTGTAAAATTTCAAGTTTTATTTTAAAGACTACTTTCAAATTTTCAAAATTGTATACGCTTAACGTTTTGCAATTAAGTAAAGGCTTATTTGTTGACGATATCTTCCAATTTCATAGAGTTATTTCAAAACTACAATTTGTAAAATATTCGAGTAAATTTTTGAAAGTTTATTCTAAGGCTTTAAAGATTTAAAAATCTACAAGAGCTTTATAAAACGGTTTAACAGGCAAAATTTTATAAAAATTTGCCGAAAGCTCTTAATATTCAATAATTTTCTTCAAAATTTTACCAGAATCTTTCAGAGCTTTGAAAATATATTAAAAAACTTTGTAATTTTTTTTTACTTTTTATTGCGTTATAATAATGCATTTAATAGGTTTAAAACTTATCACAAAGTTTAATATTTTTACTAAAATTATTTTTACTGCATGATTCCTGGTATGATCAAGAATTTAAAAAAACTAAAAACTCATAATGCTTTTAGGCAATAATGGCATATAAAACAAAAAGAATGATTTTGAAATCTTTAGATGCATTGTTCGTCAGGCATCATAGCTTATTACTAGATTGGCTAATTTTAATAAGCTCCAATTTTATCACGTTTTTTAAAAGCTTTATTTGTTTAATATTCAAGTGTAATTTATTCAAAATTTAATCATAAGCTTTTGATTTATTTGAAAATTTACAAAAGAAAATTTATAAAATTTAATAATTTGCGCGGTTAACAATCAAAGATTTATCAGTAAAATGTTGCATTGGACTAATGCGAACAAACTGTAAGCCATCATAAAGCTTTAAAATTTGGCCAATAGTAGTTTTACTACCTGATTTGTGCCACTAATATTACTGTGGTTAAATTATTTCTGTCTTGATCAAATATCTATCCCTTGATCACAACGCCTATTGAAAATTGATGCAAGTAGAAAATACAAAAAAGCTTTGAAATATAAAGAACAAAATATAAAGTTTAATTTTAAAAACTAACGGAGGCAGGGTGTTGGGTACATCAAACATTAAAGCTTTTAAACTTTTAAAGTGTACAGTTTAACGTTTTGCTATTAGGTAGGTTAATTTGGATAAACCAAACATTTTTAAAAGTTTCGTTTCTACAGTGTTCTCGTAAATTATTCAAAATTTTATTGCAAGCTTTTTAGTGGCTTATAAATTTACAAAAGCTTCATAAAATTTTAATATATGATAAAATATTTTTATTATTATTTTTTTAAATATTTAAAGTCCTAGCCATCGAATATTGCATTTGAATAACGCATATAAACTGAAAGCTTATTGTAAAGCGCAATATTTTCACAAAACGTAGTTTAACAAACCTGATTTGTGTCATTATCCTAAATTTCTACCTACTAGTGACAATACCTACTAAAGTTGGATTCATTCAGCATTAAAGCTTTAAAATTTTTAAAATTTCATTGCTTAACGTTTTTTAACTAGGTAGGCTAATTTTAATAAGTTCCAAGTTCATAAAGTTTTTATTCGAGTAATTTATTCCAAATTCGGAAAGTCTTAAGAATTTAAAAATTATAAAAAGTCTTTTTACAATTTTATTACTCAAAGAGTAAATTATTCAAATTCTAATCGGAAACGTTTGAGTTATAATATAGCGTTGGTTAAAATTCTATACTTATCAATAAAATTTTGCATTAATCGCTTACAAACTAAAAGCTTATCATAAAGTTCAATATTTCCAACAATAGTACTGTGGTTACCTGATTTCTGTCATGATTCTGAATTTATTCATTCCATTAAAAATTTAAGGCTATAGAAAAATCTATATAAACATTCATTAAATAACTAAACTTGAATGTTTTTTATAAGAACAACGTCAAATATGATGC
This sequence comes from Tipula vernalis, assembly GCA_958295665.1. NCBI lineage: Eukaryota > Metazoa > Arthropoda > Insecta > Diptera > Tipulidae > Tipula > Tipula vernalis. Next base: position 347,009,185 of record OY282560.1, read on the forward strand.
AAAAAGTACTATAGCATCATTTAGTATTTAGAAATATTAATGAAGCCGTTTGAAAAATTTTAAAAAACATCAAAGCTTTTGCATTTGTTTCCTCAAAATTCCTAATTTTTCTACGTTTTCTAATTTTAGGTTTTTTGATCGCAGGGCTCGTCGTTCTGACAAAATTATTTCAATATTCAACTATTACTTTAATATTAGCAACCGATAACATCACCAAAGCTCCGATTGTAAACATTTATCGTAATTAAATGCAATCTCACATCGAATTGTTCTGAAACCCACATCACAATTTAAAATGCATTATCTCAATCAACACGTTTCGCTTCATATACATTCAATACTACGGTTAAGAGTATTTTATATAAAGAACACCCAAGTGGCGTTCAAAACATTTTCGGGATTTGTATTTCCAAAACAAAAGCAAGATAAGATAACAAAAAAAATTTTTTTTATTTTACAAACAACTTTATTTAAAATCAACAAGGAGAATAAACATTTATATATGGTATCTCCCCCAAATATCCTATATATCACCAACCATACACACCTTTTACCAAAAAATATTTTCGCTATACTTGTTTCTGGTATCTGATGTATACAAAACCTTGGTTAAAGTGAAAATGTATTCGTCCCACAGGATTAATTATCAGATTATTTTTCATGTTTTATTTCGCAAGTTGAACATCCCATATATATATATAAAAGGAGAAGAAGATACATTTTGAATTTACAATCGAAAAGGTGAAACTAGTTAATCTGTATACCTTTGTACTTTAAAGTTTTTGTTTATGTTTATTTTGGACAACATAAAATATAAAATCTTGTCTTACGATAAAGGTCAACACAAAAAAAAAATAGAAAACAACATATTTAACCTAAAATAATACTACCCCAAACTATCTATAGAGAAAGCATATTTTCTATTTTTATGATTCTAATAAAAAACAATATTTGAACCTATATTGACAATACACAATATATTGAAAGGTTTCCAACTAAACATATTCGATTTTTTATTTTGGGTTACCAACAGTGAGAGAGACACGCATACACAAAAACACTTTAATCTTCAGTTACTATTTAATGATATATTAATAAAAAATAAAAATAAAAACAACTATAAGATGAGGATGGGAAAAACAAAACAAAAATTGACCTGAAATAGGTTTTTCATGTCTAACAACAATGGAGGAAAGCAACAATACAACAACAGCAACAACCCAGAAAGGATTTTTCGTGTACTTATTTTGTGCTTATTTTTCGATTTTCTGTCTATACGATACTGTACGTATACAGGAAAATGTATATGTATATAGTATGTATGTATGTATTGATTAAAAACGCTTCTGCGAATGGTGAAAATTAAACTTTCTACTACACCCACATCGTATGATATCAGGATACTTTAATCTTAAGTATTAATTAATGTTTATGAGGATCAATTTGAAATTTAAGTGCAGCAATTCAATTCTTACAAAAAAAAAAAAAAAAAAATTGGTTTTACGGGAAGGGATATCACCATCATCAATATAAATTATACCCTTGTTATCTATATATAATCCACTTTAAAAGATAACAAACTTGGTAATTAGTTTTACTTTTTGACCTTTAAACAAACAATGTGTTAAAAATATTTTTTCTAATAAAATTAATTATTAAAAAGCTTTAGGATGGGATTCTTTTTTCGGAGAAACCTTAATTTTTTTTTGTTGTGTGGGTGTGAATTAAATTTTGGTTTTATCGTCGATCGGTGAAAAATTTTGAAAATTGTGAAGTTTTTTTGAAAATAATTTTTTTATATAATTGGAACACTTTATTTAATAAGAAAACCGCAATATTAACCCTTTTCGTAATAATGAAAGTTTTAATTTTTTTTTAGTGGAATACAATTGGAATAAATTTTAAAAATTCAAAGCTTCACTTCAAAGCCAATATTAATGGCAAATTACATAAAGTGTCGATTTTCAGATAAAATTCAAAGAAAACTTGATGCTATTGAGATTCGAACAATTCTACTTGGTTCTGTTCGAAATCTGTAAGCATTAAGATGGAAAGTGTTATCATTGCCCATTTAACAATTTTAAAAGAGATAATTATTTGAAAACCTCTTATTGAAGTAAAAGCTTTTTTTCTAATTTCTTACTATAGTCTTGAGATTTTGGACATTGCACATATGATTTTAATTTTTGGACTTTAAACTTTCGATTTTAACTTTTGAATTTAGACTTTGGAATTTCGACTTTTCACTTTAAACTATCATCTACAGATTTGAGGTTTCTGGTTTTAGTGTTTGGACTTTAGATTTTCAACTTAAAGCTTTATAATTCAAATTTTAGACTTTTTGATTTAAATTTAGAGTTTCGACATAAGTTTTTAGATTTTTAATTCTTGATTTTATTGTTTACACTTTAGCCTTTAAATTTTAAACTTTAAATAGGCTTTATACTTTGAGACTTATCTGTTAAAACTTTTGACTTTTTAACTTTTCGTTAGATTATAAATTAGAATTTGGACTTTAAATTTTCAAACTTTCTATTTTAGACTATAGTCCTTGATTTTATCCTTTAGCCTCTAGACTTTAGGTTTTAAACTGTCCATTTTAGGCTTTAGAAATAAAATATTCGACTTTAGTGTTTTGAGTGTGTCGCCTAGAGTTTACGCTTAAGGCTTAATATTTTAGGCTTAGGAGCTTTTGGGCAGTCGAACTTTAAGCTTTAGGCTTACTTCTAGATTTTACACTTTAAGTTTTTTGCCCGTACATAGGCTTTAGACTTTACATTTTTAATAAAGACTTTATACTTTATAATTTATACTTTTATACTTAAGCGTTAACTTTTAGGCATTATTATTTAAATAAGATTTTAGAATTTGGAATTTAAATTTTAAACTTTGAAAGTTAGGCTATTAACCTCTTTAGAACTCGTTTGGACTTTACGTTTTCAACTTAAGACTCTATAATTCAGATTTCATAATTTTTGCTTTAAATTTAGAATTTCGACTTAAGTCTTTAGATTATTATTTTTTACTTTATTGTTTACACTTAGACTTGTCTGTTTAAACTTATGGCTTTTTGACTTTTCTTAGATTATAAATTAAAATTTGTACTTTAAATTTTAAAACTTTCTATTTTAGACTTTTTTATTTAGTCCTTGATTTTATCCTTTAGCCTTTAGGTTTAAAACTGTCACCTTTAGTGTTTTGACTTTGTCATCTAGAGTTTACGCTTAAAGCTTAATATTTTAGGCATAGGAGCTTTTGGGCAGTCTAACTTAGAATTTAGGCGTAAGCCTTTTGTTTTATATTTCGAACTTTAAGCTTTAGGCTTATCTCTAGATTTTTGACCATCTAGTCCTTAGACTTCAACATTTTAAATAAAGGCTTTAGACTAGAATTTTAAATTTACATTTTAAACTTTGAAATTTACGCTACACTCTTTATATTTTAAACTTTACATTTTCAATTAGTAAACTTTTTTTAATATTAAGTCTTTGATTTTGGAATTTAGACTTCAGTTTATACATTTTCTATTTTTTGATTTAGAATTAAAACTTGCGACTTTAGTGTTTTGATTTTGGCCATTTTAGGTTTTGCGCTTTTAAAATAAGACACTCGATTTCATAACTTGCACTATCGCTCAGGACTATCGATTTTTAAGTTAGTCTTTGAATTTTTGGTTTATATTTAAGTCACTTTAACCTTTAAGCTATAGAATTTTTGGTAATTTTGGTTTATCGTTGAACAAGTAGACTTTTGAACTCAGACTAGAGCTTTATACTTCGACATTGGTGGCTCTAGTTATAATCCTTAGACGTAAGACTTTAGAATTAGGACTGTCGACTTTAGAGTTGGGCCCTTAGATTTTTGATTTTAAGCTATATGGTTTATAGTTTAAAATTTAATCTTTAAATTTTACATTTTGGACTTTAGATATTGGAATTTGGATTTTAGTTTTAAGGTTTTAGACTTCTAGCTTTAACGGCTTTATACTTTATAGTTTTAACTATAGACTTTAGATGTTATCCTGTACATTTTGAAATTTAGACATTTGATTTAAAAATGTTCACTACAATCTTGTGGATTTATTTTTTAAAATTTAGACGTCACAATTTAAACTATCGATGATAAATTTTGATTTAGCATTCGATTTCTAACTTTAGACATTTATCTTTAGGATTTACTCTTTAAGAATTTAGGCTGAAGGTTTTAGTTTTTGAACTACAAAAAGTCTTCAACATTTGAATTTAGACCAACAATTTTACATTTGACATTCATGTTTCGACTACAGACTCTAGATTTTGGAAATGAGGTTTTAAGAAGCCTAAAGCTAAAGAAGCCTTTAGACTTTAGGCTTTTAAATTTTATAGTTTAGTTTATAAATTTGATAATTCGATTTTGAATTTCGACTGTAGACTATACTTCGAATGAAGTCTTTTAATTTTACACTGTTAGGGTATAATATTTGGCCTTTGGCTTTCAACATGGCTTTAGGATTCAGATTTACACTTTAGGCGTATACTTTAATCAGGTTATAATTCTTAGGCTTTAAACCTTTAAAAATGTCGGTCTTTAAATTTTAAGTTTTTAATTTTATGTTTTGCACTTTATACTTTACACAGTTTATGCTTTCGTCTTTAGATTTTAACTATATGGTTAAGAGCTTTTAGTATTTACTTTATTATTTATTTTATTTATTTATTAAGCCTAACATCTAACATTTAAATGAAAACTGTTAAAGTTTAAACCCTAAAATCAAAAATCAACTTACGACTAAAGTTGATAGCCTTAATTCTAGGGCTTAAATTTTAAATCATAAGACTAAAGTCTAATCAAAACAATTAAACTTAAACTCTTAATTCCTAATCTACCGAATAAAGGAAAAAATTAAAAATATAAATAAAGTCTAAAATCGGAAGTCTAAGCGGAAAGCCTAAAGCCTAAAGCATTAGCCTTTTAAAAATAGGAGTTAAGACTTTGAGCTATAGATATCATTATTTGGACTTTAAAGGATTTTAAATTTAGTTCTTTTACTTCACACTTCCGATTTTAGACGTACATTTACATAATTTTAGTTTTTGATTATATCTTTCGGCCTGTTGATTTTAAATTTTGATTTAAAATTATTTTTACCTTAGACTTTCTTTCGAATTGAAATTCTTTCCTTTTTTTATGTCTTAGACTTTAAAATTCAGACTTTATAATTTATACTTTAAGGTACTAAAATATTAGCTTATAGTTTTCAGGTACTAAAATTTTAGCTTATTATTTAGTACCTAGATTTTAGACCTTCTAATTTAGTATTCGGATTTTATATTCTAGGTTTTTGTAGACTTTAAGATTTGGATATTATTCTTTGGTTATTTGATTTTAGATATCAAACTGTAGGCTTTAAATGTTAATATTTACCCTCTTGTCAATATTGTTTTGCGTTTAACTTTTAGACTTTTCGATTTAGACTTGAGGTTTTACATTTCAGCATTAGTCCTTACACTTTAGGGTCTAGTCTTTACATTTAAGCCTTGGTTCTGTAATTTTATAAATTAAACTTTACAGTTTAGACTTTATATTTATTTAGATACTTCTATACTCTAGCATTTCTAGTTTTACTTTATTCTATACGTTTAAGAACTTGTATACATTAGATTTTAGATTTAAGACTGAGTACTTTAGATTTTGGGTTAAGCTTTTAGATGATTAATTTTAAGCTTTGAAGTGTACTTTAGCCTTTAGATTTTAAAATATGAGCTTTAGACTTTGAAATATGAGCTTTGGTTTTAAAATTGTATGCTTCAGACTTTATGCTTTAAATTTAAACCGTAGCTTTTATAATTTATTGGTTATAATTTAGACATTAAGCTTCATACTTAAGGTTTTAGAGTTTTTGTTTTTGTCTTTAATTAGTCTTTAGAATAAAGCTTAAAACATTAAGCTTTATGATTTAGACATTAAACCTTAGACTTTTGATTTTAAACTTTTGAATTTAGCCCAACAATTTTACATGCGACATTTATGTTTCGACTACAGACTCTAGACTTTGAACTTTGGGTTTTAAGAAGCCTAAAGCTAAAGAAGCCTTTAGACTTTAGGCTTTTACATTTTATACTTTAGTTTATAAAATTGATAATTTGATTTTTGATTTTCAAATGTAGACTATACTTCGAATGAAGACTTTTAATTTTACACTGTTAGAGTTATAATCCTTAGGCTTTAAACGGTTAATTTTTGGCTCTAGATTTAAACATTTCAGCCTTTAAACTTTTGAATTTATTCTTAAGGTTTTATGATTTAAGCCATCGACTTTAAAGTTTAGGCTTAAGCTTTCTGGTTTTTAATTTTATGTTTTGCACTTTACAGTTTATACATTGGTCTTTAGATTTTGGACTATATGGTTTAGAACTTTTTAGTACAGGCTTTATTATTAATTTTGACAGATGTCCACATGTGAAAAATGGACGTGGAATTGAACACGGCAGTAGGCTTTGAGTTTCGAGTCAGCTGGACGTATATTTTTATTTATAATTTTTTTTTTTTTGATTTTTTTTTTTTTGCAATTTATGCAATTTTTTCAAAATTTCATTTTAAAGATCAGATGTTAGTTAAACTGCGAGACACTTATAAATCCTGATTGTTGATGCTCAACTGGATATGAGGAACATTCAAATAAAAACTTTTGCAGGGAAATAAAAGAAGGCGCAGCTTTTTTGCTTGAAATGGAGTGTGAGGCGATAAACCTAACAGTTGGATATTGTAGCATTATTGTGATTATATTACCAAACTGTGGCTACATACTTTATTGTAATGAGCATATGTTCAAAATAGAGTGTGTACATTCACACCAAATTTATAAAAATAAATAAATAAATAAATAGCCTTTATGATGTAAAGAGTAAATTTGAAGGCATCTTTGAAGGCATCTTTATTAAGCCTAAGATCTAACATTTAAATTAAAAAGGGTAAAGTTTAAAGCCTAAAATCAAAGATCAACTTACGGGTAAAGTTTAAAGCCTTATCTAAACTAGTAAACTAAAACTCTTAAGTCCTAATCTACGAATAAAGGGTGAAATTGAAAATTTTAATGAAGTCTAAAATCGGATAGCCTAAAGCCTAAAGCTTAAGCCTTTTAAAAATAATTAAGACTTCAGGTTAAACTTTTGATGTTAGTCTTTGGAAATATTCTTTATACTT